>CM053502.1:2627718-2761431 GCA_028627145.1 Eidolon dupreanum
AAAAGCTCATGGCAAACTAACAGCATTTTATGAGAGGTAATTACAGTACATGGGGTAATTACAAAGAGAGAAGATGAAAAACAATGGCCTCTGGAGCCAGACTATAGATTCAAATGCTGGCTCTGCTGCTTACCTCCGTGTGTGATCTCAGCAAGCTACTCATCCTCTTTGGCCTCTTTGGCCCCAATTTTGTCATCTTTAAAAATGGGTGTAATACTAACACCTAGCTCTTAGGGCTATTGTGAGGATGACATCAGAAAATACATGTAAGTTGCTTAGAACTGTACCTGGCAAATTAGTATGCTAAATGTGTTAGCTATTTATTTTTAAAAGGAAAGAAAAAATAAAGGAAGCAGACTCTACTTAATTTTCATCGTTTCTATATTTAGAGAGTAGACTTTTCAGACATAGAAAAAAAAACTACTAAACTATAAACAAAAACCACTTATGTTTCATATAATTACTCATGTTAATAATTTATGAAATTTGATTAAAACTCTGGCTCAGTACACAGAAAAAATTTTAAAAATCTAAATCTTATGGCTAATAGTAAATTACTCATAAAAATATGAAGTCTATTCCAAAAGTGAACAAGTGACTGAAGTTTAATCAAACATCATTAATCCCTATGACATTCCTGCCTTTTGGTGAACCAAGGAGAGCTTCATTTGATAGCTAGAGGAAATGTTTTGACTAACTCACTGAACTTGTTGTATCAGAGGCGGACTGCTGCCTGCAGGTCTCCCAGACAAATTTCTAGTGAGGTGCTTATTAGAGAAAGAGGCATTTCCCCCGAAACCTAGCACTCATACTTCCTTTACAAATCTTCACATCAGGTCACACTTTCCCTTGATAAAGTTGTTGCAATTTATGTGGTAACTCGAGCTTCCTTCCGCCGCTCTTTGACTCGATCCACTGTCTGCCTGTCCTATTAAAACATTCCTGTCCCTGATCTTTCCATAATATAAACCCAATAAATATTTAGAGTATTTACGTCTCCCATCCCTACATGAAGACACGTTTGAAAAGTAAAAGGTATGAACTATTTACCAACAGTAATGAAATATTTACTGAACAAAGTTAGGACATTACTGTCGTCATTCACACAAGCTAGGACCACAGCTGTCCTAGTGTGCCCTCTTCCCAGGGAGCCAAAAGGAAGCTTTCTAAATAGTCATCTTCTTCATGTTCTAAACATTTACTTCCACTTTCCAGGAATCTTGTCTGATTCTTTAAAAAAATATATCCTTAAAGAAATACTTTAATTACATTTTATTAAAGATATCCTTTTAATATACTTAAAGTGTTACAGCCCCACATAGCTTCACAAGAATGAAGACTATCTTTTGAGCACTTTGGGGAAATTACTGGAGTTCAGGATACCCTTCATTCCCTCCACAAATATTTACTGAGTTCTAAACAGTGCTAGACCCTATTCTAGGTGCTGGGGACAGCAAAGCTGTGAGTGACACAGGTAGCGGACATCAGAAATGTCCCGCTGGGAATGGTGCCTGTAACCTGTGAGAATCAGTTTACAGCACTGGTCTCAAATGACACAGCTATCTGAATGCCACATCCAAACTCCAGAGTCCTAAAAAGTTGGGTTCTACTGTCTTTGCTTGATGTGTCATGAGCAAGTAAGCACTGTCTTGAAAGGGATTTATGTTCTACATGAATGTAAAGATTTTTTTTTTCAGACTGGGGGAAAAATAATGTTGGAACAAGAGCTAAACCAAATATTTCAACTGTATTCCTCATGCAAATTAGAGTTGGTAGTTTACCAAAATACTGGCCATCCTAAATCTCTAAAAATTGTCATTAAAAAGATTCCCCTCTAATATAACATCTAGCTCTGAAGAATTAGAAAATTTCATCTTCTGAAAAACAGATGGGTTTCAAATGTTAAACAAATGGTCATGACCACACAGATACATCTAGATAGGGAGGAAATTCAGTCCAGGCCTCCCAACATGGCTCAGGTAAAAGGCCCTTTAACACGGGTAAGATTCTCCACCATTTCCCTAGAGAGAACGGTTCAAAGAAACCCCAATGAAGGTGGGGTGGCGGTGGGGGTAAGAACCGTCAAATGCCTTACAGCTTTACTTCACAGCCTTGGAAAAGCAATTAAAGCAAGATAAATAAACCTGTCTGTCCATTTTGCAGCTAAGCCAGGCTGGTAAAATCTGGGATGAAATGCAGTGTTAATGTAGTGTATAGAGATTTGTATCATTTTGGAGCCACTGGGAAAAGATCATTGGAAAAAACAGGGACCAAGATATAGCATCTTGACTCCATCAGCTTCCAATCTTCTCAGGCTACTGGTGGGAGAAGCACTTAGCTCTTACATCATCCTCATTACCCTGCCAGCCACTAAAGCAGATGTCATTCAGCAGAAACGACTGTTTTCAACTACATTATCACAGGGGCATGTGCGCGCGCACATGTGTGTGTTTAATCCAATGATCAGAGAAACACAGATCTGAAAATCTGCCACTTGCACATGACTGAACTGCAAGGCTGAACTTCTACACAAGTAAAATCCATCTTCTCCTAAAGCGCAGGTAAAGATCTGGGGAATCTGCTAGAAAATGGAGATTCTTTACCAATCTACTAGTCTTTCAAAAGTCACTCTGTCACACAGAACTGTCTCCGTCTCGCTGTTTTCCAGCAGTTTGTTGGCTGGTCCCCCTGGGCTTGCTCCACGGAATCCTCAGGTTGTGTTTTTCCCTTCGTGTTGGCTTGCTCATTGTGAACGAGCTAACAGGAAGTCTTCCCCCGTCAGGTATCCAGCCCTGCTCTGCGGCGCCTTCAGGTGCCTGTGAGACCCAGTGGGACATCCCGGACCCAGCGGAGGCCGCCCCCCTGCAGTCTCCCTGCCTTCTGTATATTCGGCAGAGTTACTGAGCACCTCCTTTCGCCAGACGCTGTGCCAGCCAGGAGGCTGTGAGTGGACCGGGAGAGCAGACCTGGTAGGGGATTTTGGTGCTAACAGCAGCAGCTACTGAGTAACAAACTCCTGGTCTGGTGCCATGGTAACAACGCAACCACCACAGTGCACCACGCAGAGCCAAAGACACTGCCCTATGTAACTGGACCCATTCAGCCAGCTGCCGAGAAAGCTCTCAATGACCCCAGAGCCTCAGCAGCCCCTTCCACGTGAATGTCCACTCAATGCATTCTGTAGCCTAGTGGACACAGCACAGCATCTGAGGCAGGAGACAGATTCTTATTAGCAGCTTTGTCACAGACCAGCTGGGCTGAGGCTCTCATCTGTCAAATGGACCTAACACCACCATCCTTCAGCTGTGTCAAAGGACAATGCGAAGCATTAAATGAGACACGATGTGACAAAAGACTCTGAAATGTCAAAAGGCTATAAACTGTTCAGTGGTATCACCATCCAGAGTTATATTTTAGGTACGTGGCTCTTACCTAAGAGCATTCGAGAGCACCCACAATGCTGATAGCTCACATCCCCCACTGTCTCGTCATGGCCTCTGACCTCTCTGTGCTTAGCAGAAAGAAGGGATCATGCCACAAAAAGAAAAACACACTTCTGCATAATTGCCCACGTTAAATCTGCTACTCTCATTCTGCCTGACAAATCATTCCCTGCTTATTACTTTCTGTAATTTAATATATATAAGTGCTTTACTGGCAAGCTTCTCGAAAGAATAAATAATACTTAATGACTGCCTACAGTTTAATTAACTCATGATTGAACTTCTCATGGATTGCTATAAACATTAAATTATATCCTTCCTCAAAGCAACCATGATGGAAATCTTGTTTCAAGCTTTAACTCTCCTGCCTAAACAATTCTGAAATTTCAGCAAATTTGTATACTGGACAGAGAGGTGAGAGGATCAACCTTAATGCCTGGTTATAAAGTGTGTTATTTTATAGAGCAAGGACGAGGTCTTAATTTAAATAAGATTGAAAGTGTGCACGCGTCCGAACACCTCATTTATATTACAGCGATCATTACACATCTCTGGGTCTCAGGCAGTCTTATTAGCATAAACTGCGTATTACCACAAGGTTTCAAGTTTCTGCTCTGGCTTCTCATCCGAGCTGCCATTTTCTGTCTGTGTGATGTTGCAAATAAATTTTCCTTTTGGCGTGGCTCAGCTGTCAGGCACCTCTGTTCTATAATGAACCCATGAATTACATCTCCCTGCTCTGACATCTCTGGTCTCACACATCAAAATATTGTTCTTCAATTGTAATTTATAACTTAATTTAAATGTCTCTTTTACTGTGACCTTTTAGATCAAATGGCACCACATTTGGCAGTTTCTACCGCACCAAAGCATCCTTTTACAATGATGGCCATTACAATAACCGGAGGGAAGGCTTGAGGTAGATGCATTCACACTAAATATTAAATAATACGGTCCATTTAGAACAGTAGATCTCAAAGTCTTCTGCAAAATATACTGTTTATTTGCAAGAAACTGCCAAAATAGCTTAGAAAAAAAGGTGGGATTTAGAAGATCTTGAAATTCTCTACGTAGTTTTAATTATTTCAACCATTAACATAAACTGAGAAAGATCTTGTGGAAATTTTTCCAAGACAAAACTTAAATATTTTTTCCTCATAATGCATGATTCGCAGATGTCAGTATATTCTCATTCATACCTCCATCACCAATAACCTAGTACCAAGCTCAAAATATGATCCATATTATACATTAAAAAACTAGAACTAAAACTAAGAGCATAATGTTTATTTTTGTTTGGCCACTGTCACCCCAAATAATGCTATTTTAAGCAACAGAGAAGCTAAATTGGTCTAAATATTTTAATGAGAGTACATTTAGAGATAATGGTGAAGACGTGGCATCTGGCTGCTGAGAGGAGGAGTTAAAGGAAAGATCCAGTGTTTTTCAGAAGGAAATACACAGTTGTTGAACCAACACTCTGCCAACACTGAAAACTACAGTGTTCAGGAATTATGCGAGCCCCTGGAGTCACAAGGGAGAAAGGAGAGGGGACCAAAGTTTGCTGAGCACTGGATGTGTGTTAGGTCATTGTGATTTCATCATTCCCCAAACCACTCTTTTGTGGCAAGAGTACTAAAAACCAAGAAACAAAACTGAAAAGTGCAGTGCCTTGCTCAAGGCCATGTCCCTAAGTAACAGCAGAGCAGGGATTCTAACAGAAAGCCACGTTCTAGGAAGAATTCTGAGGCTCAGTCCCAGAGCAGCTTAAGACTGGTGATCTGGTGGCAAAGGTGGCTCAGGGACTTCAGCTGCAATGACACAGCAAGCACACTGGCTTTTCTTCACTAGGGCATAAGTCTGGGTCAAGGCAGGAGGAGAGAACCAGCAGCTCAGAGAAAACACACATGCGCACACATGCACACACATTAGCACAAAAAACACAAAGTGCTAATGAACACTGACTGGGGTGACAGTTATTCTGTCTTGAAAAACCAAGATGATTTCACAGAGTAGGTTTTGAAAATCAACAATCAGTATAGTATGATTAACCTTGTCTACAATACTCAATGAAAGTAAAAGAAAAATCATGATGGAGGACCGAAGCAACAACAAAAGTTGTTAAAGACAAGCAAGAGGCTAAAGTTGAGATAAAAGCAGCATTAAAATCCTGAATGCAGTTTTTAACAACTTATCACATGAACTATTACAATAGTCAATGTAAGGAAATAGAAGAGAATAACAAAACAAGGAAAAATAACAGATCTCTACTGGAAGATTCAAGAAATAAAAGAGAAATTCAACCCAGACTAGAAATGCTGAACGACAAACATGAAAGCACATCATCTGACCAGGGAAAAATAAACAGAAGGTGGAAATAGACTGAAAAACCTGAACGAAAGAGACGAAAGGACAGATATCTTTGAAGAAGATTCCTGTGAGGAAGAACCTATAAATTCTAGGAAGGCAAATGAAAGCAGCCCTGAAAGCACTGGGAAGAAATAAATCACCAGGGGTGGATGGGATACTGATAAAATTATTTCAAGCCACAGAGACTGAATCTGTCAAAATCCTAACAATATGTCAACAAATATGCAAAATAAAACAATGGCCTACTGACTGGAAATGTTCAAAATACATCCTAATTCTCAAGAAAGGAGATGGCAAGGAGTACAGTAACTACAGGACTGTCTTGTCCCCAAGTTTAAGTTATTATGTATATAAATATAAGACAGCCATGCTCATTAACCTGTCGGTGGTAACCTTACCTCATAAAACTATTATGAAGATTACATGAATTCATTCATAAAAAGCACTGAAGCTTTTGCCTAACATATAAGCACTAAGACAAATAAATTTAATATTTTTATTGTTATTAATACTGCTGTTAATGACATCAGGCAGCTGACCAATGGCTGATACCTAATAAAATGAAAATAACTGTGATAAACTTTAGGTCTTATACTTGGTTCAAAATTTAGTCAAAAAGCTGACAGTGGGGCTGAAAATGGCTTAGCAAAGGCAAATATAAAAAGGAAAATGAAACAAAACAAGACCGAAGCACAAGAAAAAAAAGAATGTGATGAGCACACATTCATAAAAGCTTAGACCTCCATTAAGAAGATGAGCTTTTAGAAAAACTGAGATAATTCCTTTCCTCTTTGTGCTGATCAGATGTGGGAAATGTTACTTTATTGTAGGTGCTACATTTTAAAAGACAAACCAGATAAAGCTCAAAGGAGAAATAAAATGGTTATACATAAAAATGGCTAATACTACGCCACTCAAAAATATTACCCTCAGTTAAAGAAGCCAGTCAACAAAAGACCACTGTTGTGAAATTCCATTCATATGAAATGTTCAGAATAGGCAAACGGCTATTCAGACGGAAGGTGAACCGGTGGTCACCTGCAGGTGGGGGATGGGAAGTGACTAATGAGCACAGATTTCTTTTGGGGGTGACGAAAATATTCTAAAATTGACTGTGGTGGTATTTACACAAATCTGTGAATACACTAAAAGCCATTAAATTCTACAACTGAAAGGGGTGAACTATATAGTACGTGAATTATATATCAGTAAAGCTATTATATAAAAAAGAGCAACCTGAGGTGGTTCACCCAGGAAAGCGAAGCGGGGGCCACAGCCAGGAAGAGCTGCATCAGGAGCACGACGACTAAGAACTTAGAGCAAAGACACGTCCGTGGAAATGATCAAAAATGGAATCTCTGCTGCAAATAAGTAATGAAAGCGCCATCACCAGAAGCTGTTAACATAAGTGCCCTGATATGTATAAACCATCATGTTCAGGGGAAAGAACAGAGTGCGATATAAAGTTCAACAGATCATCTAAAAAGAAACAAAATATTAAAGCATTAAGTTCAAAAAGTCGTCTTCATCCAAATGAGACAAAAAAGAATATATCATGTATTCTGTGTTAAAAGTGTTGTTGTCTGGGATTTCTGAACAGAAGTCAATTCATGAAGTTCTCAGCCCAAAGGGAGCCATGTTGGTAAATTAAAAAAAAAAAAATTTTTTTCAAAACAAACATTGAAAATGTTTCTGATTGGTCAAAGTACAATAAATAAAACCTCAAATTTATATATTATTATGCTGATAATCAGATACTGCCTTGATTATATCAGGAAACCTCAACTGCATGGTCTCTTCTAGCATCTTCACTTATGTGATAATTAACATATAACATGCAGCAGACTCCATCCAATATCTTGTTATAACATAAATAAAACAAGATGTTTGTCAAGACTCATTTATATAAGGTACTCTTCTGAAATTTACTGAATTTCCATGAAAAGAAATCATATAGCATATCGACTTTTCCCGTTACTCTTTTCAACAACAAATCAAAACCTTGAGAGAAAAAACCCATCATCCTACAACCAGTGAATCGTGACTAATCTGAAGGGAAGAAGAATGTAAGTCAGGGGTGCGGTGCGGAATGAATGTCGGAGGCTCCTGATCACAGGCTTTAGACAAACTGTAATACCCGGGCCTCCTGGCAATGCCTTACACAGAGGCTGGGAATTACCTGACATTCATTAAAGTCTTAAGCACTGCAAAGCTAATCCAGGCAGGGCCAGATGCTTTAGTAAAGTCCGTTTATGATGAACAAATAGAAAATCTCCAATAGAAATGCTACCCACTTAATTTTTTAGAATAAAAGGGAATAAGATGGAAAATTATCCTTAGAGTAGACTTATCTGCATACTCTGCTGTGGCAACTTTACAGCACCAAGTTCTGGGTGATCAAATGTGATTTGGACTTGAACCTGATTTATTCATTCATTCAATCATTCAACGATTATTTAGTGCCTCTCTGCCATATACCAGGCATTGAACTATGGCTCAGCAAAGATGATTAATATTCAATGGTTAACCAACAGTGATATTTATAGATCAGAGATAAAAAACTAAACATGAAGCTATTGGAAGCCTTGAATCCTTTGTTAAAGGAGATGTGGATATGCATAAATAAATAAGCAAACAAATACATACTCTCCTGAATATGTAAAAAGCTTAATCCAAATGTCTACCAGCAATCCATATTTCAGAAAATAAAGCTGTCCAAGCAGAGGGGAAATCTCTGCTGCACGATTATAAATTTTACTTATATATAAGTGAGTATATGTTCAATGTTACTGAGAGAAGGTAAACATGAAAATGCTAGTAAGTTTCTAAGAAAGAGAAGTCAAAATAATTTGAATTGTATCAGGAAATGGGAAAGATACCTGAGCACAAAGAATAAAATCCAGTATCAAGTTAATAAAAATAAGTTAGCGTGGTATTTTCTAGAAGAACCTTAGTCTCAAACTATAGGGCTCTGCTGTAGTTTCTAAGCATAAATATAAAGGTCTATTTTGCAAAAGGCCAAATAAATGCAGGCATTTAAAGATGGCTGAATTAATCTCATTAGCACAACATAGGCCATCTATGTCTCATACAGCTAAGTGGCCAGAGGAGCCTAATAAAACTGCATACAAAGACATGTGCTGGAACAGTATACACAGAAACATTTCTAGGACCTTCCAGAGGGAGCAGCATTGCTTTGTCATATTTTAACATAATATTATTTAACAATAACATAAAATTATGAATAAAACAACTTTGCGTTTATAGGTATTTACAATTTAAAATAGTAAAATATAATAAAACATATCTGCTGACATACATTAAGGCATATATATGCCCTTGTCACTAAGAACACCCTCTTCTTTCAGCAAAAGGCCAACACATTTAATACATCTTCTTTCTCTACATCAGTACAAAACTGTTTTTACATAAATAGATGAATACATTTTAATACAAATGAACAAAGAACAACTGTGTACCTAACGATTCTGTAAGTTCGCCACTAGACCAAAAGTAATAAGTCACGTGGCCATGAAAATAAGATATTTACATATTAACTACTTCTGTGTTCTCCATTAAGTGCTCTGCTATTAAGAATATATACATGTAAATTTTAGGGTTATTTGTTCTAGTTCTCTGGTATTTTGTACTGTATACTTGAAATTAATAAAACAAAAAAGAATGTGTACATGTTCCTCAAGTTTTATATAACCTGAGAAACATCTGCATTAAATTAAAATGGACTAAACACTCAGAACAAAAGGTTGATTGAGCCTGCCACACTGGATAAAAAAAGCAAGAAACAATGAAAGAACTAAAGTACACGAGAGATGTACTTTAAATAAAAAGAAAAAGCAAAATTCTAGGAAAGAAGCTGAAAGAAGATATACCACACAGACAATAAACATAAGAAAGTTATGTATTACTATCAGACAAAATTGAATTTAAGATAGAATATTACTGGACACAAAGATGGTCACTAAAAAGGTAAAAAGATCAAATACACAGAGAAAGATATAGTATACATGTTCATGCCCCTAGTGATACAACATTCAAACATATGAAGCAAAAACTAACAGAACCATGAAGAAAAAATGACCAAATCCATGATCATAGTTGAAGTAACTGATACAACTAGACAAAAGAGTTAGTAGGACACAGACGATCCGAGTACTATGAATCATATTAAAGAAAATGGCAATTATAGAACAGTATACCTAATAACTACAGAATATAAATTCATTACAAGTGTACATGGAACATTCACTAAGATAAATTACATGCTGAGCCAAGAAATAAGTGTCAATACATTTCAAAAGACTGAAATCTTACTGGGTACTCTATGACCACAGCAGAACTAAATTAGAAATCAATAATATTCAGAGAGAGAGAGAAAGAGAGAGAGGGAAAGAGGGAGGGAGGAGAGGAGAGAAATCTCAAGTCTCTGGTAATTTGGCAATTTAATTCTAAATAATACACGGGGTAAAAGAAGAAATAAAAAAAATTAATATTTTGAAAAGAATGACAATAAAAGAACAATAAATCAAAATTTTGATAAAATTGGTTATTTAGGATCCCATTTGAGGAAGCGAGAAGAAAATGATCGAGAAGAAAATGATCAAATTAACCCAAAATAAACAGAAAAGAAATAATAAAAATAAGATTGGAAATGAATGGACTAGAAGACAAATAAAGAAAATCAATGAAACAAATGCTAGTTACCTAAAAAGATCAATAACTTTGATAAACTTCTATTTAGACTGATTAAGAGGAAATAAATTAGCAATATTAGGAATAAAAGACCAACATTACAGACCCTATAAACATTAAAAAGATAATACAAATATAATTTGAAATTTTTACCAATAAATTCGATCATCTAGATAAAATGGACAAAACATTTAAAAGACATAGACCAAAAGATTACCAAACTGACACATTAATATACAATTTGAATAGGCCTATGTCCATCTGTAGTGTAGTTTAAAAGTTTCCATAAAAAAATATTTAGTCCCAGATGGCTTCACTGTGAATTCTATCAAATATTTAACAAAGAAAAAATAGCAATCCTTTACAAACCCTTTAAGAAAAGAGAGTAGGAGGAAATATTTCTCACTAACTTTTTGAAGTCAATTATTACTTTGATGTCAAAGTCAGATAAAGATATCACAAAGAAAGAAGACTATAGCTCAATATTCATCATGAACAAAAATATAAGTTCTCAACAAAATATTAGCAAATTCAATCCAGTAGTACATAATGACCAAGCAGGATTTATCCTAGGAAGGCACAGTTGGCTTAACATTTGAAATGAATCAATGTACTTCACCACATTAACAAAATAAAGTATGACAAGAAAAATTAGCATTTGACAAAATTTAATGCCCATTCATGATAAAAACCTCAACAAACATAGATATAAAAGGGAACATTCTAAGAAAGAACAAAAAAAGGAAGGAGGGAGGGAAGGAGGAGAGGGAGGGAGGAAGAATCCTACATTGTAGTTAGCAGTGAATGACAACATTCTCCCCCTAAGATGAGAAAGAAGGCAAAGATGTCCACTCTCGTCACACCTATTCGCTATCATACTGGAGGTTCCAAGTGAGTTCAGTAAAGCACAAAAAAGAAAGAAAATGTACAAATCAGAAAGGAAGAGGTAAAACTGTCTTTATTTGCAGATGACCTCACTGTGTGCAAAGAAAATCCTAAGGAACCAACTAGAAAGCGACTAGAATTTACAGCAGAGCCAAATACAAGGTCACCATATAAAAACTGATCGTGTATCCCATAAATGAACACTTAGAAGCTGAAATTTATAAAATACAGTATTAACAGCATCTTCAAACTGCAATTACTTAGGATAAATTTAACAAAATATGTGCAAGACCTGAAAACTACAGAATCTTACACAGAAAAAATTAAAGAAACCTTTTTTAAAAATGGAGCGATATAACAGGTTCGTGGGCTGAAAGATTCAATATTGTTAAGATGTCAATTCTCCCCAAATTGATCCACAGATTTAATGCAATCCCAATCAAAATTCCACCAAGCCTTTTTAAAAACAGAAACTGGTAAGCTGATTCTAAAATTTATATGGAAATGCCAATGACCTAAAATAGCAAAGCAATCTTGAAAAACAAGCACAAAAATAAAGCCTACACTGCCTGAATTCCTATAGAGCTGAGGTACTGATAAAGACATTCATTAGATCAGTGAAATAGAACAGAATCCAGAAAAAGACCAAACACATACCAGCAGTTGATGTTCAATAAAGGTATCAAGGCAATTAAATGAGAAAAGTCTGTTTTCAAAAATGTTGTTCCAACAACTGGCATTTTGTAGAAAAGGATGAACTTTCATCCCCTACTTCACATCACATACAAAACGAATTTGAAATGAAATCAGTCTTAAATATAAGAACTAAAACTTCAAAAAGAAAGCATAGAAATAATTTTTATAACCATGAGGTGATCAAAGATACTTTCATAAAGGAAAATGATATATTGGACTTCAATAAAATCAAATATTTTGTTCTTTGAAAGACACCATTATAAAAAGAAGTCTTCATATGGGAGAAAATACTCATTTATCATAAAATATGATAAATGTTCATGTTAAACGACTTGTATCAATATGAAAAGAAGTCTTACAATAAACTATTCTAAAGACAAATAACTCCGTTTTTAAAATTAAGCAAAAGATTTGACTGGGCAGAGATACTTCACAAGAGAAGATCTACAAATGGGCAATAAATACAACATGAAAAGATGCTCGACATCACGATCAGTCAGGAAATTCAAATTCGAACCCTCAATGAGCTATCACCACACATCTATCAAAATAGCTAAAATCAAAAAGGCCGACAACATTTGTCTTGCTGAGAATGGTGAAGAACCAAAAGCCACGCACACTGACAGGAGTGTAAATGGTGCAGCCGCTCTGGAAGCCTGACACTTTCTTAAGAAGCTACCTGCATGCATGCGACCCTACCACTCCACCCCCAGGTATTCCATTCAGGAGAAATGAAAATATAAATCTGCACAAAGATGGGTGTAACAATGTTCATAACACCTTTATTCCTAATGGCCAACAGCTTGGAAACAGCCCAAAGGTGAACAGATAAAGTACTGTGAATTTCAGCCAGCCCTAAATGATGATATACAACAGTATTCCCTTTGTACAAAGTTTTAGGCAATGCAAAGTAATCTAAAATGAGAGAAAACACAGTGGTTATCTGAGGCTGGAAGAGCAAAAGATTACAAAAGGGCATGAGGCAACCTCTGGTGAGTGCTGCCATAGTGTTTTTTCACCTGAAAAAAACTCATTAAATGGTCTACTTTATATCAGAGTAGTTTATTATAAAGTACACCCCAATAAGTTGTTTTGAAAATTACACTAAAAATCTCATTTGTGAAAAAGAAAAACTGGGAGTTAAAATAAGTAATCCAGAAGAGCCTATATTCAAAATTAGGTCCACAAAATTATCAAAAAGAACTGACAGTTCAAAATTATTCATTTAATGATTACAGTTTTAAAAATTAAATGACCTACTTAAGTGCACTTATATTTAAATAGTCTGACTGGATGTTTAACACACTTATGTGGCCACAAGGTAGATTTCATATATTTTAAATTTCTATAGTGTCTTGGGAAATAGATTCAGGTTTATTCTAAATTGATAAATGTCTAACCCTCTTTTGACTCTATGCTATACTTTAAGAAAACAATACTTTTCACATGACAATATATTTATCTTTTTAATTTACTATGTAACATAGTTCAAAACTTCTGTTACTCCAAAGAAGTAAAAAGAAACATTAACTTCTCACAAGATTTTTCCACTCACTTCATTAAACAAAGTGCCTACAACTAAAACTCTCTGTGAGCCAGGATGACAATGAAATACAAAAATTAAGACAGCCACGACATTTTTCCATTCATCACAAAATGAGAACAAAACTCCGTCTTTCGGTGGCTGAAGCGCTTGCATTGCATAACCCAAAACACCTGAGCTGGCTTGCCTCAACAAGAAGGATTCCAAATGATGGGATGGCAGCTTCACAGAAATAAAAACTCATAACACTAAAAACCCTCTGGCGATGCTTAAGAAAACTTCAGAAAGAACTCGATACAAAGGACCCTGGGCAAAAATAACCCAAATTATTTCTGTAGAGGAGTATGTTCTACAGAATCCTTTCAGGGTTTGGAATA
The DNA here is from genome assembly GCA_028627145.1 of Eidolon dupreanum. Classification (NCBI taxonomy): domain Eukaryota; kingdom Metazoa; phylum Chordata; class Mammalia; order Chiroptera; family Pteropodidae; genus Eidolon; species Eidolon dupreanum. Next base: position 2,641,743 of record CM053502.1, read on the forward strand.
GAAAGGGAATAAATCAGATAAATTCAGGAAAATGCCAAAAATAGATTATTTAATTAAATATGGTAATATCTTCATTATTCGGAATTCAACTGATCAGCACAGTCATAAAAGGGGAATTTTTTTCATAAAGCTTTTATACAAAAAACTCAACAGAAAACAAGCCAATATCCAAGAGTTACTCTGAACATACATACATTTTTAAGGGCAACTGAATTCACAGACATTCACACCTACACCTACCATAGCTACTGTTTGCACTATGACCAAGCTCTCAGTTTCAGTTTCCTCATTTGTTAAATAACCTCGAAGGCCCTTCTGGCTCTATCATTATATGTTCAGAATAATGATTACATATAAAAACAAAACCCCTCAGTACCAACCAGGTGAGGGAGTAAACAAATACATATATGGAAATGTGAAAAATCATTCAGTTATTGAGAACATGGCATATTCCCAGCAAGATCAAACTCCAACATACAAGAGACTATTGTAATACCCAAAAGACAATAATAGATCAGAAATAAATGTCACCACATCATATATCAATATGTTCAGACATCTACATGTTTCCTCAAAAGCAAGCTATAGAGTAGAAACATCCCTAAATTGGGAATCCAGGTTACTTTCCACCCTGCATTATGAACTTTTTATTTTTTAATTTTTTAGGTGAGGTAACCCTTGGTTGACCTCACAGACTGCAAGGACCTTGACAGCTTACTCTCCCTTATCTTTTTATTATCATTTTTTTAAGCCTACAGTACCTGGTCTTCCTAGGTGATCTTCCATCCAAGTACTAACCAGGTCCGAACCTGCTTAGCTTCTGAGATCGGACAGGATTGGGCTTGTTCAGGGTGGCATGGCCGTAGACAATTGTGAACTTTTTAGATTGGCATTCAACAAGTCATCTGGCCTTTCTAAGCCTTGGATTTTTATCTATTTAGAGATTGGAACAGATGATCTCTAAAGTCCTTTCCAACTCTAGATGACCTCTCAAGAAAAAAACCGAAAGGGCGCTTAAAATACACTCAGTTCACCATGAGAAGACCTGAAGCCTCACGCTCAGTAGCCTGGGCAAACACACACACACACACAGCCAACCAGACTCTCTACTACACACCACAACGCCATCAAACTCGTCAGCACGTCTTCAGATCTGATGATTTCACATTAGGAACCACACAGAGAAGAATTAGTTCAAGAAACTTTAAAATCCAGTCAGTTTCCTAAACAGCCCTGTAGGATACATTCGAAAATCAAAAAGAAGTGTCCAAGAAAAGCAAACTAGTTTCGGTGGTCATGCTGTTTGCAGCAGTGAGTGTTATTCTGAGCTGCTGTGTGTGGTACGAGATTAAAGCAGATGAGTAACCATGGTGGGATGTCATGCAACCAACTCGGTACCTTCAGGCTCACTTGTTATATTTCACTTTAGATTTTTTTAGGGACTATTATTTTTAAAACTTAATTTTGTTTTATAATCCTATGAAATATTCACATGGTTCTAAAGTCAAATCTATAAAAAACAAATCTGTTCAAAGAAGTCTGGCTTCCTCCTCAGTGCCGCCATGCACTGTGAACACAGGGTCTCAGACACAGAGACCGCGCTGTTGACCATGGAAGAGCATGGCCTCGGGATCTGAATCTTGACTGCATGGCCTTACATCACGACCTAACAGCACTAAACTCTTTCCTCACGTCTACAGTGGCGATAACAATAGGACCAACTCGGAGGGTGTTGTGAGGATTAAACGAAAGTCATGTACGCACAGTACTCTGCTTTGTGAGATACCAGTACAAGTTAGCCAGCAGCATTCGGCTCTCCTGTGAGGTTTCGCCACGATGATGGAGCACAGACGCAGATGAGGAAAAGAACCTGGCCTGAGGTCGTGGAGTCCCGTGGCCAAGGCCACAGCTCATCTTTTGATCCCAGCCACACACTACAGTACTCACGACTCAGATGCCAGGCTCCTCCACGTCCCCTGCTCATCATACATGCCCCCTAGTCAGCACAGGGACCAAAAACTCTCTTCCCGCCCAGGTGACTTCAAAAAACTCACTGTGTTTAGTGCATTGAGAGTGGTGTCGTCCCGAGATGCTGCAACACAGCCATCCTCTGTGGAACCTCCATCACACATGCCTGCAAAGGCCGCCATGCTCCTTAGAAGACAAGAAGAGAAAACATCAGTACAGAAATGTTAACCCTCAATTTTCAAAGTACATTTCAGCCCACACCAAAGCCCATTACCACAGGCATGATAAGCCAGAGTTCTTGGTCCTGCTTTTGCTCGTTTTAAAAAGAAAAAAATTTTAAAGTTCTGTACAGTTCACTCTTCACTCAATCAGAGAAACGTTACTTTTACTCCTGTCCACTGTCTCGTCTCTTCCCATTCTTCATCACTACTCTCATTTCAGTTCTGCGAGCATGAATAATCTAAAACTATTTCCCACAGCAATCGGCTTGATGACAACCTTCTGAACCAAAGTTTCTCAGAAACATACAAAATTAAACCCTCTGAAACTTTACTGAATTCCTTTCATGCCACACATTAGCTACCTTTAGGTGAATTAAAAGTAAAAAAGATAAAAAGGAGTCTTAGTAGTGATTTGCTCTGCTGTAATGTTCTCAGCTCTACTGCATGCCCTCATGGACAGCACTACTGACCACGAAACAGCCAGAGCTAAGATTCGGCTGCCTGGCCTGGTTTTCGAGTTGTTGCACACTGTTGAGGCTGTAGTGAGTTTCGGAAATCACTGCAGACAAAGGAGGCCCTCTGCCGGCACTACAGGTGTCAGGGGCAGATACAAACTTCTCTTTTGCAGTTTAGACATTTGGAGGTGAGCAAGTTCTCACATAGGTAAGCCACAAAAATGTCATGTTTAGGCATGGCACCCATGAATAGCCACAAAGTAGAGAAATCTGTAATGTGATTTTAAGATGGGCCGAATGATCCAATTACTCAACTGGATTGAGAAGTGCTGATAACTGCAAGTACGGCTTACTATGTTTTCCTTCTAAAGAGTTCTAAGACCTGGTATGAGACAAACATCAAGAAGAAAAAAGTGACTTTACCACAGTAAAATTATTTTTCTCTGTTAGGAAGGATCATGCTCTGATTACAGAGGGTACAACAAAACAAAATCAGAGACTGTCCAATATATAAACAAAATTTCAGGGGAAAGAGAGAGTGCACTGCCTGCTGATCAACTTGGATGGCCTAACTCAGAAAGCAGGACGAGGCGAATTCCTGTTACCTTGCTGCCCTCAAGTACATAAGGAGGTCACAATCATTAACTCCAGGCATCCAGACCAGTTCCTCATGTTGGGTCACAGTGTCACCATCTGGAGAAGGGAATGGTTGCAAATCGGGAAGCTTGGCCTGTAAGACAGGGATCAAGCAGTCACGATCACTCCCTTTAAAGAGCTGCCTCAGGCAGGCCCTGGGAACAGATGCAGCAGCTCGCTGGGCCTGCTTCTCCAGGCGGTACAGAACCAATGGCTACACCAGGAGCCGGCGCCACTGGCCTGCAGCGCATTTCAGCAGCATTTCACAGAGAAGGTTTCACAATGGACTGTTTAATCGCTACTCAAGGAGCAGCAGACAAGGTCAGTTAAACCACGGCGCGCAAAGAGTGAAATAGAAATGGATACGTGTGAATCAAAAATCAAAACTCAAAAAATGTGTCAGGAGATAATGGCACCCTGATAAAGAAGGAGAAAACACACACATTTCAAATAGAACAAGTTTATAAAGAGACATGTACAATAAAATATTACCCAAGGATAATGGCTAAATAAATTATCCTATTAAATTAATGCTCTTCTCAAGTGAGTCGATAGCAATGTAAGTCATGGTAAACATCAAAAAAAGACATGGAATTGGAGTTAACATTAAAGACAGACTTGAACTAAATGATGGTGATAGAAATGAGATGAGCAGCGGCTTCAGGAGGAGAGGCCTGCTTGTGAAGGGGCAGGAAGGGACTCTGAGAAATGTTCTGCCTTGATATGAACAGTCACAGCAGACTGCACAGTAATCATAAGATACCAACAGTTCACTGTTCAAAAGTGTAATAAAATTTTTTAAAATATTTGAACATCAATTGTCATTTTGGCTCAAATAAACTATAAAAATTCAACAAAAAAAATATGAACATCAGAGCTCAATAACCTAGATTCTAAGTCATCTCTGGTTTGGAGATTTAGATACCTTGAGCATTTTCTCATCCTCACTCTGCCAGGGCAGAGCAAGAGGAAGCAGGACTATCAGAGATCTACAAAAAGTCAGCCATCTGCAAGGCACATATGTTCTTACTTTCTTAAAAGATGAACATGGACACATTAGTTCAATATTTTAAAGTAAGAGCTGCAGTTTAAAAGCTCATGTCCACAGAACCCAGGCAAAAAAATTAAATGAATTAAGCAGGCAGAGTATAAGGCAGCACTGTCCAATAGGGATAAAATGAGAGCCACATATTTCATTGTAGATATTCTAGTATCCCCATTAAATAAAACACCACATTCCAATTTGGGCTAGCCACATGCCAAGTTCTCAAAGCCACAGGTGGCAGTGGCTCCTGGACTGGGCATGCAGATACTAGGTACCGAGGAGTGAAGGGAAGCAGGTGAAATGGAGGGCAAGCTGCCCCTTCCAGGGAATGCTGCCATGCAGGAATGTGATCCAGAGTGTGTGCATCCTCTAATTTTTTCCAAACTCCAAAAATCTTCATTATTATGTAAAACCTCCTGGTTTTAAATGTTGGTCAGTCAAGTTTTTAAAACAATTGTGTACCGGAGTACAACATCAGGAAGCCATGTGGCTCTCAGGCCACGAGTTCAACCTGTCACATGCTGTCTTTGATGCCTCTAAATGTGTACTGAGCACTGACCTTCTCCAAATGAGGATGCTCTTCTTTAATCTAGTACTGACTTTTACAACATTAACTGGGTGCCACAATGAGTTCTGCTTAATATACAGTGAATGTTTTGGAATGAAATCAAAACACAATAGACATGCACATCAAAAGACCTTTAACATTTGTGCTGAGCTCTGCTTCCCCAGTACCAGGTGCGGTACCTGGTGCAGCAGCTCTCCGATGGCTGTTTGTCAAGTTAATTAAAAAGTACTACTGCTATGCGGGAGGACCGACTCCCCTAGAGAAAAATGAGCTAGAAATATAATTAGTTTATAGAAAAGGAAATGCATCTAGCTCTTAATCATAGAAAAAGATGGTCTACCTTGCTGAGAAGAGAAATGTAAATTAACTGATGAGATACCATTTCCCATCTATCAGGTTAAAATAAATCCCACGGTGTGACAATATACAAGGCTGTGTTGTTAACATGGACGCAAAACGGCACAATCTGTAGGGAGGGGAATTTTGTAATATCCTCAGAACCATAAGTGCACTTGCCCTCTAAGCCAGTCAGCCCCCTTCTAGTGATATATCCCAAAGATATGCTGGCAGAAATGTAAAAACCTACGTGCACGAGCTATTTCCTGCACCATTACTTATAACAGCGAATGACTGGAAGCAACCCAAAGAAATACCCGTCAAGAGGGACTGGAAGAATAAACTGTTACACCCACCCAGTGGAGTTCCATGAAGGGACCGAAGGAAATGTGAAGGGGCTCTGTGCTGCTCTGCAGGCGACACCAAGATACACGGTTAAAAGATAAAAGAAAGGTGGTAAAGGTGTGTGTGCTATGCTGCCATTTATCAAGGAACAGGATGTGGGGAAAATATAAATAAGACGGATAAATCACAACTTTAAATTAAAAAACCAAAACAATGATTATTCATCAGGGAGAAAAACATAGGAAGGGGACAGGGATGGAAGACAGACTTTTTAACATACTCTGTTTGTATGTTTGACTTTGGAGCCATGTAAATATTTTACGTAATTATCAAAACAAAATTAAGTTTAAAGAACACTGATCCTATAAACTCTAAAGCAAAACGAAATAAATGCACCTAACTCTGCACTGAGTTGGCTCCTCTCTATAAAGTATTTTGAGTAACTTTAAAACACATTAATTTCCCTGTAGAGCTCTAGTGCGACATATTCTAAGGCCCCCCCAAAATATTTAATAGTAAGTCATTTTCAGTAATCATATTATTTGTATCAGTGTGATTTGTTATTTCTAAGCTGTTATATATATGTTATGGAATTATATATATGTTATGGAATTAAAGCCAATGAATGCTTATATTTAAAAAATGGGATTTAACACATGAGAAAAAGATAAAGATTTGGAAAAAATAAAATAGGGTTACTATAAGGTCCATATAAAAATTTGAATTTGAATTTTAAGTATCAGAAAGAAGAAAAAAGAAAAGAAAAAAAAGCATATTTCCTTTTTCCTAAAAAGGCCTGGAAATAGTAATTGACCCAATAATAATGAACACCCCAACAGTCAGCGAAAAGACATCACTTCCCACTGACACGATGAGGGCTCCTACGAGAAAAGTTTAATTACAAATCTAGGGTAGAGTTGTACAAGATGATTATTAAAATCATGTCATACCAGATAAAAGGAACCTACCAAAGATCACTGGAGTTGAGTCAAAAGGACACAGAAAGCAGAACAGCCCCTAACAGCCCCTAAATAATTTCATCATCAATAAGATTAACTGTAATGGCTTAGCAGACAATAAATTATAAATCCATTGGTCACCACTGGAAGATGTTGGGGAGCCAACTCTCAGTATTTTGAAAACTAACAGAGGGGAAGAATCACACATTTATCTCGCCTTTCCTCTGTGATTCCAGGAATCAAACAGTTAAGGTGGAAGTGTCATTAATTCAGCTAGTAAAGGAAGGAATGACAGGATTAGAATATCAACCATTTTGAGATCCCTAATTAAATAGTGGATCTAAGTAACAAGCAAAGGCTGCAAATCACTAAAAAAGAGACACATTGTGCCTCCTGGTTGAAGTGCACAGCACTGCCCTGAAGTATTCCTGCCAGGGGTGGGTACCAAACTGGAATGGGATTAAACCTCCTGATTTAACTAATTTTCAAGATATGTCAAGGACAAGGGAACAAGTTTAATGACACATAAAGATGAAATTAGCCAAATCCAGACTGTGGGACCATATAAGACAAAACACTCAAGTTTCTTCAACACATAGAAAGATGGGGTGGGAAACACGAGAAACATGAAGAGATTTATGAGACGCAGCAAACAGTTACAATGCCACGACTCTTATTTAGACTCCAATTTGAGCTAGAATAAAAAAAACAAAGTGAAAGACAATTAGGGAACTATAGTGGACACTTGAATATTTAGAAACTGCTAATTTTTATTAGGTGTAATTTATTGTGATTGTTTTTTGAAAGAGCTCTTATCTTTGGGATATTTACATGTACAATGATATATTTGTGATTCATTTCAAAATAATAGTGGGAAAGGTGTGAGAAAGAATAAATTAGACAAGATTTACCAACAATTAAAATGTGTGAAAACTGAGTTATAAGGAAAAAGGGGATTTACTGTACTAATCTTTCCCTACTTTTGTATAGATTAATATTTTACCTAATAAAAAAGTTAAAATTTTTAACAAGTTAAATGTTGCTAGCTCTTAAGAAGAATTGGTATATCTGGTACTCCAAAACATTCCTTTTTAAAGACAGACTATACAGAATATATTTTAAATCTGATAGAAATATCTGGTTTTAAGTGAAAGTAAACAAAGATCCAAGCATAGTAAATGTGTCCCTTTCCAAGAATTTAAGCGTCTTTTACTTAAGAACCACTTTTTCTGTCATGGTAGGAAGAAAAACCTACAAAATAAAACTCTAGTAAAAGATCTCAAGACACTGAAACAAGGCGGAAGAAAAAAATGGGTGGGAAAATACAGTGGCGGGACAGAGCAGAGAGAGGGAGTGTCAGTGGTACCAGGCAAGTACTGGATTCCTTGGTTAAAAGGTAAGTCCTCGGCCTGAGGGCACAGGAAACACAATGGAGAGGTGGGACTCAGTGCCCCTAAGAGGCCACACCAAGAAAAGGGTGACAGCAGGTCCTTTTGTTCAAGATCATTTCACTGTAACATTGATGAGATGCCACAGGAACTGAACTCTTGTTTATATAAATCAGCCTCTGGTAAAACTGGTTTCATCATTTGTTTTGCATGAAGTTATAGAACCTACCAGCAATGGTGGGCGAGGACTTAACTGTACTTGAACAAGGCAGACATTAAGGGGAGCGTCCTCTGGCAGCTTCTTTCTGCCTCTCTCAGTTATAATCCCAGTTCTGAGACGAGAAGTATCTTCCAGTAATGAGATGCCCCTGATGGTTTCTGTCTTTTGGTTTTAATAGTCTTTTAATTATTAGTTTCTTTCTCATTAGAGTTAGATTTTAAACATATGAATGACATACAAATGCTCAAAATCTAGACCAAAAAATGACTGACTAAAGAGAGTACCAAAACCTCTTTACCCTTAGAAGGAGTTGCCTGTACCACAAGTCTCTAGTATACCTAGGCCATAGTGGCAGACTCTCAATATCCATTCCAATTCAAATGCCAGTCCATGCCAATCATGCTAACCCTAATTTCCTCATGGGCTGGAAATGGACACATGACCCAATCCATTCTGGGAGAGACAGGGACTAAAAGAGACCTTCTGGGAGAATTTTCCTTGCTTCTAAGGAGAAGAGAAGGATGATATCTTTCCTCCTCTCAACATCTGCTCTATGTCATTCACTGTAAGATCCACTGTTATTTTATGTGCACTTACAAAGGGGAAATGCTGCCAATTAAATTATATTCGCACCACAGAATGTACGATGAAACCCATCAGAGGTAATAAATGTGAAGGGAAGAAGTGCGTTTTAGGATCCATGAGATCCAGCTACCGACATACAGAAGAAGCCAGCCTGGGGACAGCCAAGCACCAAGAGAGCCCCAGAAAAGCAGAGCCGGGTCCTGTCTGAGCAGAATGTGATGATTTGTAAGACCATACACAGCCAAGTTCAGCTGGAGTTTTCTGCTCCTGCCCATCAAAGCACACTAACTGATAGAGAGATCAAAAAACAGATGACAAACATGACACCAGAGTCTTAGTAAACTGAATAAAACATGAGAGGGCACAGGTCACAGCACAACAAGCTTCCGGCTGACAAGTATCTAACCATCTTGACTCTTCTGAACAAAAGGGAATTTTTAAAAAGTTAAAATGAAAGTATGTGGTGATCAAATGTTCATAGATGGGCAGACAAACAAAATGTGATATACACATTTAATAAATTATTCAGCCTTAAAAAGAAGTTAAACTCTGACATATGCTACAACACGGGTGCACCCTGAGGACATTATGCTAAGTAAAATAAGCCAGACACAAAGGGCAAATAACGTGTGATTCCACTGACATGAACTACCTAGAGTAGGAAAATTTATACAGACAGAAAGACTGTGGATGCCAGAGACTGAGCGACAGAAGAATGGGGAGTTAGTGTTTAATGGGGACAGAGTTTCCGTTTGGGAATGTGAAAAAGTTCTGGAGGTGGGTGGCAGTAATGGTTGTAATATATACTTAATGTCACTTAACTGTACACTTAAAAATGGTTAGAATGGTAAATTTTATTTTTTTTAATTTTTAAAATTTATTTTATTTATTTTATTTATTTCATTTCTTCTTATGGCTGAGTAATACTGCACTGTTTATATGTACCACAGCTTCTTTAGTCAATCATCTATCATAGGACACCTTCGGTTGCTTCCATGTCCTGGCCACTGTGAATAATGCTGCTGTGAACATTGGTGTGCAAATATCTTTTCAGATATGGGTTTTCAAGTCTTTGGGGTAAATATCCAGTAGAGGGATTGGTAGATCACAGAATGGTAAATTTTACATTATATTTTACCACAAAAAAAAAAATAAAAGTGTGAGGTAATCTGGAAAAAAGTTCTGTATTTATATAAAAATTCCCTGTAATAATAAAAACAGTTCTAAGTTGCTGCTCAGCACAATAAAGGGCCAGCAGAAGAATGAGGAACAAAAACCTATTAAAGAAGTTACCTAAATGTGCTTTACCTGATGGCTAGGCCCAACTCGGATTTCCCCTTGGGTACTGTTCAGCCTCCTGTCACAAAAAGAGTAGATCAGGTTAGCAAATACAGTTCTGACATAAATATTCACACATTTTTCAAGAATAATTCCCTTCCAATACACGAGTGGTAACTCAGGAAAAATGACCTCCTCCACTCCTCACGCTGCCTGGTACGGTACACGCCCCACCGCATGCACCTCCAAAACCCTTTGCTCCTATGGGCCCCGTGACCCACTCACTCCCTGGCCCAGGTACCTACACACCATTTGTCCTGCCTCAGCAGGACCCCAACAGATGTTTCTTCTTTCCAAAACATTTCAGGGCGCCTGACAATAAGCCTTATTAAAACATAAACAAGATAACTATGGCTCCTAGCAAACACACTGGGTCATTCACGTATTCATTCATTCATTCGACAAATATTCATTAAGTACCTGCTGTAAGCCAGAAATTGTCCTAGGTATTGGGGATAAAGCAATGAACAAAATGATGTTCTTGCCTTCTTGGAACTTACATTCTAATTCAGAGTAAAGAAAAAAAGACAAGAAAAATAATACGTCAGATGACAAGAAGGGCCAAGGAATTAGGTAGATGGTAGATGGTGAAGTAGTTTTACATTTCTTTATACAGGACGGTTAGAAAAAGTCTTATTAGTAAAGTGAAATCTGAGCAGAGGTGGAGAAGGTATAAGGGAGTGAGGCCGGCAGGCCTGGGCGGCGCCAGGGCCCAACTCAGTTCCGTCTGTGCCATTCTTACTGCACCTGTGATGCCACCCTCCTTTGCTCCAAATCCCAACTGTCCAGGTTCCTTTCAAAAGCCACTATTTCCAAGAAGTCTTTCTTGATCTCCTCCCGATTTCACCCCGTACACCCACAAAAGTGTGGGGAGTCTTCCTCTTTTCACTCCTTCACGAAATATTTATTGAACATTTCTCTTGTCCCAGGCCTTGCATAGGGCACTTACTGAATGTAAAGTAACAGACAAAGAAATATAGTTCCTGCCCCCTCCGGAGCTCACAGTTTGTACCGCCTGTCACCCCCAATCTGAGTCACGGCTATCTACAGTATCAGGAAAACCCTTTCTGTGCCCAGTGACAAGTCTTTGTTGTGTTTACCATGACTGCTGGATTGTCAATAGTGCCTAGAAGACTTTCACCCAGCGACAGCTGCTCGATGAGTACTTGCTGACTCGGACTGAAGAGCAGAATAAAGCAGCAAAGGGCCAAAGAGGAAGCAACATCTCTCAGCTTCCTCCCGTGGATCTGATAACCCCACCATTACGTTTGAAGTTGTTAAAATGAATTTTGAAAAACTATTAATTCCTTCAGAGGCCTTGGGTCCAGCACTTTCTTCTTTTAATCCAACAGTTTTTCTCACGGAGAGTCTTACTTTGGCAAAGGCAGGCGGTAGATGTGACAAAGGACGAGAGACGAGTAACAGCAAGGACAACTGTGTATCCAGTAGTTGTGAGCTTCCTCTCCACCATGGGCGGTAACCCCTCCCCCCCAAACACCATTCATAAACGCCAAACATTTCAGGAGAAACAGAGTACAAAAGTGATATGGAGAGTGACCAGGATTGGGCAGGCTTCAAGAGGAGACAGTCCGTGAAGTGGTTAAGTTCCAAAGAGACCTCTGAAGGAGACAGGAAGCACAGCAGCAGGGCAGGGGCCCAAGCAGGACAAAGCCCTGCAGAGGTGCGAGCTGAGAGCGGGCTGCACGGGGAGAAAGGCACGAAGTGCTGACTTCAAAATACAAGTCATCTTCGTTTCCTCAACAGGCAAATAGCATGCTGAAAACAGACACTAGAAGATAGACTGTTCTGGTAGGTTTATGTGGGAATTACCAGAGGCTGCTCTAGGAGGCATGTGGAGGAATCAGAGGCCAGGAGGCTACTTTCACCACAAGTACTTCTTTAAGAAAAACAAGCAGTCCACGTTACCATTTCCCTTCCAACTTGTCCCTTTGTTTCGTAACTATGAACAAAACTGGCTGCCAAATGCTCTCTCCTTTATTTCTAAATACTTTCCAAATGCTTGCCTGCCTACATGTAAATTGAGCCAAATGTATCATCTCAGAAAGCTGCAGCCACAGCCCATCCAGAAACTGTACCCACAGCTCAACTTTCAGGTTCTTCTAGAAGGTCTATGTTATGCCAAGGTTCTCAAGTGATTGGTTATGAAAGCATTTCTCCATTACTCTTACATACACTGCTAAGTCCTTCATAATTCCAGGACAAATGTTCCTGGTTCATTTATTTTTAATACTTTTTTCTCTTTTATATTTTTGTGGGTTTTTTTTATTTTTTCTTTTCTGTTTTAATTTTAATATTTAATAAGCCAATATCATATTTAGTTAAAAAATGTAACGCAATAAGAACAAACCACCAAATACCTCATTGAATATAACTACATATATCCTACTTATATATGTGAAAATGGAGACCAATAATGACTCACACTACTAATAATGAGACAAGTGAAACAAAAAAATGTGTTGGAAGGCTCAAGAGCCTTGACTAGAAACGATTTCTCTCTTTTATATTTATAACCACAAAGATTACTAATAAGGTGAGTGGGTTAAAAAGCTCAAAATAAAGGTAAAACAAAGGAACTTTTAAAAGGCTTATTTAAAAATCAATTTTACAACAAAAGTATTTCTTAATCATATGTGCCTCTCAAATATTAGGATTTCATATTAAGAGAGTCAACAAAGTTATTTTTGAGCAAGATTACATAAGTGGACAATGGCATCAGCTACCAGGTCCAAGAACTCCCGAAAATGGAATAAATGGCAGAAATACTTTTTTAGGTCCAAGATACAAGAAAGCAAATAGCAACACACCCCATTAGAGAGAACTGGATGCACCCGGGAGAAAAGCTGTCAGAATATAAACTGAAGATGAAAGACAAGAAGTAGCTTCAGGGGAAACTGCCAGTATCCAGCTGTATCTGAGATGCACACAACAATCACCATCCTCCCCTCCTTTTGACAGCATCCGAACTATGCATTAAACTAAACATTCCTCCCTTGCTGCCTCACCGCTCCCTTCTTCCTGAATGCTCCTTTTGTGTTTCATACCATGCTATGAGAAGATGGATAATGGTCTACTATGGGAAATTTAGACATTTCCTGCCTCCACCCACTCTGAGACTGTAAGCTTCTAGAGTATAGGAACTGAGTTTAATTCATTTTTTCTATCCCCCAGAATCTAACAGAGTACCTACATGGCATTATTACGCACTCGGAACAAATTAAAATTTCCTCAGCTGCATGAATATCTCTGGACTACAAAGATGTAAAATTTGACAAAACTCACCAGGAATTCTTATTTAGACGAAATAAACAGCTTGCAGAAAATACCTGATAATCATATGCTGACTACTACATCTTCCCTCATACGTAACACAATTCTCAAACTTTTTGGTCTCAGAACCCCTTTATATTCCTCAAATTAATAAGCATTTTAAGGAAGTTGTGTTTTTGAGAAATTTCAAAATATTTACTTACTTATTGCAATAAGCTCATTACATATTAACACGTATAACATGTTTTATGAAAAATAACTGTATTTAAACAAAAAACTATAGTGAAAATAAAAGCACTATGTTACATATTCACAAATTCCTTTAGTGGAAGACAGCTGGATTCTCATATCTGCTTCTACATCCAGTCTGTTGCAATATGTTTGCCACTCTCCAAAGAATATGAAGAAAATGTAGCCTCATACACATGATTGGAGAATGGAAGAATATTTTAATATCTTTTTGATAAATATATTCTTTTTTATACTACATCAAAACTCAACAAGTTATTCCTCAAAGGTTTGTGCGCGACGTGAATCTAAAATTTTATCAATGATCTTTTGGACTCTTACATTGAAATCCACTATTCTGTTAGCCTCTCGATGGATCTTATGCCCAGAAATGATTCTGTAATGTCACACACTGGTTAGATGGAAAATATTAGTTTGCTAAGATCTACATATCTTCCAAACATCAACACGGTTCATTATGTAATTTTTAAAGAGCACATCTTTAATATCACCACCCATCTTCTAAGGAAAGCCAGCAAGTGCGCCGAAGCTGCCAGGCTCGGAGCAGTGAGCATAAGATTTTTTAAATTCTAATTTTAACTTAGAAGCTCGAAGTTTAGCACTGGCAAATACAATTAGTTGTTTTTCTTGAAATGGCAGGCTCACTTCATCCACTTTCAGTCAAGTGCCTGCCAGTTACCCAAGCCAGTCAGTTATTCTTTCAAGTAAAAATGGAATGCCATGAAAAAAGGGACTAGGTAAGCTCTGACTCACACAACCGTGTCCCTTGGTATGCAGCAGAATATCATCATAAAAACATGAGATTTGATTAAATTAATAATGGGTCCACAAACCACACTCTGAGGAGCCCTGGTTATGAAACATTCTGAACTTTTAGAAAATATTGGAGGCTAATAGAAAATACTGGAGGCTGAAATTCCAAAGGTCCCTAATCTAGAAGATGACAGGTTTATCCTTCGATCAGCAATAATAGCTAACATTTAAGTACTTTCTATCTGTTCTAGGTGCTCTATAGTATTATCTCATTTCTATATGTTAATTCATTTAATTTATATATTGATATTAATAAAGTATTAGTGGTGATATTCACAGAAATTCAGATCTCATTCTATCTTGTATTTAAATAAGAGGTCTGTGCTTTGTGTACAGCACCACTTAATTAACACAGTAGGTATGGGCAAAGCCAAGGTGGCCATCAGTTGAGGAAGAAATATCCAGACCAAGGACAGAGGAAATCCCAGCAAGGCCAGGTAAAGGCTACTACATATGAAATAAGAGATCAGCGGTGGAAGTTGTGCAGCGGGATAATGCAGGACACATCGATGTAAACCTTCATCCTTGCCTCAGGGTTTTCACTGCAATATCTTAAATTCAGATGTCTTATAGTTACATGATAAACACAAGCAAAATAATAGTGCTTTCTATGACAAATGTACATTATTTCATTATTCCCATGACAACCTTATGAGGTAGTAGTATCTCTACTTTACAGATAATAACAGTACTGACTATAACATTAATAAAGAAACTAACGTATACATTGAACATTTATTATGTATCAGGCATTTCAAGCTAAGAAAATTCCATATAATTTTCTTATCTAACCTTAAGGATGACCCTGTAAGGTAGGTGCCAATATTACCTGTCCAGAAGAGGAAACTGAAGCTAAGAGAGGTTATGAACTTACCCAACGTTACACAGCTAACATGTGGAAAAACAAGATTCAGATTCAATCAAGTTTAGTCAACTCCAAAGTCAGAGGTCCTAATCATACTTCCATATGGCAGAATGATT
Source organism: Eidolon dupreanum (assembly GCA_028627145.1). Taxonomy (NCBI): domain Eukaryota; kingdom Metazoa; phylum Chordata; class Mammalia; order Chiroptera; family Pteropodidae; genus Eidolon; species Eidolon dupreanum. The sequence goes on from CM053502.1 coordinate 2,657,141, forward strand.
AAATTACTCAATAGAAATTACAAAATTAATTATAGACAGAACCAGTATGAGAAGCCACATCCTTTTCTCTAGTTCAGTTCTATGTTCATTTCAAGCACTAAAGCAAGACCGAATGATCAAAAAGAGATTTTTTAAGTTTGAAATCATGTTAAAAGAGAAAACCTATCAAAGCAAAGGCCAACTTATATAACATTATCAAAATGACATAATTACAGAGAAGGAGAACAGAGCAGTGGTTGCCGGATGGCAGGGATGGCGAGGGAGAGGGCGGGGTGGAGAGGGCTTTCTGATGATGGATCTGCATCAAGGTGGTGGGTACACAGGCAACGCTCGTGACGAAAAGGCCCAGACCTGTACACACGCTGTACTAATGCCAATGTCCAGGTTCGATGCTGCACCAGAGTCACACACAATGTACCGAGGGGGGAAGGATGCATGGGAGCACTCTGATGCATCTTGCAACTTCCTGTGCATGTAAAAAATTCAAAGTTTGTAAAAAGACAAAAGAAGAGGTTAATCAAGTGACGTATTACAGACGAAGGATAAGAAAGAAAGCTAGACACATGAACAGCTGATTAAATGACAAATGGATTCTCCACAAAATATACTGTGGACAGCAGAACAGGTAACTGAAGAAAGAATGCCACAGTTAATGAGCAATGAGATTCAAGAAATTGAATCATTCAAGGAGTTAACTCAAATCACGTATTTCTTTTTTCTGTGTTTACTAAGAATCTCTGGTATGGGCCATCCTAGTAAACACATCCTTAGTAACTCATATCCTTACGTGAATTATACTTTAAAAAAAAAAAAAAAAAAAAAAGAATTGTCACCATCCTCACCAGCAAGGAGGAATTTCTCTATGAGGCTAATATAAATAATATATGTTTCTCAAAACAGCTGAGGTTCAGTCGCCATTATTCTACAAATTTTTGCTTTGGAATATGAAAAAATAGTCCCACAAGCCAAATTACAAGAATAATGGTAAGTCATTGTGTTTATTCCTTGAGTATTAAAAAAAAAAAAGAAAGAAAGAAATTCACTGTATATGAAATCTGATACAAAAGAAACCAATGTAACAAAGCAGTATCCATGGCAACTACAACTTAATATTTCAGTCCTCTTCAGCTGCAGTGGATTAAATAAAATGACAAGATGTTCCCTTTGAAAAGTAACCTGTTACCATGGAAACATTTTAGTCTAAGAAGTAAACAGGGGATGGGCAGAAAGGAGCAGGAAGCCTGTAACTGAATATCAAAAAGGGAGAAGCATCTATGCAAAGGAGATGAGAAAGCGGGCTGGCCAGACATGGTGCGTGCGTGAGGGGGAGGCGGGGCGGGGAGGGGGTGCTCCTTGAGAGGAGCGCGCCAGCTGGAAAGATGAGCCCGGACAAAATCGCTTCTTCACCCTAACGAGAGTGGACGGTGTGCGGGACGCAAAGGTCTGCAAACGTTCACTGATGACACCCAAGTATCTCTACATGATCACGGTAACTGCGTAAGGCAAGGACTTGCATCTATGGGGGAAGAAGAGAGAGAGAGACAAGGACATGGGGTCCAGGGGAAATGACATGACCTGGCAGAACAGAGGCCTTTTACAGGAGCTGGGTGACTTCTCATCATAACTCAGACCTGGTCACCACCCCAGTCATGGAACCTAACAGCAGTGTGGCCTGTGGCACGTTCCCAAAAAGCCGGGTCTGATAACTCTCAAGCGAGATCCCTGCTCTGTGGCCGGTGTCACGTGTGAGCGAAATCACTGTGCAGTCTTCCCTCACCTGTCCTTCAGATCGCAATGTTCAAACAGCAGATAATTCTTAATCTTTTCTACACGGTATTAAGTTGAGTGGGAAGACTGACATGAAATCAACTGAAAGTAGACTAGGAATTCTACTCATGAGCTCATTCAGAAAGTGACCACGGAAATGGTCTGTGGGCCAGAACGAAATACACCAAATTCTAGGCAAACAGAAAGGCAATTTATCAGTCGCTTCTTTGTAGAAGGGCTGTGGGCAGGAATGAAAATGAGGCTGATAAGGAGGAAGACTAGACGATGTGCGGGTTTCTCAGATTTGACCAACATGAACGCGTTATTTCTAAAGCAGTCTTTAACAGTCTGAAATTTCTTTAAAGTCTAACATAGTATCTTAAAAGTCCATGTAAAGTTTGTATTCTTTTCCAGAACATATACTCACGCATCTTAAGACAGAAAATGTCTTCCCTAACTCTGAATAAAATCACTGTGCTTTGTACATCCTACCAGGATGTCCCATGTCTCTGGCACCCCACTACTGAGAGAAAGGAGTTGTCACACACACACACCGGGGTCTAGATGCTCAGGTATGGGGGTAGAGCACGGACTTCAGAGTCACATTAACCCAGATTAAAATTTCAGTGCCAAGGTTTTATTAGCTCTAAATGTGACCTTGAGGACATAATTCAATCTCTGTGAGCCCCAGTTTCCTCATCTACGAAACAAAGTTCTTAAGGGCTAGTTTGCAAGGTTGCTATAAACATAAAAGATGATCCACAGAAAGAAATAGGCACAGCTCCTGTTGCACAGTAGTCATTACTATTATTAGCTCTAAGTCTTGGCAATAAGCGAGAACAGGAGCTAATCCCTCTATTACACGTTTCTACCTCTCTCTCCTTCGGCCTTACCACAGTCACGATTTTATATTTATTTTGTGTAATTATTTCTTCCGATCGTCGTCTTGCCCTTTAGACCGAAAGCACCATGAGGGTAGGAACCAAGTGTATTCTGAGCTCCCTGTTACATCCCAAAGCCCACTGGCACTCACTAAATATATTTTAAATGAATGACTATAATATTTTAATTCAATTATTGTTTAGCCACAGATAGTAACTAAGCACTTCGCTGCAAAATTAAGTCAAGTCGCCTGTGGTGGAAGAGTAGCCTTCTAAGCAAAATTAATATGAAACAGGTTTGATAAACTGCTCAGCAGGAAAAAAATTTCAGTAGTCATTCAAAATAATCAAAAGAAAAAGAATCAGTCAACAGCTGAAAGAGTTCAATGTTCCAAATTCATACACAAATGCAAAGGTCAAGACTGAAGCTCCCCCTCAAATCCAGAGCCACAATATTCTAAACTTTCTCTGAGGGAAGTCCCTTAGAGCCGCCCGATCCAATCTTCCATCTTGATAAAAGAAACCAAGGCTTGAGGGAGAAAGGTGCTCCTCCCAGGGGTCGCAGTAGGTTGATTACTAAGGATTCCAGGCCACAGAAGCAACTTTCCTTCCACAGGGTCCCTAAGTATAATTCAGAATCTGGGCTAAGAATTTAGGCATTGGCAGAGTATGAATAGGAAGAATTTTCATGCTGATAATAAGATGTAGTAAATATGATCTCTAACACAATATTTAATATCAGAAAAAATTGTAAAAAAGAATTTAAACACCCTGTGAGAAAGGACCTAGTTTCAAAGCACTACGATGACTACCCCACTGTCTAAATTTCTTACTTGTCTGACCTCCCCCATGAAGTAGTACCAGGCAGTCTACCAGCCCTGGGCAGAGGGCTCCGCCTCCTTCAGGCTCCTGTGGGCTTTCCTGTCATTACTGGCTGCAAAGAAGGAAATGGCTGTAAGGACCACAGCCCACCACGAAGCCACACACCCGCACATATATATGATGCTTTAGAAAACAAACTTATTTTTAAACCCCACCATGACTGAAATAACTTATAAAGCAGCAGTATTTGAAGATTAAGCCAATCTCCTGATAAGAAATAATGCTGGCTTTCTGCACACTGAACTCAAATTCCATCATAAACAGGAACAGAGTGTCCCCAGAAAAAGAGGGACTCTGGATCAAATAAGTGTGTCTACAATGAACATTTAAATGCCACTTTGTTCCCACTGGGAAGTCTCTGAAAAATGTGGTTAAAAGTATGACCATTGTCTTATTCCTCCTCAGTGTAGTGGTGAGAATCTGGCCGGGGGGTCAGGGCGGGTACAGCAGCAGCCCTGGTGCCGTGCATGCGTGTGCACATGCGTGTGCACACACGCACACACACACGCGCACACACACGCGCACACACCCTCCCTCCTTCCACTGTATTAAAGAAAGTGGTAAGAAAAGAACATTTAATGCTGAACACACCAAATGTTACACGACATGTGAGTAAACTTCTTTTAAAAAATTTCAAGAAAAATATAAACACCCCAAGAGCATAAGAAAAAGGAAGACCAACGAATGGCAGTTAAACATACTGGTCATTTTAATCCACCATAATTCCTAACACCTTTCCTAACATTGTTTTATTTGAATGGATTGACCAAAAAATACAGGTGTTGTTAAGATAACCACACCTACAAGAGACTGTAGATTTTGCCTTTGAATTAATAACAATACACTGGGCAACTATGTGCCACACACTTTATATTGTTTCCACCCAATCTTATTAACAACTATGAGGAACACTACTTATCTCCGTATGACCCATGAGAAAACTGAAGTTCAGACGAGGGAAAGAACTCATCCATTGTCACAGCTGGTCCGACATCACTTATTAGGTGGAATGTGAACCCAGACCATCTAACTCCAAATCTAGTCTTTTCTCTTACCACAGATACCACTTACTCATGCATTATATTTTGGCAGGAGGCCCACTGGTCAGGCACTCTGCTGGGAACGGAGGCTACAAGAACAGGCATGGTCCATGCCCCAGCAGCTTAAAATCTAATGGGGAAGACAACCAAATAGTCACAAATAAATGTATAGTTCCAAGAATTATGAGAAAGTGTCTAATTGTCCCAACTGAATTAAAATAAGCTGATTTAACTTAGACCCAAAGCATCATAGAATATACAACATGAGACTAGTTTTCTTTCAGATTTTTCTTTAAAGTTATGTTCAAGAACTTGTAACCTCCCCTATCAGAAACTGCACGATACAGATGATTACCAGTTTACAAGAAGATTCATTACCACACACATAATTTCAAATCTCTCATTAGCCTGTATTTTCTATTTTTTCTCTCATTCGGTCAGACATCAGTCTTATAGCTTTAGAAGGAATATCTTTCTGGTGAAAAGACAACTCAGTCCAGTAATAACCAAAAGTAAAATGGAAAAGGAAAAATGAATTCAGAAAGAAAAAGATCGCGAACAATGAACAACTGGAGAAGCAGTGACACGGCGCACAGCGGGTCTTAGGGGTACCCTCTTCTGACTCATAAGCAAACGCACCACACGAGTCTCGAAAGTGGTCAAAAGCAGAGCTATGCTGACAGCAGATCACAGACTCTGCAAAATTTACGTTGACAGAGGAACTCAGACGTGGCTGAATCTCAGATTCTGATTCAAGATTTTAATATAATGACAAGAAAAGCTACGACCAGGATAAAATTTTGGTGAACTTTTATGTTCTTTTAAAAATACACAGTACCTATAATCTATCTATAATCACCAACATTTCCTGATATTCTGAAGTTCAACAAAAGAGGGGCAATTAGCTAAAATGGAACCAGCATGTTTTCAATGTTCAAGCTACATAGACTCTAGACAATGTCACCAAGAGACTGATTTTCCACGTGCTGTTGTTCCTTTACCTCCTCTACCACCAGACAAGCATAAAAGCCCTAAACCAGGAGATGGCTGGTCAGCAAAGAACACTCTAAAATTATTTTTCCAAGACAGGAAGATTTAGAACATGTGTATACTACACAAGAAATAGCTCTAGTGACCTACTTTATTGGATCTGAAACATAGATATTTGACTCAACAACAAAGGGGCCTTTACAGATCACCATAGTAACTACCTCACCATCTAAACAGGTAACTGCACACAAGCTCCACAAATATGAATTTGTATGAGGCCAGACCAAGGAAGCCAGACGGGTGGGTGGGTGGGGGGGGGGAGTAAAGTTTAAGAAGAATTAAAGATCCTAGAATAGGAAGGCAGTTTCACACTGTCTTCTGAACAAGTACGCTCCTATCTCACGTTAACACGTTTTCTGAAACGAGTCTGAAACTTTAGTCCTGCGAGGATCCCACGTGTGAATGACCACCAAGTCTGTGGCATCGGCTCCTCTAGTCTAAGAAAAGACAATTTTAGACTTTCAAGAGTAAATGTGCTTCTAAACAGAGTGAAAGAGGACAAGTTCAAGAAGCACTGCTCCATGATGTAAGAGCAAGTGGGTATCTATCTGCCCAAACCTCCCAGATGCAATGTTTAAGTGATCAAAATGGGAAGACGGTTCTCATGCGAATGCAAAAGATTAAAAAACAGTAATAAATGCCTTAACTCAAAATTGTCCCTGTATAAATCATCTCCTTAATCACAATCCCAAAAATGAACCTACTGGAAGCCAGATCATACTTCAGTAATATTTCAGTGTGTAGAATTCATTATTAGCTTTCCTAAAACTTTCCGTCAAAACCAGGGGCCTCCTGTCTGACAAGAGCTGGCCATGCACACCTCCATATGCATATTATACAACAGTGGTCCCCAACCTTTTTGGCACCAGGTACTGGTGCTCCTACAAGAATCTAATGCCCGATGACTGAGGTGGAGCTGAGGCAGAGCTGAGGCGGTGATGCTGGCGCTGGGGAGCGGCTGCAGATACAGATGAAGCGTCACTTAATCACCCACCCGCTGCTCACATCCAGCTGTGCGGCCCAGTTCCTAACATGCCATGGACCGGTACCAGGCTGCAGCCCAGGGATTGTGGTCTCATTATACAGCACAAAGTTTACATGAAGAATTCCTCCACGTTATCAATGTAAATTTCTACCGCGTCCTATGAGTTTTTCAGTTGTACGTTTGTCTATAGTCTGCTTCCCTTCATCCTCACAAATGCACAAAACTTAAATGTCGCTTCAAAAATTTTTCCAATCTTCATCAAAAGAGAGGAGATAGGAAAGAAAGAGGAACAACTACTACAATTCAAAACTTCACATAACATTACTGGGGTAATAACCCAACTTGCCCCAACTCCGTCTCTGTGACCAGCTCCCTGAGTTGACCACAGTGAGAGCCATCCATCTGAGCCTCGTCTGCAAACAGGACACACAAGGAGCATCAGCCCCCGCACAGAGAAGACGAGTGTATCTGGTCCACCATGCAGTGGGCACGAAACCTGGTCTGGTCAATGCCTCCACCTTAGCAGGAATCACCTACCTCCTCTTTTTACTCCTGTCCTATAGAATTCACAAGTTACACAACAAAATACGCATACACAAGAAATGCCATCTTCTGCTAAAGCAAACAATAAACAAAATATTCAGAACCTCAATCTGTAACACAATGTCTCTTAGGACAATTTTTTAATTGCCAAATTTTCTGTAAGCTCTAAAAGGAAGAAAGGATTGCTTCCTTTTGAAGCAATGGACATAGAAACTGGTATATCATAACCTTCATGTCTTAAAAAATTCCACTTTAAAGTGATACTGTTGCAACCATAATCCTTGCATAGGTCAAAATGTATATGCTATTATTTCATTTTCAGACTTCAGGAAAGATCACAAGAATTATAATTTGCTCTGGCAAACAGGCTCTCAATCAAAGCAAGTTCCACCCACCTTCAAAGCAACCAATAGCTGCCCACCTACCACCCTCCCTAAAACATCCAAACAGAGCTGCTCTGGGGCCCAGGCATTCCCCACCAGCCACACGCAACCCAGCAGCCCGCAGGTCTGCTCTGCGCGGGCCAGACGGCAAACACGCTCAGCACCAGGCACCCGGCATGGCTCACGTTAAAACTACACGCAGAGAGGAAGAGGTGAGGGGAAGGGGAAGAGGGCAGGGGACAGAGGGAGCCACAACGTTCTCCACTGGTTTAATGCATCTCCAGGTGGACCCCATCCTTAGCTCTGATTTCACGCCTCGCAACACCACCTACGTGGCCAGCCAGGACTGAATTACAGGCTCTCAGGAACATGCACTATGAATGATGAAATGATTCATAAACGTCTTCAGAAGTGAGAAAGAGCAGCAAAAACCATCACTGTCTCGGTGAGGCCAGAGGAAGATTATTAGCCTACCTGCAGGGGCTGAATGGGTCATCCATGACTAACAGAGGCTCTGGTGAGTCTAGCTGGATCCCTGAACCTCTACTTACTGCTAAAACTCTGCCCTTTTCCACTCTAGCAACTCAAAATGGAGGCACATGCAGTCTGAGAGACCTCACAGAGCTTTCACTGAGCTTGTGCTATGACCTAAGCCTTCACGCAGAACGCAGAAACTTCCCCCTCACACTGACAGGACTGAGCATGTGCTGTGACCCTCCCTCATCCATACACTGTCTCTCAACGCAATCAATCTCAACCCTGCTGTTTCCGTAAATAAAGCCCAGCCAACAGACTGCAGCTTCTCCCCGCACACCAAGCTAGTGTGCAGGGAAGTGGGGCCTCAGAAAGGGGATCCGAGACGGCCAGCGGCCGGGAACCCGCGAGCGGAGCCGCTGCAGGCTTCAGATCAATGCCCTGCTCTGCCAAGACAACGGCAAGTTTCGTTTTGTTGTGTGGTTTCAAATAGCAAGATCTTCAAGATGAAACAGAATCGAAAGACAGAAATGTGAATGACTATGAATGACTATATTTAAGGTTAATTAACAGAAAAACCGCAGCCCATTTCAAAACACAGGAGTAGCTCCTGGGGGTGCAACCCCACAAATTTCTTTTGAAAACTTTAAACATTTGGGGAGAGGCCACATGAACGGTCCTGGAAAAGCTAAGGAGCGCCGGGTATTGTCAAGACGACAAACGCAGTGCAGATGGCACAGCAGGCAGGGTACGTGAAGAACACTGTATTCCACGCAGAGCTTCGTGTCCCTTAAAGAGTTCTCAAATCGCCGAAGTAATAAGTAAAAACATTTCCTCAAGTGATACTAACTCAATCAGCTAAGTCTAGCTCGAAGAATGTATTTTTAACATTAAGAACAGGAAGGTTCAAATCAAGAAGTCAAAGAACACCCTGCCGCCAACATCTAACACCTGAAGATCTCGGCGGAGATCTCCTGATTCAAAACTCGAAGCGATTCTTTAGAATACTACCCATGAAGCTAAATTCATTTAAAATTAATCAGAAATGAGTGCTAAAGTCACAAGCAAGGTCATACCATCGTAGTCAAACTGATCACTGTGAAGTATTCACACTGTCCACAGTACCAGCCAAAACATTTGGTTAAAATCCTTAAAAACACATTTTATGTCCTCTCCTCAAAACTCCTCCAAAAAAGGCAAATAGGGACTATCAGCCATGCAAGAACCCTCGTTCTGGACGTGTACGGAGGCTTAGTTTCCATTTGTAAATTACGAGATGATTCTATATATCATCACTTAGTTACAGGTAGGGGAAAAAAAGGAAGACCATGAAACTCCATACGATTTCTAAAGGACAATGTCAGCAGGAAAGAGCAGTGTCCGTTCTGCGCCCTCCAAATGTGTGGAGTGAAAAGAAATGACAAACTGCTTTTCAGAGGATTCGTGTCCCCGGGACTCCTGGAGTCGGCGCAGGACCTACTCCGTTCTCTAGGATCCCTGCTCATGCTATCAAACCAGCTGACACAGACTGACTAAACACTCTCATCATGCTGAAAAGGTAACTCACACGACACAGAAATGGCAGGTACTCTTAAATAAGTTTTACCTTTGACCCAGCCCATGAGACGAGCAGCCACAGGTTGGAAGACCCTTTTCCCTACTGGTATATAAGATAACATGTCTCCAGATGTATGTGACTAGAAACAGTCTAGTGAAAAAGACTTTCTAAAAATGGGCAATTAAATTAGAATCTAGCAACCAAATAGCATGAATATGACCACCAGAGTACTTCCTTCAAATATGTATTAAAAACAAAACAAACCAACAAAAAACAAAACTACCACACCCCTTCTTCACATGGAAAATGCTCCCTTGGAGAAATCAATAGAAGAATTTAATAAATATATTGTTACTCTGAAAAATCATGGGAACTGTTCCATGGAACATAACAAAAACGCCGTTTCTGCAATAGCAAGTCAAGAAACATGGACGATAATTTTGGTCCCACAAATGCCCTGAGTGAGTCGACTCTAAGGGCAAGCTGGCCGCCCGATGGCCTTTTCTCCATAGTACTGGATCCCAGTATGATGCCGGCCTATTCCAATATCTTCTTCACTGTCTTTCCTGACACTGTCACCTCACAGCTGTCCTTTTATACCATGTGGACAGACTCCCCTTCCGGCCACCGGTCAGCGGCAGCGCACCCCAGGGCTCACTCTCTGGCGTGGGGAACCCCCCCACCCAACCACAATCCCAGCCGGCTCCCCTCCGCAGACAGCTCTGCGTGGCAGCTCGTGGAGCCTCGGAGGACGCTCTTCTCATCTTGCCGAGCCTTCGCTCATCCCAGCTTTTTCTGGGGCACCTCCCCCTCTCAAAAGATTTTAAGCCCTTTGGTGCCAAGGACAGTATTAAAATCATCTTTATTGATGTCGTACTTAGTACCTCATAAAAAATACACCTCCAATGCACTGAGAAGGGCACAGTATCATTTATGTGGCATTTCTTGGCAAAAACTACATAACCTAATCTAATCAAGAGGAAACATGGAACCCAAACTGTAGAATACCTGACAAAACTGGCTTCTACTCCTCCAAAATGTCAATGTCATGAAATACAAAAAACGCTAAGAAATGTGTTATGAAAACAAAGAAAAGCTAAGGATATAAAGAGACACAACCACTAAATGCCAAAGCATGATCTTAGAGGGAAATTATTATAAAGGTCAGTATTAGAAAATTTGGCAAAATTTGAATATGGACTACATTAGACTACATGGCATTATATATCAATGTAACCTTTCCTAATTTTGATAGCCATTCCATGGCTGTAAGAGAACATCCTCATTCTTGGGAATTACACACTGAAATATTTATGGGGAAAGAAGTTTGATGTCTGATATGTATTTCCAAATAGTTCAAGAAAGGAATATACTACAGAGAGTGGAAAGAAGCAAGGGAGGCAAACACAGAGAATATGGCAAAATCTGAGCTAATAAACCAGATCTATAATAAAGTTAAAAAGATAAATAATACGTAAAATGAAATCAATAAAAAAATAATAAAGCAAATATTAAAAATGTTAACAGCTGGTGAACTGGGTGAAAAATATATGGAAATTTTATGGATTAACCTCAAAACTCTAAGTAATATATATAAAATTCCAAACTGAAAATTTAAAACTATGTCAAACAAAAAACACTTGGACCAGCCTACAATCCCCAGTCCTTGTGCACGGGAGCGGGAGCGTGCCCACACTAGGGGTGACAAGCAACCCGACCTGCCTCTGCCTGGCCACCCACTTCCACAGTAAACTCCACACTGAGGCCACTTATCACCCAGCTCCTAGTTCAATCCCAGCGACAGAATATGGGATCCGTCATCCTCCACATCAGGGAAAACCAAGGCGCCCTGAACCCTGTGTTTTAGTAACGGAGTAAGGCACTGTGCCACTTTTAACCATGAATTCCAGTTCTAGAAATGGGCTCTGTTTTCACTGACCACACTTTGTCCTACCCCGAGGACACCCTGAGACTCTACTCAGGGCTGAAGGGCCTCCAAGACCTGGGCCTTTTTCCTCCGCTGGTTGCCTTGAACACCAGGGCCTGCTTCCCGCCACTGACCGCCTGTCCGCAGGGACATGCACGCACCACCTGCACACGCGCTGCCCTAGTGCCTCCTCCTGTGGCTCATCACTAGGTCTCCCAGAAGCCTCTGTTCTCTGGAACACTGGCAGAATTCACCTGTAAAGCGTGAGTCTAATTTTTTTTCCCTTTTTGGTTTAATGACAGGAAAATGGAGTATCCTGTACAAGTTACGAAAGCTGTCTTTAAAGGGAGATGGCGTGCATTTTTCCCCACTTTCTTCCAGCCTGAAATCTAGAAGTCACAGCTACCATTCCATCATTGCCTGAAGCACAAGGTAGTAGCTGAAGTTAAGGAGAGCAGAGGATGAGGCCCTGATGCCCCATACCCACCTAGAATGGCTTCCTTTCCAACTCTGCATTTACACGAAAGAGAAAAAGTCTGCCACACAGTCTCCTTTCCTATAGTTCTAGTACTGAAATCTTTAGGTGTGTATCTTACCATTTGTTTTATCAAGTTGGTGGCACACAGTCTCTTCTCAACATTTTGTAATTCCTCACAGTGAGCTCAGCATTCAAAGGCATTTCATCTGTAGATATGCTATAGGGTCTCAAATGAGGGCAGGTCCTCCAAAAAGTTTTTGTATGTCCTGGCACATTTTATATTTTCTTATCATGGAATTCTCATATTTTTCAAGAATGTAAATTTGAGCTCCAATTGTCATGGGGGCAAAGCCCAGAGTTATTAGTTATGAGGGGAGCCCCCCTCTCTTTGGTTCTGGAGTCCGAGTCCCAAACAGGTTTCCCCGTCACTTCTCTCTAGCTCCAGACATGTGACCTTCCACCCTTCCACCGAAAGAACAGGCCTCTGACAGTACTCACTGTGTACGGGGCTCTGAGCTCCAATTCACTAAGCTCCTGAAATCGAGGTCTCATCCTACACCTCGTGGGTGTTAAGAGGGCCCTTGGGTCAGGAAACAAGCAACTAGCCCGACCCCTCTCACCCTGGGCTGCTGAGGCATTAACTGACTGCTTTACTTTTCAGTTTCTCTTAATTATTGCGAGCTCAGTTCTGCATTTAAGTTTTATTTTGTGGATGTTTGCTGGCAAAAGTATTTAAAACTGTGATATCTATTTTTTTTGTCCCATTTTACTGAAGTTCTTATATCTTTAGTAGGCTATGTTTCCAAATATACATGTACTCTCAACTGTCTCCAATATTTGCCATCTCAAGTAAATGTTTTCAGAGTTCAAATGTGATGGCAGAGGAAATGCAAACAAGAAAATATTTATATCCAGCTCTAGCTTGTCCTCAAAAGCTATACAAAGACCATGAACTGTGATGAGTAGAAAAGATGACTTCACTAAAACAGAAATTCACTTTGAAATGTTGCAAATCCAAATTAATTAAAATAAAGGAAATGCAGATTGCTACTTTTTAGCTGAGGTATAAAGAGTTATGTTGAAAACAGATAGTTACAATGTTATTTAGAATAACTAGGAAAAACCATAAATGTTCAACAATATGAGACCAGTAAATAATGGGACATCCACATCATGGTATACAAAGTGCTCATTACAAATATTTTTGTAAAATGTTTAATGGCATGGTACTATGTTCAAAATAGAATAATAAAGGAATGTGTGATTGTGCATATATTATATATAAGCAATATTTTAATTATAATCTTAACACATATACCTATACATGCGCAGAGATGTATATTCAAGGAAAAACAAATCTCGGTTACAGAATTATGCTTCATTTCAGTTTGTTTCTTTAATTTCTATATTTTTCAAGTTATCCTCTAGTGAGCAGGTATTATTAGATAAACTAAAATATTTTCCAACACAGCCAGAAGAAAATCAAGTTGTACATGAATCAATAATATGACGAAATCATAGAAGAGCACAAGCTTTGGAGTCAAATAGACTTGGGGCTTTCTGTTTACTGACTGTATGCCTTAGGCGATTATTTAATATAATATCAATTTCCTCATTTATAAAAATAAAGATAATACCAACCTCACTGAGCTTTTATGAAAATTAAATTAAATGATCTAGCACAGGATGAGCATTCACTTCATGGTAGTAGTTAGTAGACGTTATTCTGTGTACCTTGAACAAACGATGTTACAAGTTTGATTCCTTGAGGTCACACTAAGAAATATCAAATGCTAAATCTACTAAAGATACAACTCAAAATGTAAAAACTCATACGTGTGTGGGAGAGAGCAGAGTCAGTGACAGAAAATTGGAAGAAAACATATTAAAGATAATGAAATAAGGCTTCTCATTGTTAAAAATAAAATTATCCAAAAAAAGAGAAAAGGTAAAAAAACAAAAAACAAAAAAAAACTACCAGCAACCCTGTGGTACTGGATGAGAACTGGAGAACTTGGTATGAACACATGGATACACACCGAGATACAGAAATACAGATGTAAAAGTGCGCGCGCGCGCGCACACACACACACACACACACCCTGCTCTGTTTACTCAGAGCCTGAGAGCAGTGATACAAAGCTAAGAGCACTACCACCAGATCTTGGTTTCTAAGTGTCATTCTTCAAATTCTAGGACAATCTGACTTCAAAATGAAGGATGATAGCAGCAGATTATAGACAACTGAATAAAACAGGAAGCCATTAATCCATCCTGATAAAAATAAATGCATAAAGTGAAAGTTTGATGAGGAAGAGGATATCTATATAGGATCGAAGCAAGTCCCACGAAATGGTCATTAATTATTAAAAAGAAAAAGAAATTGTACAATTGCAAAACCTAGCAGATGACACTTTATTCAGCTGATCGAAGTGAACATTACTGGCAGTGGGACAAACTGGAGTTGTATGCCAGTTGTGCACAGAAAAAAAGAACACAAGACTTCTTCTGTGCTGTCACTGTCAAAAACACATGATCTAAATTTAGTAAGGGAACATCACAACTGCAAACTGAGGGAGTCTACAAAATAATTAGCCTATAATCTTCAAAAGTACCAAGGTCATGAAGTGAAGGAAAGACTAAGAAACTGTTCTAGACTGAAAAAGACTAAACAGACATCACAACTAAATCCTTAATGCTAACCTGGATCATTGTGCTATAAAGGTCTTTATTGGGAAAACTGATAAAACTTAAGTGGGGTCTGAAAATTCCATGGTAATAATATTTCATTGTTAATTTCCTGATATTGAGGGCTACATTGTGGTTACTTAAGAAAATGTCCTTGTTCACAGAAAATATACAAAGTATTAAAATGTGATACTGACTCATGGTGACCGCATACTTTCAAATGGTTCAGTTAAGAAAGGGTCTTCTACTGTACTGGTAACTTTTATGTAGGGTTGTTTAAAACAAAGTAAAAGAAAATGAATTGTACAAGTAAAACACTCAGAGCAGTGTCCCTGCACACAGTGCTAAGTGCAGCGATTATTAGTAACATTATGGCTACTAACTGTCCTTGTTGGCCAGGGAGAGATTAAATATAAGTACTTGCAAGTGTCTCAGTTTACAATTACTACTAAATATAATAATAATAATCCTTGAGCTTCTTTATTGCTTTTTAAAAAAAGGCTCCTCCCTGGAAGAAGAAAAGCAGAGGTGACTGCAGGTGATCACAGGCGATCACAATTCTCTCCTGTGTAAGATGGAAGTAAGGTCAACTTGTCTTCCACCTGATTACCAAGGCCTCATGTTGCAGAAGCAAAGAACCAAGAATATCAGCTGTTTCATGCTACAGACCAAGAACTCTAACACTTAGATTAAAAAAAAAAAAGTTTTTTTTAATCAAACAGAGAGAGAGAATATATCAGTGACCGTCAAAACAAAATGCTACATTTTAAATTACGAATATATTTTTCGCTATCCCTGAATGCATTTAGGGACCTAAAGAACCGTAATGAGCAAGGGGAAACGAATGAACAGGTCTTTGGGGGAAATTCATGCTTAATAATTTAAAGATAAAAGCAGCTCCTCTCTATTATCTTTTGTTCTTTCTGGGACTCACCATCACTTCCTTCCTCCCCTTCACTGACCTGAGTCAGAGGATGCTGACTACAGAAATAAATTTGAGATGAATCCTGTTCATATAGCAAAAGTGAACACCCTGAGCGCAGAAATGTCAAAAACCAACCAATCAACAAAACACCTCCAAAAGCAAAGCCCAGTTACTTATGGGATCAATGTTTAGGCGAGCATTAGAGTCAAGCCTCTCTCATGTGTCAGCCAGTCCCTTATAGTTTGTACCTTACTTGAAGCCAGAAACATCTGCAGAGCCCCATTTTCTTGCCCAGTTTTGTTCTTTAAATATCATGGCTACCAAGAATAGTGTCACAATCCCTTGGCTAAGATCCTTACGGTCAGAGGATTTTCAGAATTCCTAACTTTCTGGATTTAGAAGTACTATGGTGAATATACAATATTATATGTAGCAAACACCCCAGCAGTGTCTGAGCAAGAATCTGTATTTTATCACATTGTTACTTTTGTGAGTTGTGCAAACTCACAAAAAATAAATGAAATTAAGAATTAAATAGCCTCACATCAGTTCAAGTGTGACCATCAAATGTGTTACAGCACCAAATTTAGAATAAAAATCTTCTCATTTCCAGAGCATTCAGATTCCAGGATGAAAGATAAGAGATTATGGCTCTCCTGAACTTTAAAGGCGATGAATACAGACAAGTCTGTTCCCCGCTAACAGACATGTGTTCAACAAAGCAGCATTGTCAAAACCAAAAGTTCTGGAAAATCAGGTCCCTGACAAGATACAACATAAAGAAATATAATAACCAGATTAGAGGAAAAATAAAAATGTAGCCAAACACTGGAGTTTTAAAAGGATCTATGTGATAACCATGAAAAAATATTTCCAAACGTTCAAAGCTTGCTAATATGTTAAATTATGGAAAATTAAATAAATCAACTTTTAACTACTATTAGAATATTTGCTATGAGAAATAAATAATTCTATCTTAAGCTTCAATTTCAACTGCTCACTTAGAGCAAAGTTCCTACGTTAAGGGGAGGGTAACAGTCACAAAGTCTGCGGTTTCAGAATCACCACTCCTTAACTTACAGTGGTCTTACTGGTACACGCACTACCTCACAGGTTTATTACAACAGTGTGACACCTCCTCTCCAAATGACTCCGGGCACACAGAGTCAGCACCCAGCACCATGCAGTCACAACTACATGCTACTCCCACTCATTCCAATGGGGGAGAACCACCAAAAACCAGCTCACCACACGGCCCCATTTCTCACAAACTTGAGACAGACAGAAACAGAGGTAAATTCTGCAAGGGTGCACGTACCCGGACCATGCTGATGATCGGCTGCACACAAGCCAAGTAGGGGAAACACAGTTTCCTATAGTCTGTAAAATCCCACACACTGCTCTGATCACATGAACACCTGTGAGAAATGTACACCTAATCTCAAGCCTCAGAGGTAGGAAGTGGTTCAGGGTGAAACTAGTGAGCAAGAGAAGAAGGCCACTCTGGCTCCACTGATGCAAAATTTTACACTCACTTTGTGAGAAGTCTGAGATCGGCCACAAACTTTACCAATAAGTAGATATTCAAATATTTGTTCACTTCGATTCATCCAACACCCCTGTAGCACATATACCAGGCACAAGCTGGACATGGGGAATGCGAGCACAGAAACAAACAGTGGTGACTAGGAAGGTCACAGCTCTGACAGAAGTGATTCGGGATGCAGATTCTATGAACGTGCTGCTACAGGCACGTCTTTCTGCTGCTTTTTCAGGTGAAAGACAAATAATATCCTTATATTTCATAGCTAACCTACATTTTAAAACAAAACTGAAGTATCGCTTTGAATGACTGTTAGCAATACACAATGAAAAATGAGACAGGAACTTGGGAGTCTCTAGCTTACACCAGTAAGTTACACAGCACTTTTATAAGCATTCAGCAAAAACAGATGCATGACCAAAATCAGTAAAACAATCTGGTTGGTTGTTATGAACCTAAGAGCTAAAAGTTTAAAACACAAAAGCAATTTAGTCAAGTTGCTAATATAATCTAGTTTGTGCAATGACAACTATTAATCAAGCAGTTACATAAATAAGACATCACTGAAATGACAGACTCCTTTGTATCTAAACAGAATCCAAGTTCAAGTGTTCCACACTTCATCTGGGCAGCAGGAAGAGATGACCAGGCAGTCAATAAATGCATATGTAAAATAAACATCTCAAAATGTAAGGTGCTATGAAATATTACCATTGATCAGATTCTTTGTCATTGGAATAAGGTATACTTAAAAAATAAATAAATAAAAGCTCAAATTCAGTTTTCTAAAGGGAAAAAGATAAGCAAAAAAGGTGACCATTACACTATTATCCCTCCAGCTGTCGTCTAGTGTATTTAGAGAGAGACACTAAAGATAAGCCCCGGGAGGGCTTTAAGCAGACTCTGACAAGCCATGTGTCGCATTTCATTGGCCCTAGGCTGTCTTTATAGCAACGTTCTAAGTTTTACATATATAATTTCTTGGCATCTTCTAGGAAAAGGTTTTCACTAAAACAATTACTCGTCTTGCTATTATACTTAATGTGGTTCTTCCACTGACTTCCTTGAGCCAAGCATCTTTTTCTTCTAAATCCTTATGTTTGTAGATTACGCAGACTGATCGCCTGCTAACATTTTTTTTCAAATCCTTAATAAAACATGTAATCGTATGCTCAATAAAGGATAAATATGAATGCATACTCTTGCAGAATCAGTAAAGCAGAAGTTCTTTCATGTGCTGAGCTAAGCTATAGTCTATTACAGACTTAAAATAAGAATTCTTTGTTATTTTGACTCTATTGCTTTTTATTTAAAAAATAATAATTCTACCTGTTCATAGATTTTACCAAGATGGTTGAGAACTGGATGTGTCCATCTCATACCAGTAGTCTTATTGGAGATATTGCAGTGAGTATTCCAGGGGTTTTGCTAAGTGAAAAATGACTAACCAAAGAACTTTCCATAATGTTCTAGTGTTTTCAATACGGTATTCATGGAAATGTGACTCTGGATATTAACCTGGCAATCTGTAGTAAATTCAAAACACAGATCAACTAAATGTATGTTTTTTGCTTGCCCTCTCTAAACCTAAATTTTCTCACTTTTCCTTTTCTTAATAGAGACATCAAAGACGTTAATTACAACTCCCTCCAAAGAGGCTGACAACAGGATTTGATAGTCCTTTTTCCTCACCTTACCAGTACATGCCCAGATGCATGAATACACACACACGCACACCGTGAGAAATGCAAGAGTTCTCACCGAGTGTCCCGAGCGACTCGCTTACCTCGTCTCAGGGTTGTAGCCTAATATGTAGAAAAACGAATCCACTCGGGCTTTAAACTCTCTAGCAGCAAATATGTCGGAAAAATGGGAGATGTTGCACTTCCCTCTGAAAACAGACAAAAAAGCACATTAGTAATATCTTTACCTGCTTTGCAAACCAAAATACTACTGGAGGGGTGGGGATGGGAGAGTTATAACTAAATCCACGTCACTCTAAGAACATGTAGAATACGGCTACAAACGCTACAGTTACCTATTCAGAAAACCGGGAGTTCCCAAAAAAAGAAAATGTCCAATATTATATATATTTCTGTTTCATGACTATTTCAACTTTACAACTTAATGGCTTGTATCTCAGCATTTTGGTCATAGAGTAAAATTAAACTACAAAGTTAAATTGAGGACAAGACTATGATGAAAGGATATCAAACTAGAAATGACAGGGAAGAATTAAAACTACAGTTAAAATACTTTAGGAAAAAAATCCGTCTAAAGCGCTTTTACACCATCACAGCGAAATGGGCCTTTTCTTCCCACTACTTTATTTTTTTCTCTTTTAACATGCAAGAAATTAACTGACTAGAAAATTAAAAGAAAAATTTTAACATTTTAAGTATATAGATGGGTTTTAACATGCAAATAAACACCTCTCAAATTTTTAAGTAACGTTAAATGACTATATGTTGGAAGACACTTTCCCATGGAAATACTGCATTAAAGAGTAGTAAAGTTTCCAGGTTCATCTACCAACAAAAGTTAAAGCACAATATAGCTGAAAACTCTACAATACCGCAGAACTCCTTAAGCAGTGTTTCTATGTACCAGATATGTCAGAAACTTTACACCGTGCAAGAAGGCCCACTTCTCTCACTACACGTGTGCGCATGCACACACACACGTACGCACGTTGGGAGAATTTCCTAGAAGACAAGGAGGTTGTAAGAATTCCCAACTCCCTCAGTGGTCACAGAATATAAATTTAACGTCAAGAGGAAGCTACAGGCTATGACTAGAGAGGACGGAACTGGAGACCAAACGCTCATCAATGCCACACCAAGACATTCCCAGGGATCCGACCTCCCACGGCCTAAACGGGCATCTGTTCGCAGAAGGACTGTGTGCGCTGGGCGTTAACATCATGCTCACCAGCTAATGGCCAAGGTGAAAGAAACTGGCTGAGGGATATCAGCATGGGAACAGACATTCACTCACTTCCTACCAAGAAACTGAAAAGCAATGTCCTCCTTTCCCACAGGGCTTAAATAACTGTGACCAAAGCCTCAGCAATGGGCAGATGCTAACATGGGCTCAATTTCCATTTTTAAAATTAAATAAAAACACTACCGACTGACTAAAGTTACTTTGGAACTACAGATTAGAAGAGAATGCAGAAATACTGAAGACTTGAAATGTGGGTGGTACAACTGAAATAAATAAATTTTACATTTTCATTTAATCTTAACATAAATTTAAATAGCTACATGTGGCTAGTGGCCACCTTATTGAATAGCACAGATTTATATATTTCCATTATCGCACAAAGTTCTGTTGGAAGCACTGATATATGTAGAAGGGGATACAATGAGAGAGAATGTTGACTAGGTACCAACTGCCCAGGCCCAGGACCTCCAGTACTTAGCCGGAATAAAGTGAGCTTCTAGAAAAGAAAAAGTGAGTAAAATCATTTTTACAGATGAAGAATGCACTCACTCTGCAACTAACTACCCAATCCATCTGAAGTGATTTAGTTCCTGAAGCTAGAATAGGTAAGTTCCTTTATCAGTTAAAATAAGGATAAAAATACCTATTGTACCTATCTGATAAAAATACTTAGATCAAATAAGCCTATGGAACTTTGTATATTAATCAGTGCTATGTCAAATAAATTACTTCCACTATCATTGTCCATTACTAAAGGAGTGTAATTCTCTTATCATTCTTTCTTAAATACTCAAATTTAAGTTCACCCTTAAACTTGAGTTAATATATTAAGTAAAGGTATAAAAACTCTACGAACTCACAATTCTAAACATAACCATTAGAAATCCTATATGCTTAAGACAGGGTTTCTCAATCTCAGCACTACTAACATTTGGGACTGAATAAATTGTTTGTTGTAGGGCCTGTCCTGTGTTGGGCAGCATTCCTGGCCTCTACCCAAGAGCGCCCACACACGTATCACTGTGACAATCAAAAATATCTAGAGACGGCCACATGTTCCCTGGGGAGGGCAACACAACTGGTTCAGGAAAAAACAAAAGCAGCAGGAACAGAAGCACAGCAGGAATAGAAGCGTATCTTCTAATGAATGACCGTGAACCTGTAATACATGGGACTTTATCATTATGTCCTCTATTTGCTTCCCATTCGATGATATGAAAGGTATTGATTTTTGTATGTTAATTTTATTCCTGCTAATTGACTGAATTCTTTAGTATGTGATATAGTTTAATCATTGATTCTCTGCGGTTTTCCAGATAAGCTGCTGTTTGCAAATAAACATAGTTTTAATTCTTCTTTACTCTTCTTAAGCCTCTACTTGCACCGTACCTCTAATACATGGGAGAAGTAGTGGAAACTGTGGGTACCCTTGCCTGGCTCCTGACCCCAGGGGGAAAGCCTCTCGGGTGTTCCCATTAGATACGACACTAGCTTTAGAAATCATGTCAAAATCACAGCCTTGGAGATGTGGCTTGTTCCTTAGCTTTATTAATACAGTAAATGATATTAACAGAGCCTCTCATGGTGAATCTACCTTGCATTCTTAAAATAAATTTCAATTGGTCATAATATATTTTTAATGAGATATTAGAATTTTTAAAGGATTTGATTAATTAGATCTAATGTTTTTCTCTTAACTTCTGCTTTATTCTTTATTATTACCTTCTTTGTATTTTTTGTTTGTTGTTCATAATAGCTTTATTCGAATTAGCCTAGAAACAACCCAAATGTCCATTAACAAGGAAATGGGAAAACAAATCATTGTGTATTTGTACAATGAAATACTACATAACAATACAAAAGAGTGAGCTGATACATAGCATATTGTAGAAAAATCTCAAAAATTAAATGTTAAGTAAAGGAAGCCAGACACACAAAATAGGACATACCACCATGTGATTCCACTTACACGAAGTATAAGTATATGTACAAGGCAAAAGTCATTAATGGCGAGAGAAATCAGAACAGTGGTTGTTCTGGGTGGGAAGTGTTAAGGGGGAAATAGCTTAAGGGAGCTTTCTCCGATGGTAGGACTGTTCCATGCCTTGTTTACGGTCAAATAAATCTATCACAATTCATGAAAACGTAAACTTAAAATCTGTATTTTACTATATATTAAAAAAATATATTAGGGAAAAATCAAACAATGACAGTCATTGGCACACAGCTGAGGCTACTTAAAGTCACTGTGTGTGCTGGTTAACGGGCCCTCCTGCACTGTGCAGAGCTGAAGACAGGGTCGACAGGAGTAGGTAAGCCCACTCACCTGCTCTGACTGCTTGGCACCCATTTTGAAATATTTTTCATATCACTTCTTGCTGAAGAGTAGTGCTTACATTTACAAATGTGTGTATGTATGTGAGTATCCAGTTTTTTTCCCCCAGAGCCCTCTTTTCAGCATGTTCTCTGTTAAAAGCAATAAGTACACCACTTGACAGTGTTTGTGGGATGTCGAAGAGATGGTTAAGAGAAAACTGCCATCATTCCCGCCTTGCTGAAGTGTCTGGTTCAGAGCCCCCTACGGTCCCGTATACCCCTTTTTTAAAGTGATACTTCGCTGTTAACAGAAACATGGCCAAAGACAGGAAACCCCGTGTTTAAAGGCCCTTTCGTTCGTCAGTAGCAGGGCTTCCTGGAGAAGACTTGTTTTGGCAGTCCTTTGGTGTGGTGCCCCACGGAGTTATACCCTCTGCGGGGTACCATCTCGAGAGTCCCCCGGCTAGTGGGAAGTGGCTCTCCGAAAGGGATCGGGGAGAGATGAGAATCTCTTAGGCAGGAAGAGAATACAAATGGAAACTGGGCCCAGAAATTCATTCCCTTAAAACTACCCATAACTGGGAAAGTCTTCATACATTCCCAGGCATATGCGAACCTCAGAGAAACTCATAAAGAGGTACAGACTGCTTACAGTAGCATGTTGGTTTATAGCCATTATTTCACTTTTACCTGAAAACGAAGGGGGAAAAGATTTTGACACAGAGTCAGTTTCTTGTCTACAGTAAGCCATCTTACTAATGACTGGCATAGGATTTTAAAAAATCTTTTCTGCTTCTACTTCTTCTGTTTCTCTTGCCTTCCTGTAGGTTATCTGAACTTTTTAAAAAATTCCATCTTGATTTATTTACAGCGCGTTAGTATATCACTTTGTATAGTTCTCTCTCAGTGGTTGCTCTAAATACAACAATCTATAACATTACTTCCACTTAAGTCCTTTTGCCTCACCACTTTTTAAACATAATTGTCTTAAGCTGACATAACATCAGTGTATTCTTTTGATTTATCTGTTGTTCTTTTTATCATTTAAGCTGAGGATTTAATTCATTTATTTTTGCATTTAAATCATTTAAATCAATGTGTTTAGAATAATTAGTTTTCCTCTGATCACTGCTTTAATTGCATGCCACATGTTCTAGTAGATAGTATTTATAGTGACATTTTAAAAAATTTCTTTAATTTTGGTTTGTTTCCCTTTACACAAGGAAGTTGTTTAATAGGACATTTTACGTTTTCAGGTGAAAAGGTCTGTCTGTTCTTTGTTTCTGCTTGTAAACTATAGTTTCATTAAATTTTAATCAGATATTTTCTTTGTGATTTAATATATAATCAATTTTTAAGGCTATGCCAAGGCATATAGAAAAACGTATACTCTCTATTATTAGAGTATACAATTCAATATATGTCTTAAGACTAAATATGTAGGAGTAAATGTAACAAGAATGGGAAAATCTCTATGAGGAGAATTCTTAAATGCTGCTGAGAGACATAAAAGTAAACACGAACAAATGGAAAAACATCCCTTGCTCCTGGACTGGAAAACTCAGCATGGCATTTCCCCACAGCCTGATCTAAGCGTCAGTGCAAGCCTAATACAAACACCAACCATCTATTCTATGGCGAAAACAGTTACTACTAAGAGTCACATGGAAAAACAAAGAATTGAAAAGGTGTCGAGGGGATTAGCCCTATCAGACACTGAAACATACTATGAAGCCTCTGTAATTCAGAGTGTGGTGCTGGCACATCAAGAGACAACAGAAAATACAAAGGCAAGTCCAGAATACACATGGTTAGTAATACTATGACAAAGTAGCATCTCAAACTGCTGAGGTAAAGACAGACTTTTTAAATAAATGGTACTGGGACGACTAGGTAGAATTCATCTTTAAATTTGGTGTAGGGAAAGCCTATCTAACTATGACTTACATCCTGAGAGAATAAAAGACTAATACATCTGACTACATAAAAATAATCTTTGCATTAATTTAAAAGTGTAGAATTAAAAGAATACTGACAGAAGTGGGAGAAAATATCTGCAGCATATACAACAGACATAAGAAGAACTTCTAAAAAGTGAGAGACAAGACAAAAACCCAACCAGAAAAGACATAACAAATGATTGGAAGAAGAGAAAAAGAATCCTTCAAACATATAAAAAGAAGTTCGAACTCACTCACTGTTAGTAAAATGAAGTAAAACAACACTGAGATACCATTTCTCACCTATCAGTCTGGCAAAATTAAAAAAAAAAAATAAGATAACACATTCTTTTGGGAAAACAGGAAGTCTCATACATTACTGAGGGAATGCAAATTGGTATACGCTTTCTGGAGGAAAATCACATACGCATGAAACTTTCAACCCAGCAATCCCTCTCTGTGAATCCACCCTGAAGAGATACACCCGACAGTAAGGAAATAAATATGCACAGGATATTCATGGCATCATTTGTAAATGAAATATCCTGGCAACAACAGAAATGCCCACACACAAGAGAGCACAGCTGAATGAACAATGGCCCGCCACATGATGGAGTACTATGCAGCTGTAAAAAGGCATGAGGAAGTTCTCTATGCACTGATATGGAGCAATTTCCAGAACATACCACTATGTTAAAAAAACCGAGTGCAAAAGAATATATCTAGCGTGCTACCCTTCAGATAAGCAAGAAGAGGTTATAAAAAAGACAGACATCTATTTGCTCATTTGTAAAAAGAAAAGACAAGAAGGATAAACTGAGAAGCAAAGGGATCAGTTACCAATAGCAGGTGGGTGGGAGAAAAGTAGGGAATGGGAACACGATAGCAGGGTTGAAGACTGTATCTTGTATAGCTCTGACCCTCAAAACCACAGCCGTAGTGCCCTTGCATACCCCCCAAATAAACAAACAGTCCAAATCAACCAGGAGGAACCAAAAACAGAATGTGAAGTCTAACAAATGAACCTAACTGTATTACAAATGAGTAACACAATCACACTTAAAGAGGTCTGTAAAAACAAAACTGACCTAAGCAATTTTGAGAAACAGTACCTTGACTGTATACTCTCAACACTAGAGAAAAAAATTTAGTCAGTAAATATGATCTCATAGGAACATGGGTTACAAATTCTGAAAATACGTTATGTGGATTCTAGAACTATATAAAAATAAGTAAATATATTTCAAACAATAAGAACTCAGTTTTTCAATGCTGGAGGGAAAAGTTACAAATAAGGGAAAGTGGAAGGATAAAATGAGTCTGTGGTACTGGACTGGAAGCCTGCGTCCCCTCTCTGCCCTCTGCCATGTGAGGACACAAGAAGTCAGCCGAGTAGGAACCAGAGGAGGGACCTCGCCAAAAACATAAGCATGCCAGCACCCTGGCCTCGGACTTCCAGCCTCCGGAACTGTGGGAAACAAACTCCTGTCGTCTGCAGCCACCAGTTGGTGTCATTTGTGACAGCAGCCCAGAGAGAGTAGAACATTAATGAAATCCAAACAGGGTCTTCAGGTCGATGACACCGTATTACTGCTGACTTCGGGTTCTGAAGACTGCACCTCAGTTATGTAAGGTGTTAGCACTGAGGCAGACTGAGGGGGGACATATGGAAACTCAGTACTCATAACTTTTCTGTGTACCTAAAAGTAGCTCCAAATAGGGGTGGCTCCATAGTGTAGTGGTTAGCATGTCTGCTTTACACGCAGAAGGTCCTGGGTTCGATCCCCAGGTGGAGCTATGGACCACACCCCGGGGATGCCAGGCCCCGGGTGCACCAGGCCCCGGGTGTGTGCCGTGAGCGAGTGAGAGGCGACGCCCCGCCTTCAGAGATCCAGTCCTTAAGGGGAGACGGGAACATCCGTAGGTCAGGGGTGGAAGTGGGGGGGTGGAGTGGGGTGGGGGGAGAACTGAAGAAGGGGAAAATTAATTAATTAATTAAAAGTAACTCCAAATAAAAGAAATCTTGAAAGACCATGGAGAATTCAATGAGAGCATGCTATTCAGTCAGGTGTTCCCAGTATCTACAGAGCCCTTCCCTTACCAGTGGCTCTGTAACATGTCAGATGATGAATGAACAAATAAATAAAATGACTGACAAGTTATGGTATCTAATGAAGTACTAAGCATATATAGTTTAAAACAATAAAAATGCTGTAGGTCAAAGTCATTTCACATATAAAACCAACAGCAGATTAAAACCAAGGAATGAACTCTTCCACTGCAAAACTAAAAGCTCTGAGGGAACGTGCAGGAGCTAAAGGGATCCCGTAGATGCCAAACGCTGGCTAGGGAGCCGTGTGAAGACGGAATTCATCTGATTCAATCACGACACGTGTACGGCCCTTGCTGCCCATAACAAAGGAAGGAGATAAAATAAGCTGGAATGAAAAGATGGTGATCAGAAGCTCTAAAGAGCTAGTTTAGCGTTTCTTGGCGCTAGAGTTCCAGAAAATTCACTCTAAAACATATTCCTACAATATGAATTCCTAAGTAAGACGACAGTTGGTAACCTGATCTCCCTTAGGATAGTCTTTCCAGGTGACTGATCACTTGAAGTAGGAAGCAGATATTCAGGAAGTTACACAACAGCCCTAAGCTGATGAGACTGTGCACTCCTGCGCTGTCCCCGCACTCAGCACTGGAGAATCCACTGTGCAGGTGCACCGGGGACCTGAAAACGCTGTCCAGGTCACACGTTCACACTCCAGTCACAAAGCAATTGCTCTAGATCCTTCGATCACCAAAAAAACGTTATCCCTAGTGTAGAAAAAGTTAACATCGCAAATCAATTGCAAGCTACCATTCTTACTTACTTTAATAAAATCTATCTGCTCATTCTCGGAACCAGGTTATCTGCTCGCTCCTGGAGCACCTAGCAATGGCTCCTTGAGCTAAACTCTTCTCCTCGTACCTGAAATAGCCTGGGTACTCAATTAAGCCACCCAATAAGACATGGAAAACTAAAATAAATGGATGCTGAGTAACTGTAACATCAGTAAGTCGATACAGAATTGCATTTAATTTAGCTTATTTTCTTCCTTTTATAGAGCTTTTAAGAACCTAATTCAGATTCAGTGAGCATCAGCACTAATGCTACTGAGTGTGAAACACTCCGCGAGAGATTTTCTACACATCTTATCTTACTAAAGGCAGAACCAGAAGATGTGTGCTTGGTTCAAGGTTCTGCCCCTTCACAGATTTATCCATGTGAACCTGAATAAGTTTGTCGAAAAGAAGGCTCAAAGGTTAACAAACTTGGCCTTGATCACAAAACTAGGCAGCAGTACTAGGATTAAACCTGAAGTCTCCTCATTTCGATGTGGTGCTTTTTCTATTATTATACCAGTGTCAGTCAAAAATACTTACCTGGAAATAAAGAGAACTCAAAAATACTCTCTACTCAAGACTAACTTCATAATACGGTTATTGATAAATGTAATGAAGAAAAAAGAAAGTTATAGAAACTTGGCTTGAAAGGTAGGGATGAGGGACAACAAAGGCAAGAATTCAAAGCAGCAGAAGGGCAGTAATGCTGAACCCCAACACAGCCTTCTGTTACTGTGAGGACCCCAGTTTCTCCTGGGACTAAATTTACTTTGGGTAGGGAAACGCTACAATCTCCACATACACAGGAGGGCTGCAGAGGAATTCTGTTTTCCTTTGATTCATGATGGATAAAGGACAAAGCCCTCTCTCCTTTATAACCCAGCCCTAGTACCAGCTTAAAGAGAAAGTTATACATCAGTTTCCTCCTGAGTCGATGGGATGGCAAGACCCCCTGAGAGCCACTGTGAGCTCAGTGAATCCATACAACTGAGCGCTCTGATCTCTGGAAGAATGGAGCTAACACTAACACTATCTGTCTTTCCCTTCTCTCTTTTCTGTCCTCCACATTCCTTTCATTATAGTCATATGATCCTCTTTCATGTGCCTATGGATTATTTTTCTCTGTTTTGAAAGAGAGAAATTGAAATTATTTTTGGCAGTACTGCTTTGTATCTGTGGAGAAAGAAATTCTTTCTGTGGATAAACGGTGAAGAAAAAAATTGGAAGAAATATAATTCCCCTCCCCTTATACTTTAAAATTAATTTTGCTTTGGTGAAGAGAAAAGGAATTAATAGTGATTCTGAGGGCACTGCCATTCAGTTCTGCTCTTAGCAAAGAAAACCTCGCAGTGAGCAACAGGCGAGATCACTAAGCAACAGTGAGATCCGCACAGATGAGCTCCAGACGTAGCAAACGTCAATGCGTCCACGAATATTTACCGAGCACCTACAAGGCAGATCTTTCAGTAACTATGTGACCAATATCATTTGCTGTCTTCGGAAAAAAACAAAACCAAATGTTAAGTCACATACGAGATGCTCTATCTGAAGCTAACAAAACCAAATTTCAGATGATAGCTTTATAAAACCACTTTATGACGCTTTAAAGAAAATACCACAGGAGAAAAAAATCTCATCGGTAAGGGTTATAGTTACATACACAGTGAAAAGAAGATAAGGAATTATCAGCTCAGCACTTCAGCCCTTAGTGGACAGTGGAGGAATAGTGACCTACACAATTATAAATCTCCAGAAAAATAACTGATTGTAAACCTAGTTAAAGTAAATTCATCTGGGTCCAGCTGGAATTATCCGGGACAACTGGCTCTTCTCAAATTGCTAATATAGTATAAAAACACTACAAAACTGAATAGCCTCTGAAAATGTTCAAATACAGTCATTTTAAGCAATTGTGTGAAAACATGTTGAATACCAGAGTTACACATCTATTGTATATATTTGTTTGTTTTAACTTCAACTCTAAATTGCTTAAAATCATTTACTTAACCAGTGAAACATGATGCAAAGATGAGGGGAAAAGCATGCAAAGCAGGATAAGAAATAATCCCAGGATCAAGCCGCTTGCCTTAGCTAACGATTTAATGATTCCATCAATCTATCCGACCTTCCATTAACTTGCTTTGTTCTTGTGGGAATTCTGGAAGGCGTTTATAGAACACCAGGAGAACCCTCCAAATTCGCCCACAAAGTCCTGCAGAAAGCCAAATCCAACCGTGTAGACTCCTTCCCTGGCTCCAGCAGGGTTTGGCCGACTGTGGCCACAGGCAACGCTGGCCCACCGCCTGTTTTTGCAGAACCCGAGAACTGAGAATGGCTTTTACACTTTTAAACAGCTAAAAAAGAAATACAAAGAAGAACAATACTCCTCCTGACAGTGGAAATTAAATGAAATTCAGATTTCAGGGCCCATAAATAAAGTCTTACTGGAGCACAGCCAGCTCCAGAGTGTTGCCTGAGGCTCCTGCCTCCAATGGCTGAGCTGTGTGCTGGCAACACACACCACGTGAAAGTTTATCTGGCCCCAAAAGTTTGCCAAAATCGACCCTGCATTAAAAGTTGCTACTAATTTGCCTTGAAATAATTGGCTTTAGCAATGCAGCTTCGCATAAGAGACTCCAGATGGTTTTACTGAATACCATCAGAGCAATGGAATGGAGAAATTATTGCACCTTATTGTAGTTAAGCTAAAAGCCACCAGAGATATCCCTGCGGCTATCTTTTTTTCTAAACCATACTCTTTAACAAAGAAAGTAGTTCTTCCCTACTTTATTATTTCCAGTGGGGTAAGTCATGACTTGTCTTACTTCCTTTGCCACTTACGAAGCCCAGTCTTCCACTTATATACAAAATATATCAGAATGTGTGTGTGTCCTTTTCTCCAAAGGGGCAGAAAAAAGAAAATACCACAGGGTACAAAAAGCAGGGGCTCAGGGTCACTTTTTGGCATAATTATCTAAGACATTAAAACTAGCTACAGTAAACAGGGGCGGGGGGGGGAATCACCTTATAAATTACATAAATGCCCAACCACTGTACCGTATATATAAAGCTAATATAAAAATATAAAATTTTTTTAAAAGAGTAAAACTAGGGGGAAAAAAACTAGCTTGCAATGTTACCCCTGCCTCAGAATAAAGTCTTCCATATATTCTCCCTACGCCCAAGTTTTTCATAGGAAATTTTTCATACATACAGAAAATTCAAATATGTCAATGAAAATTCCTACAAACTTTACCTAGATTCTCAATTAATTACATGCTGCCATATTAGTTTCTTCTATTTCTTTATCTTTTCTAGTGGCAGTGACCGAATCTTTATGAAATAATTTACAGACCATCATACACTTCACCCTAAATACTTCAGCAACCAATACCAGGATAATAATTTTCAAGGAAATAAAGATACAAAACTATATGGAGGGTGTTAAAAAAGAAAGAAAGAAAGAAAGAAAGAAAGAAAGAAAGAAAGAAAGAAAGAAAGAAAGAAAGATAAATATAAAAAAGAAATATAAAAAAGAGTCCCCCCACCCCATCCCAAGAGATTAGTGACACACAACCTCTGAAACCTCAATAATTAAGAGTTAACATTGAATGTCAGCTTCCAGAGACCACGGGAATAATGTGATTAAATCATAATTAGCAAAAGAGGTCAGAATAGCTCCAACTCTGCCTCCCACGCTCTGACTCCTCCTCCACAGGAAAGACCCCATCTCTGGCACTCACCTGAGGGCGGCAGCATGGTAGGTGTCTACATAATCGGAAATGAAGAGCTCTCGGTTCTTGATAACTGGGTCTGTAATGACAAGTTCTCTTCCAGAGTCTGTCAAAAAATTAATTAAGAGGATATTAAAATTGAGCTTCTCAAAAACAATTAGAAAAATTTTGCAAAATTTTTCTTTCAGGTTCACCTTCCACTAGAGAGGAGAGGAATAACGGATAGCAGAAATAACAAGAACAAAGTATTCTGTTGAGTGTCTTATATCCTTTACTTAAGCCTACAGTTCACTGAAATGTACTCGGCACAAAATTAAAAAAAGAAGGAAAACAACGATCATATTACAGCAATGTGAAATCTACTAAAAATTTAGTGAACCTGCCCATCTTAATTTTTATTGCTAAATATTCCAGGATGGAATGAAATCACACTTGTCTCCACTGAAAAGAATAACCAAGTTACTATTTTTAATAACAAATCATACTTTAACTGCTTTAACAGAAATTTTTAGTTTCAAGGGAGAAAAAAAACTAGTTAGATATAAAAGAACATCATTCTTCACAAGTATTTTTGCCTACTGGTTTGTTGAATTAAAACCTATCGCCAAAAGCAGTGTGGAAGAGTAGGAAGGGCACCGGCCGCGAGGCGGCAGCTTGACCCCTGCCCAGGGGCCGCTGGGAGATCTGTGGCCTGGGCAACCCCATTAGCATCTCTAAGCCTCAATTTTGCATCTGGAAGTGGGGAGTGGCAAAGCCTAACTCAGATAATTAATGGGTAACACACGGGAGTCAGCTATCATGAGGCCAAGCACCTCTCAAAAATCAGTAAAAAGGAGCTACTGTACATCTGAACAAACGTGATACACATTTATGTACACATCTCATGTGTGTCAATAAAGTTACTGGGTAGAAACTACAATGCCAGAGGGAGAGAAAAATAAAAGATGTTGTGAATAACCTTCTTATTGTTCTCAAAGTCAAGACTCAAGCTAATTCCAAAACACCCAGGAAAGCTTTGCTTTGAAAACTGAAGTTCAAAAGCCCGAATACAAAGAAGTTCGTAACACAGATTATTGAAAAGGAGCAAAGAAACAAAATACAATCCTGTAGGGTTTTAAGCATTAGTAGTTCAACATTAGGTGAGAAAAAGGAAGAAAAATGAAATTACTGTCATTTCCAAAGAAGACCTATCTCTATTCCGAGTTCATGGGGAAGACACCATTAGCACATGTTCAGGTTGTTTCTTTTTTAGGGCCAAAATAATGAAAAAATTCAGCAAAAAAAAAAAACAAAAGAAAAAAAAACAAAAACAAAAAAACATTTCAGTAATGACAGTTATACAACATCTTAGAGAAAATTTTTCATTGTAGTTATCTATATTTAATGAAATATAGATATTGTAAAAAGAACTTTGTCAAAAGCTAAAAAATGTGTAAGAATCAAACCAGAAGAACATATTTACCATTTTCATTATGTCGATCCTGAACCAAATGCTGATACACAGAATCTGGAACTTCAGACTGACGGTAGTACCATTTGACGTTCATGAGTAGATGGTCCCTCTTACTCTGAAAAGGAAAATCTAACAGCATTAGGAACAGGATTTCAGGTGCCCACAGCTGCATACCATACCCATGAACAAAAGGCCCTGGAAACAGGTGAACAGGCAGAGAGGGAGACACACAATTACCACCAGGGCCACAAAAATACACAGTCAATTATAAAGTCAAATTGTATTTTTTCTAAATCCCAGCCACAACATCCCTGACCAATTCCTTAAAGTTACTCACTTGGGGAAACAAAGGAG
Source organism: Eidolon dupreanum (assembly GCA_028627145.1). Lineage (NCBI taxonomy): Eukaryota > Metazoa > Chordata > Mammalia > Chiroptera > Pteropodidae > Eidolon > Eidolon dupreanum. Next base: position 2,689,894 of record CM053502.1, read on the forward strand.
ACCAAATTTGAATCTCTAAACCTCCCCAGCTTGATTAATTCTTCAGCATTACATTTTTTATTTAGCATTAACTACATAGTATTGCATGAATCATCCTTCTATCCTAATTTTAATAATTTTGGTGAATATTTATAAACCGTGTTAGCACACTGTGAAGCCATTAAGGACAGTAAGTTAGAAAGAACTTACCTAGCAAAGCCTGGCACAAAGTCATCTCTCCAAGATTTGCCAATCACCCAGACCGAATTACAATCTTTACTGCCACTCTACTTTGAGCTATTGCTATACAGCAAACTAACACAGCAATTACAGATGGTGAGGAAGGTACTATGAGTCCATGGAGCAGGGAGCCTGTCTTATTTATCTTCAAGTGTCCAGAGAATAGAACACCTTGTACAAAATTATTGGTGACTAACGAAGAGTTCGGTGATGATCAGGGTCTCATAAATGTTTGTGGGACACTTAACCATGTTATACCTAAAAGTTAACTCTGTCCCTAGTACATTCAAAGAACAAGGGATCAAACACTGTCCTTCCATTTGAAGGCTATGGGAGCCATGGCTTGAGGCAGATCGTCCATGTGCCCCTGGTCGTGAAACACCTCAACATGGCAGTGCACTAAGGCTTCCTGTGGCCTCATAAGAAATTTCCCCAAGGTGAATACACTATCACTCCTGTTAGCAGCTTCTACCTTCTCATTCTAAAGTCTGCAGGTCAGAAATGAATGAGAGCTAAAATTTGAGAAATGCCTCATGTTTATAAAGGAGTTGGCTAAATCCTAAAATAAGCCAAAGGAGCCTTCTTTAACGAGAGGTATACACAGTCTTCACTAAAAGGCCAGAAAGGCTCAAAACAAAACAAAACAAAAAAAACCCCTTCCTTACATATTTAAGTCATTTAAAGAATCAGAAGGAAAACTGTCAAGTCTTGACTAAACCCAAACGTGAAGAAGTCTTCCAAAGTAAATATAAATATTCCAAAGCAAATATAAACCCCAAGATTCTTATTTTGCAATTAATTGTGCCAACCAGGCCTATAAAAATGGGGCATCATTACTGGTTTAAATAAGAGAGACTGGATACAAAGAACAATCCTACATAACGGGTACATTTTAGTTTTTATCCATGTGCACTTTAAATTCTACACTATTTATACTGCAGGTGGGGAAACAAGGACAAATCAGCATGTTAAATAAAAAGCGTTAAATGTTATAGATAGGAGTTTATAGACAGAAGTAATTACTTCCAGCAGGGGATTACTGAGGAGGTAACATCTGACCTGGGAAAAAATAGAAAAGATTTCAATGGATTCTTGCCAGGTAAAGGATGAGACCTAAGGAAGACAGAGAGAGCGAAAATACAAGACGTCCAGATGCCCATGGCCCGTCTGCATGCGGTACAGGAAAATAAATGTTCTGAGTGATGCTGAAAAGAACCTTAATCCTGACTGTAGTTTGGCCTTTAAGTGGGTGTCTCGCTCTCTGGGAATGGGGTCTTCTACCTCCACTGCTGACCAAATGCACAGGCGGTGAGGTACAAAACACCAAGACATGGGAGAGCAGCAAGAAGGCCATGGTTTCTTTCCTAGATAGGGCGGAGAAGAGCAGCACCAGTATGAGAGCGCTCACCGTGGAAAGAAACAAACCAGGGAAGGGACAGAGTCTGGCGGAACTCGGGGATAAACTCACGTATGTAAACACACTGTCTAATACAGGGCTTCTCAACGCCAGTACTACGCCATTTGATCGAGATAAATCTGTGTGGAAACCTGTCCTGTGCACAGCTAGGTGTTTAGCAGCATCCCTGGCCTCCAACTACCAAATAAATGCCAGTGGCACCCTTCCCTTATGACAACCGAAAATGTCTCCAAACATTGTCAAATATTCCCTTTGGGGACAAAATGATCCCCAGTTGAAAACTAGTGGTCTAACAGTTAAGAATAAACCTAAGTCAAGCAATGCCAGGTGAAGAACATGGACCACAGGTAAAAGAATACAGAAAGGTCTACCGTGGTTCAAATTCCAGCCCTACCATTCCCAGCTACTGGACTCTGGGCACATGACTAAGATCCTATGAGTCTACCCTTTCCTGTAAAATAGGAATATTGAACCTACCTAAAAGGACTACTGAAAGCACTAAAAAGATGGAAAAGCATCTGGCACTGGGTAGGTACTCAAAAGGTAATTGTTTCCTGTGTTAGGAGGTAAATGTAAAATTTTCACAGAAAATTTTCAAGAGCTTTGCTGAGAACTGTAGGAGTTACTTCACCAGAATATGGTTTCTTTCAAGAGATGATAGTGATCTCCAGTAAATGAGCTACCAATAGATGCTTCAATGCCCACAGTAATGAATTACTTAATAGGGCACAAAGGAATTCAAATCTACCAGCAGTCCTAGCAACAATGTTCCAAAATCCATACTTTCATGTATTTCTGTAACACATCTAAGATGGCTGAAAACCTAAAGGGCAACAGAAGTAACCTTTTAAAAGTACCATAACTGACAATTGTAAAATGTCTATTTTTCAAAACCAAGCCAGCGATCCTGGAGACCTTTAGAGGTATTAATATCTACGTTATCTTCTGACCCAGGCACACTTAATGATCATGATCATGATCATGATCTCTCTCTCGATCTCTCTCTCTCTCTCTCTCTCTCTCTCTCTCACATACACACACACACACATACACACACACACACACACACACACACACACACACATACACACACACGATATTACCAATCTGGTTTATTTGTACCTAGATTTATGACTCCTAATATTAGACTTCACAAAGGCAGTTGAAAGCCAATTGGATTTCGATGCAGTACTACGCAATCACCAGGGAGGGGCAGCATTGCGTTAAAAAAAAAGCCTCCAGGATCTTGATTCCACAGATAACACACAAAAAGGTAGATTCAAAATAAACAAAAGTTTTAAACAAATTTAAGTAGCTATAATAGACACAGTCTTCCCAAATAAGTCAGGAATTTGGTTAAAGATTAAACATCTATAAAGGGAAGCAGTGAGGGTACTAAACTAAAATTAGGTAATCCAGGATTCTAGTCCTGTGTGACATCACTAATTAGCTGCGGGTGACCCTGATTATTTGACAGGTGAAGAGACAGAACAGGATGATTTCTACAGTCTCCTTCTACCTTATGTGCTTATGTTTAGATTTCTTCCCCAGACAAAACCAAGCACATAAAATAGGGTTGGTGGATATTTTCTATATATCAAAATAATGGCATTAGCTAATATTATCATCCTAAAAAAAAGTTTTACAAATTAAAATGTTACTTTCCATGGAAGCTGGCTGCTGTGCCCTGACGAACAGCAGAAGGGGGCGGAGAGCACCCCCTCTCCCAGTAAAGGCCCCCAAAGCCACCTCAGACAGGTGTTACCCATGGGAAATTTTCATCTTCTTCCCTCTATTCACTGGTCAAAGATTCTACTCAAAAACACAGAAAATTAAAAGCAGAAGTGAAATGAGAGATCATCTGATTCAACCCAAACCACCTGGGTTTGAATCATGGCTTTGCAACTTACCAAACTGTGTGACTTTGGGCAAATGACGTCTCTGAGCCTCAATTCTCTCATACATAAAATGAAGGGAAAACGATAGTCTCTAGCTCATTAGGTTGTGAGGATTAAATAAATGAATGTACGTAGAGTGGACTGGCTCTCAACAAATGTTGGTATTACTATCACTGTTTAGAATCAAGCTATAAGAAGTGGCTTTTCTCCAATTTTCTTTTCTTCAATTCAACAGTATGCTACCAATAGCAATACAAAAATAAATCATGCAGCAAATTAGGGGGAAGTATTTTCACTTCTGCAACAATTTGAGAAGCACATAAAGTATTTCTAATATGCTTCATTATTGACTAGTGATATAATTGTAGGACTGCATAAAGGTTCAAAGTGGTTATAAATGATACATTTTAAACAGAATGTGGTGAGGGGCTTCCTATGGGAAGGCACCCTAGGGTATATATCCCAATCACAGAGAGGAACCCACAGGGAAGTAAATAATTTCTCACCATTTTATCTTTAAAGAGAGAAGAGAGGGGAGAAAGGAGAGAGGTTGATTTGACTCGTTACAGATGGTTGGAAACCACCAAACAGAAGCGCCTCTAGTCTGCTCACAGTGGTCTCACAGGAGTGACTCTGTGCAAAAGAAAAAGGGGAGCTGACTCTGGGTTACCTGTGGATTCTTCACATCTCTGGCCTGGATTTCTTTGAAATGAGGGCTGTATGTAAATTTAAGGAAATAAAAAGTTTAACAGAGAAGACAAACCCAAACCCACCTGGGATTAGAAAAAAGAGCCTAATGGAGGGTTCTGGGAAGTGGAATGGAGAGGATTTCTCGAGCTCTGAATGTCAGCCAATAGGTTGAGAATTAATGAATTAAAAAGTCAGAACTGAAATTAAACATTTATAATGAAGTTAACTGACAAAGGTACGCTGGGGAGAAAGGAAGGAGACAGGCAGGAAAGGAGAACAGGAGAGTGCTGGTGAGGGATACTGGTTCACCTTATCGACAGCGTGCAACGTGGCCATCCCAAATACAAAGACAAGATCTAAGGCTCACAAGTCAACGAACTTTCCTAGAGATCTTTTATGATTATTAATATAGTACTTTCACTAATTTAAATAGCCAATCTGAGTTGTTCCTGGGACCAGTCTTAGTATCATCCTCTGGAAAAAGGTTTTAACAAAACATCAAAAAAATAAAGGAAGCACAGTGAGGTGAGGGGAGGAAAAGGACAGGAGTCCAGCAATGACCAGCCGGACCAGTCAGACTTCTTACACAACAGGAAGGAGGCCCCCCAAAGCAGACTGGGAACAACAAGGATTTTAAATTCACCTGCATTATGGAGGAAAGAACTTCATTGCTCCAGCAATCACCTGTCAAGTCTTACAGCTACCATAAGGGCTCCCAAAGCCTTCCAAGCAGGCCACTCTAGTCCCTCTACTGTTATCACATGTGACTGAGAGATCAAGGCCAAAGACAACCTAACCTGGATATGAAGATGGCTATCATCAAATGAACACCTGCACGGTCGAAATAATCTGTTAGAGATGACAGAGGAGCTTCCTTCAAAGTTTTAACTACTTAGTTTTGGGGCACTCACATTTCAAATAATGAAAGATCTAGATTCAGAGTCAGGTGAAATTAGACCAAATTTCTTGTTTTATAAAGCCCAAATAGCCAATCAGGTTTTTCCAGAAATTTGGAAAGTAGAACTGGCTTAATATTTGCATACTACATGGCTTAAGAACATAGGTTTTTTAAAGAAACTTTTCATTCATTTCTACAATATGGTCGTAATGAAGTTAAGAGTTATATGAGTATTAGAGGTTTACGGTATAATTCAGAAGTGTCTTCCCACACTTTGCTCTTGTAATTAAGACACCAAGCCTGGAGAGCGGGAAAACAGTCTGCCAGAAGCATCACGGACCCCTTCCAGTGTGCTGCACAGTTGGTTACGGCGGCATTCAGCCCTGCAGGGCCCACCTCCACCTACACACGAGGCACTGCCTATTGGGAAGATCGTCTTGGGAACACCTTGGGGACAGAACCTCAGTGGCTTCTTCAATCATTCCTGACTTTCAGAGAACAGAGTAGGAACAGACAATAGGGCAGAAGATTTCTATTCTTCAAAGGCCGAAGATAATTCCAGGCATATGTACATGGGAATCCAACCTAAAAGATGCTTTCTGAACCAATGAGAGGATCATTGTTATTCAGCTTTGTGGATAAATATCAGAACTGAGATCAAAATGAAGTCACGTAGGAAATATCTTGTAATATTTCAAGCCACTACTTTACTCCTAATACAAGACACTAGGAATGTACAGATATTTTCTACATCTATCTAAGTACAGCTTTAGCTATATCTATGGTTTTATCGCCATTACAGCTCAAAAGGCCGTGAAAGAGTTATAGGAAAACATGAAATGCCACCAGAGCTCCGTCCATCAAGGACCACCCAGCCCAGAGTTCTGCAGACAGAGGGGTACCAGGAGACCAGGGAAGAAGCTGAAGCACTGACCCTAGTGCTCCCTTCTCAAAGCAGAAGAAAGGTTGTGAGCATCTCCTGTAAATAACCGAGCTCTCATGCTCCAACCTCCCTCGCGTACTGAGACATTAACGTTTATTTCTTTTTAACTGAGGTTAATGCAAGTAAATTTCTTATTCTCACTGAGTAAACAAAGTAGCCATTCTTGTTTTTCCCAAAATGCCCTCCTCCCAACTTTCTCGGGTATGTTTAAGTGTGCAAGTGGGCCTGGAAGCATTCACGGCCCGTAGGTGTCACTGCGACACGCACGCCAGCGGACACCGACCGGCCTGGGGAAGCACTGCGCGCGCGGCCCGTCCCCCCTCCGGGTCTGCGGCGCCCGCCTTTCTGACACAGAATCCCGCCCGGTGGTGGATGGCTAATTTTCTGTCAACTCGACTGTACTAAGAGACAACTAGCAAAACATTATTTCTGGGTGTGAGGGTGTTTCTGGAAGAGGTTAGAATTTGATTCACTGGACTAAGGAGATCCGCCCTCAGATGTGGGTAGGCATCATCCAATCTGTGAGGGGCCTATAGGGAACAAAAGGTGAAGAAGAGGCGCGTTCCCTCTTTTCCTGAGCAGGGGTGTCCACCTCTTCTTGCCATGAGGCATCGAGCTCCTGGCTCGCGGGCCTTTGGCCTTCAGGGCTTACCACAGCGGCCCCTCGGCTCTCGGGCCTATGGACTGGACTGAATTATACAACCTGCTTTTCTGGTTCTCCAGCTTGCAGACAGCAGATTACGGGACTTCTAGGCCTCATAACCTCATGAAGCAATTCCTATACAGTGCGTGCGTGTGTGCATGTGACCCTCTTCTCCAGGGTTGCTTCTCTCTGGAGAACCCTAAACCAAGTGGCTATTTATCATTTATTGGCATTTGCAAATGGACATAAGGTGGAACTACACAGGGGTCTACTGTGAACTAGCATCATTAATTCTTTCTTTAAAGATAAATAAATTGATGAAAGAAACAGAGAAGCAAGCCACATCTAAGTTGCTTGCTGCCTGTAGGAACTCAAATAAAGGTTACAAGCTCATTTTCCAAATCTGTAGCACTCAATCCAAAAGACTGTTTTCAAGAGATTGCATCAGCATCTGGGTGTGTGTAAGAGGACTGAAAGCACCTTGTATCAGATGGTGAAGAAGGTGGAACTCAGGGAGGGCAGATGACTTTTTACAGTGTTTACAACCAAGATGCACAAATAACTGGTTACATACAAATCTCCAGAAAGATGATGCAACTAAAAGTGTGCTGAAATACAGTCTCCAATCATCTGAAATAATTTTCTTTTCTTTATTTTTTATGCCTACAGCACCTGGTCTTCCTAGGTGGTCTCCCATCCAAGTACTAACCAGGCCCGACCCTGCTTAGCTTCCGAGAAAAAACGAGATCGGGCGTGTTCAGGGTGGCATGGCTGTAGCGAAATAATTTTCAAAATTACTGTTTCTTGATGATGTCTTCTGCTTTTTGGTTACTTTTAGTTTGATCCAGACAAAATTCAATCAGTATTTTGGTAGGACCAAGAAGGTGCGAACTATAGAGTCAAAATTTATTAAGGCATATTCCATCTAGGATTACATTGTGTACGAACAAAGAAATTTTCAGGCAACTGATTCCTGTATTTGCAGTGGGAAGACCAAAACAGTGTAAGTATAGGCCTGGGAAAACTCCTGTTTCTTGGTCTCCCTTGTGACATAGGAGGCCAGGTGTCTAGGTAACTCCTGCTGTCCTTGTCCTCTTAAACCGAATAACAAGTTTATGTCACACATACACAGATAAGTTACACTTAAAGGGGGCCTTAGTACATGGGGACAGAGATACCAACCCAAAGAGCATTCCTGTCATTTCCCACATGTATCCTGTTGATGTACCTCACCCTGACAAAAAAAAACACTAAATGTCAGATTCAAGATTTAAAAAATCCCAAAGTCTGGGTTGTAGGGTCAAGTTAGGAAGCTGAAATTTCACAAATAAATTAAGACACTATACTTGGATCCCCAAAATCTGCTGTTCAAACCCAACATGAAGCCCTTCCTAAAAGCTAGTATTCTTTCCAGCAGTTACAGTTATAGCGAATAAATCCATAACCACAAATTTTCTATTTGGCCCGAAAAATATCCCCCATAAAGGAAGAGAAAAATAGCTGTTTGTGGGCAGCACCACAGGAAATTGCCAAACCAATCTTAAACCCCTATTAAATAGAAGGAAACATTCCACTGAATTTTTTTTAAAAATCAAGCCCAAATACTATAAAACGTGACATTTTTGCAATACTTTGGCAGTTGTTTGGTGACAGTGGTGATAGTAGCAGCGATTTTACTCATTCTGGAGAAGTGAATGACTTTTTATACATGACAGCCAGAAAAGGTATAGTGCTCTCTCCCTAATCAATGATGGGATCAGATATTGCAGTACTGAAAAAGGAAGTTAAAGAAAGCACGGATAGACTGAGCTGTCAGCTTCCAAAATTCTCCAGAAGTTTCACAAATGAAACTATCATATTATTTTAAAAATGAAAATTACTAACATTATTAAAGATATATCATACAGACTTTTAAAAACTGATGCTGAAATATCTTGAAAAGATTTCACTGAGTCAACTGAAGTGGTTCTCAAACTTATTAAGACTCAGGATTCCTTACGCTCTTCTAAATTATTGAGAGTTCAAAGAACTTTTGTTTGTATGGGTTATAGCTTATTGATATCTACTATATTGGAAAATGAAAACTTTTCTTAACTTTAAAGATTTTTAATTAACTCATTTAACAATACCCCCACTATATGTTAACATAAATAATTACAACAGATTACCATAATTTTTAAAACAAACGAAATTTAGGAAACGAGTAACATATTTTTACAAATCTCTTACGTTTGCCCTAAGCGAACATATTTTCACATCTCATTCTGTATTCAATCGGTTGAGATGTATCACGTATCGTTTAGCCTTTATAAAACTCCACTGTATGCTCGTGAAGAGAATGAGAGTGAAAAAAGCAAACGATGTCTTGGGATAATTATAAACACAGTCTGACCGTGCATGGACCACACCTGAGAACAGCCTGCTGTGCAGGATGACGGGAACGAGCTGCACTAACAGTCCAGGATGCCCTCCCTCCCTCTCTCCCTCTCAGATTCTGGTTGTTTAAACAATGTAAGTAAGCATGTCCCCAAACAGAACCGCGACTAGGACTTTAAAGCACACGTTCGTTTAGAAGTGAGATACCATTTAAAACATAGATTATTTTACTTTTGTTTACACAATCGGACGTTCCAGTAGTAAGTTAAATTCTTGTTAAAGAGAAGAAAATCTAGGTAAGAAGCCTCTCATTTCAATTTAAGGCATTTTTCTTTCTAAAATTTGAGCTCATGATAGAGAACTAGTTAAAGCTTGATTCAAACAAGAATATAAATAGATCTACACTAAAAAGGTATACTTTAAAACAATGGTGAACCTATCAGGCTGAAAGCATGCATGCACAACAGTAACCTATGAACTTTTAGCAATCTGTAATTCCAGGCAACTTTGTGGTAATTTCAAAAATGGTACTGCTTCCTGCCTGAGAAAACTGGCAGCATGAAACATCAACCTTTAAGGGGCGGGGGGTGGGGGGGACCACTTAGCTTACAATACTATATTGAATCATCATCTTTTACAAAGATGAATATATCTGCTTTATGTGAACCCAGCAATATTCCTCGCTTTCTAGGAGGTGATAACCTTTTTGTACATTGTTTTCTGAACTAAACTGCGAAATTATAGAACTGGTATTACAGTAAAACAAAATACCTTTTAGTAGCACAAAGAGTTTTAGAATTGAATAAGTACTTGGGCTTTTAAGGAGCACTAATATAGGTTTGGAAATTATTACTGATTTTTTTAAAAATCAGCATGCATAATAATAAAACTCTAGCTAGCAAACATTTTCAACTTGCCAAGAAACAAACTCAAATAGTTTGGGGAAAAGGTGGAGGGATCAGAAGGAACCCTGAAAATTTACATTTGCCCATTTTACTTTATGTAAGCTAGTCTGTATTGTTTTAAATATCACATTCTTCTCCCCTTTTGACTTAAATCGAAATAAAGACTGTAACCTTTAATGCTTGTTAGTCTATTTATAACTGTTCCATCTACAACCATTTTTCTAATACAAACATGCCCTGATAGCTTATCTGAGTCCACATGCCAGACAACAAAGGCCCACTGGCCTGCTAGAGAGAAGAAATGGAAAGCAGGAAATGAGAAGACTTAGTTAATCCCCAGATAATCGATCAGTGTATTCAGTCAAGTGTGAACTGAGCTGGGGAAATGCTGCTTAAAAAAAAAAAAAAGAAAGAAAGAGAAAATCAAAGAGCATATGACCAGAGCAACAATTCATTTTAAAATAGGTTAATTTTTGTCAAAAAGATGCCCCATCACATTCAAGCACTAATGTAACATGTATAAATGTTAATATCTTTTGAAGTAAAACCTCTTTCTTTAAAATCCTTCATCTTCCTAACCCTTTTTCAGAAATACATTTTAACTTTGGATTTTTTTTATTGTTTTTGTTCATCTTTTTTTCCTAAATCAGCTTTTTCTAAATCAGGTATAATTTATATACTGTAAAATTAACCTATTTACATTTTCAATTAGTTTCACAAATGTGTTTGACAAATGTGTTGTATGATCCCCAGCACAATCAAGATAGGGAAAACTTCAATACCACAGAAAGACTAACTTCTTTTAGAACTGATGAATCCACTATGCTGAAAAAGCTTTTATGCTCGTGAATGCTACAAAAACAACTTTCTAATTTAAATTCCTTCCTCCATTTTAACACAGAGAAGTGAACATGGAGAAGAACAACTCTGAGTTAGCCATGACACTTTTTCTCTCCTAGCTACTGCTGGAGACTGCTACACACGACAACCCCATCCCTTTAAAACCAAATAATCTGCTAAATAGAACTTATGGGCTGAGATTTTATATGGTCTCCTAAAATTCCCAGAATACTGATAACCATTATAGTGATAATAGTTATGAAAATAAATTTAAAAAATTTTTCAAATTAGTTGTATGGTATACTTTCCTCAAATCGTGCTCTAACCAACATGGAATGAGTTTCTTCTATGACATATCACACTATTCTGGAGACAGCCACTGAGGATCCGGGCGAGGAAAGTCTCACTCCTGACAGAGTTGACATTCCAATGCAGGGGAAGACCCTTTGCCAACCCCTCCATCCCTCAAGTGGATAAGAGCTTTAAAAAAAGCCATGAGCAACAAAATGTGCCACTCTGTAACTGTACAATCCTAAGCAGGTAATAACACTTTTTACATTGTATTTAGTGTCTTTGGGTATTATTTTCCTTAAAACCAGCAGTCTTCTCAAAAGCACTAGAGGATGGCAGGCAAAAATGTGCTGTACTTGACTGCTCTGTAGAGAGAGAAGGATCTCACCAACCTTGATAAATCCACACACCAAATTCTCCACCCATTGGAACAATGCAGAATCCCAAGTGCACATCTCTGCCTCTCAGCTAAGGCTGGGTTCGTGAAAACTCCGAGGGTTCTTCTACCTTCTTTATCTGTATTATTTTTCTTTTGATATTTTTATTATAAAACATTTCACAGGCAAAAAGGTACAAAATAATATAACTATGTACTCAACATATTTCTAACAATAAAGTACTTAAGAAGCTGCCTGTATGCTCCTCCCAGGCAGGTCTCTCTTAGCCGCAACCCACTCCCCTCAGGTAACCCTGAATTTTCTACTGCTCACTAGATAGATGTGTAAGGTACTGTTTTGCAGTTTTTACGCTTTACCTAAATAACATCCTGCTCTTTGCGATCCTGTTCTTCTGCACTCTCCTTTGTTTTCCCAGCAGCGTGCCTGCACGATTCACCCATGCCTTTGTTCATTCATTTTAAATGATACTTATTACCTCTAGGTACAGTACACAATTTATGTGTTCATAAATTTTCCTGCTGATAGAATTTGGGTCATTTCCAGTTTTTCACTATTACAACCAAGGCTGTTAATAAGCATTCCTATTCCTGTTTGTGTAGATCTAAGTCACATATAACTTTTCTATTCAAATTATCTATTACTCTGAATGTTGGTGCTGTAGCTAAATGCTCAAGCTCATTAGTATAATACTTCTTAAAATGTCCTTCTGGTATCTTGTTAATGTCTGTAGATCTACAGTGTTGTCCCAGTTTTATTCTTCACACTGATAAAACTTGCTGCCATTTTCTTTATTGTCTTTTAAGGAAGTAACAATTTTATTAGTCAGTTCAAAGAAGCAACTTTTTTTGTTTTCTTCTTAGTATTTAATAAAGTTCCCTTTGAAAAGCCAAACCTGTCTCAGAGGTGTGGAGGAAAACAAGGAAAGTGTGTCTACTTTTTTGTTTTAGTTTTCCCTCAAGCAGAGTATGAAAGGAGAGAGAGGACAGGAGATGGTGAAGAGGGTGAAGGTGTGATACTTTTAAGGAACCAAAGGGAGAAAATGTGAAAAGGTGAACGAGCAACTTTTGAGGTTGCAGATTATCTTTAATGTACACTTCCTTATTAACTCATTAATTTGAGCTCTTCATTATTTCCTTCCTTTTCTTAGGTTTGAGTTCTTGTTATATTTTTTATTAATACTTAGAGACCATTGATTTTATTCAGCCTTATTTATCTATACATAATTCTAAAAATTTTCCTGAGCATAGCTTTAGCTGTGACCTATAATGTGATATGTCTCAATTTCGTTAATCATTCACTGTAAAATGTCTTCTAATTTCTACTGTGATTTCTTATTTGACCCATAGACTATTTAAAAATGTATCACTTTATTCCACACATTTGTGGATTTTCCAGGTAATCATTTTGTTTCTGATTCCTACCTTAATTCCACTGTGGTCAGAAAACATGCTCTGTATGATTTCAATCTCTAAAATATGTTATGACTTGCTTTAAGGTCTAATATAGCCTTTTCTGATAAATATCCCATATGCGTCTGAAAAAAATGTCCATTCTTCAGCTGCTGAGTATAGTGTTCTGTATATGACAATGTGCTCAAAATTTTTAAGTGTGTTGTTCAATATTCTCTATCCTTACTGATTTGTAATCTACTTGTTTGCTCAATTACTGAAGGAGATGTGCGAAGTCTTTCCGACCGACCATCAACAGTTTAGGATTAACTGAAGTATAATCATTTAATGTATTATTACATGGCAATGAAAATAAATTACTGCAGCATACAGAACCATGGATGCATTCCTCAAACAATATGCTGATCCAGAGAAATGAGACACAGATATATGAGTATTGCATAGTACTCATTTATATATAAATTTCAAAAGAAAGCAGGACTAATTTATGACTTAAGAGCTCACAGCCGAGGCTATCATGGGATTAGTGGCTGGGAGAGGACATGAGGGTGGTCTCTGAATACTTAGTGTTTTATTTCTTGATATGATTAGAAGTTACATAGAACATTTCGTATAGTGAATTATATATAAATTCACTCAGCTGTACATGTATATAAATTTTATTCTTTCATGCCTACATAGGCTTCAATAAAAAATATTTTAACTTTAAAAATTAAAGTCTAATTAACAAAAACTAAAATTCATACACACACATGTATATGTATAATATATCGTGAGAAAGATACAAGAAACTGGTAACATTGGTTGCCTCTAAGAAGAAGTCTGGAGTAATTCGTTATGTCAGAAATTAGGAAGTGCTCAAAGAATGACTGCGATGTGTGAAAGACACATAAACCAGCCTGAAAGTGCTCCCGCTGGCCAAATCTGGAACAATTTGAGAATCAAAATATATAATGATAATAATGGATTATAACCCAGCTAATAAAACAGGAAACCATATATCTGTGCTGATATACATAAATGAAGAAACTGAAGAGTGACTTTGGAAGAGGATATTTTCATAGTAGCAAAGCAACTTTCCACAAAATACTTACAAAGGATAAAAAACTTTGTAGTAGAGACCTGGTAGCCCTCTCCATATAATGTAATATTACACAGCAGTAAAATTTTAATCAAGTGACCAAAGTGAACACCAGTCATGGGGGGGAAAAAAGAGAAATGGAGTAATGCCTGCAATCAGATACAATGATAAAATCTCTAATCTAATAATGAGGGAACGCCATACAAATAAAAACTGAGGGACATTCTATAAGGTAACTGGTCTATAAATCTTCAAAAATGTCGTCATGAAAGTCAAGGAAAAACTGAAGAACTGATGCAAGTTGAAGAGGACTAATGACAACTAAATGTAACACAAAACGAAAACCTGGCTAAACATGTATGGAGTTTGAGTAATAATGCATCAACGCTAATTCTGACATCTGATTGTTGAATTGTGGGTTATATAAGGAAATATCTTGTTAGTAAGAAATATACATTCAAGTATCGAGAGTTCATGGGACATCATTTGGTCACTTACTCTCAAATTACTCAGGAAAAAAGGTTCTTTATACTGTATTTGCAACTTTTCTGTAGGGCTGAGACTGGATAAATGAAAGGTTGGGAAATAAATTTTAGTTTCAATTTAATTTAAAGGTACATAATCACAGGCACTGGTCACTAAAATTCTGAGAAATTATTAGACTTAAAGCTGGATAAGTAAAAATAAAGTGACAAGGATGAGGTTCCATAGTGTAACGGTCAGCACGTCTGCCTCACACACAGAAGGTCCTGGGTTCGCGCCCCAGTGGAGCCACGGTCCATAGTCTAAGGTCATGCCACCCTGAAGAAACCCAATGTCGGATCTCGAAAGCTAAGCAAGGTTGGGACTGGTTAGTACTTGGATGGGAGACCACCTCAGAAGACCAGGTGCTGTAAGCATAAATAATGGTAATAAATAAAAAATAAAATAAAGTGACAAGTAAATGGAAAGATAAATGCATGTTACTGTCAGTCAAAAGTAATTCCTGAATTATTTTCAGGAATTCAGTCTATGATAAAGATGGCATTTCAAAATAGTGGGGAAACACAGGTTATCACTTAATTCTGTTGAGATTACTGGGATGTCATCTAGAAAAAAATTAAGTTGCATGCTTATACTTTATACTAAAATAAACTACAAAAAAAAAACAGAATAAGGACTGAAATGTGAAAAATAAAAGTATAATGAGAAAAATACAAATTAAAGTTACCAAGAATATACTGTTCGGCTTGGAAAATATCCACGTAGATAACAGTCTGCTGGCCGGGCTGTGGGGAAACAGACTCATGTGCTTTCTGTACAAACCTAGACCGGTAAAACCCTCGCAGAGGGCAAGCGGGCAATATATTCGGAAATTATAAATATATTCATTCACCCGTTTCCCCAGCAATACCATTGATTGCAATTTATTCTAAACATACACAAAATAACATGAACAAGCTTATTTAACATGAATAACATTAATAGCGAACTAATTACACAAATTATGAAACATCCACATAATGGAATACCATGCAGATATAGATAGATAGATAGATAGATAGATAGATAGATAGATAGATATACATACTTAAGAGGGAGAGGAGAAAATTTTCTATGTACTGATATGGAAAGATCTCCAACATCTATTCTGAAGAGCAAGCTATAGAATAGTGTGCATAATTTGATAGCTGTTACATTTGCTTATATGACACCTTGGAAGATACATATGGAATGTAATAACATGATTATCAGCATGCAGTAAGGTGTTAAAAAAAAAAAGAACTTGGGCAAAATAAAAGCCCAAGGATGGAAGGCAGACATCTTTTAATACCTTCTGATTTTTCAATCATGTAAATATATTACCTATTCACATGCAATTTTTTTAATGTATAGATTGTTTTGTTTGTGTCACAGGCCCTTACTTTTTCTCTCTCTCTCCTTTCTTTCCACACTGGCATGTTCCTGCAGTTTTCTTTTTCATACTGCTAGCCTTCCCTGGATGACAGTCAGTGTCTGACTAACAGAGTTGGCAGAGGCACCAACCAGACTGCTAGAGAAAATGAACAGGAACAAGCCTATTTAATTACAGCTGTCTGTGCCAACGATTAGGTACCCAGTCTTTTATACTTAAGGCTTCTAAGAATGTTAAGGCAAATAAATATAAAGCAGTCATACATGTTCTCGACTGCTTGTAGAAGAAAATCACATACTCCTTTGCCGCCTCCAAACATGTCACACCATCCTTACAGACATCACCTCAAAAATGTTCAGTGTTGCTAAATTTAAAGAGACATAGAGCCTTTAAATATGAAACCTGAAGTCTCTATAAATATGAAATATAAAGTCTCTAACTGAATATACGATATTCCACTCAATTCTACCTTATAAACCAGCCCTGAAGTGAAAATGATACTACCAACTCCTATTCACCCTGTGATATACCATCTAGGCTGGGAACACACTTAGAAGGGAAGAAGGATGTCATTAATAAGATGCAACTGAAACCCCTCCTGAAAAAAGGCAATGAGCACTATTTTTTATCATAAAATTTTTTGTCTATGTTCGCTATTTCCACAAACCCCTCTTTGATTACAGATTATGTCTTCCCAAGAAGACTATCTGGCAGCAAGCTGCTGACAAAGTATTGATGGCGTCCTCCTTCCACACAGCCTTATTAGCATTTCTATTGCTGCACTGCACACACTGGCATTATAAATCACACACACTCAGTGTCATGCACAATAACCAAACAGTTACCTAACAACTAAGGGTATTACAAATGCATTGAACTAATCTTTGAATATATGCTCTGATAATTAAATTCCATTATGGCTTCTACCTTTAAACCTAAAGGCAACAACACTGAAATCAAGTGCCATCCACAGTTCCCCCACATTTGCCATGAAATGTCACTTATATTATATAGTTCACATCCAATTACTGAACACAACCAGCCACAGCATCTATCACTTACATTAAAACAAGCAGAACCCAGCAGTGGGGCTGTCGGAAGCCATCACATGGCTTAAATGGATTTCTCACCTTTCAAATATCAAGGGGTCCTCTTTCCCAGAACATCTCACTAAGGGGTTTGGCCTTTTAACAAAGAGAGCTACCCAAGTTGAAAGAAACATTCAAAAGGCAGAATATGTTGCAAAGCCCAGCTCAGAGCTGGAGACATCTGCCCCTTGTGTTAAAATACAAAATGGTAAAAGATCTTTTATATGAAAAATAAATACACATAAAAGGAGAGCTTTTGTCAAGGCTACTGAGAGAGAGGCAAAGTTATATTAATACCTACAGAGTCCTTGTTTTCGGCCAGTGTCCCACAGAAATTAGGGAGCCCTCCTGACCAAAGATCTATTAATTTCCCAATTTTTAAGAACAAAGAAACTTTTCCTGAAGTCCTTGCTTGGAGCCCCAAAGCTAAACTGGCTGCCAAGCACAAAGCTATGCTCCTCTGTGTTGCAGCTGTCCGTGAGGTCACCAGGACCAGAACAAGCTAAATTCCACAAATTTGTAGAAATACACATTCCTGTTTGTCACCGATCACCAATGATGACATTTAAAAAAAGGATCAAGATAACTTCCTTAAACCTTTAAATTCAGAAAAGCTTTTACTATCAAAAGGTAACACTAATTGCTGACTACTGGCAATTAACACATAATGGAGCCACCACTTACCTATGAATTATATGACCATATTCTGTAGTTTGAGAGAGAAAAATCACCGTGGAGTTGTAGGAAATCATTTTCTAGCTCTACCAATATGATGTCAGATAGGCTAACAAGAAACAGAGTTCTAACTGGCAGTTAATGATTATTGAGACATAAAATGAAAACAATGCCCCCCAAAATTTAATCTGATCACACAGAAGAGGAGATAGCGTAATCAATGCCTGGGGAACTGATAGAGGATACTGCCTCTTTGCATATATATAGAAATCAATACCTGAAAAACCACATTGCAAATTGGGCTCTAGAACAATGGTTCTTAACCACTGAAGACCTTTTCTCTCTCAAGAAAAAGTGTGTGCCATGCACACTACTGCATAAAATGTCTAAATATCCAAAGACTCCCAGTTTCAAAACCACTACACTTAGCACCACACTGTAACATGTTTATGTATAATCCATCTCCTCACCCAGCACCCCAAGAGAACATAAGATCAATAAGGGCAGCGATATCATTGGTTTTGTTCCCAGCTACCGCCAGGAGCTAAAACAATGCCTTACTCACAGTAGACAATCAAGTAGTAAGAACAAATGAGTGACTGAATGAATGGCAATAAAAATATATATATATATGACACAACTACCCCAAGCAACAAAACATTAAGTTACCCTAGACTGAAGAGACAATTTACAATATCAAATTTGAAAACTTTCACTTGGCCCTAAATCAGCAAATAATACAATGCTCCTCTATATTAACTAAAGCTGGCTCCTGGCCCATCCATTTGCTGTAATACATGAGGAGGAAGAAAAAGTCTTCTAGTGTTATCCTATCAATATGAGATCCTAACCCTCTAAGCAAATCATGCTAAAGGTAGATTACCCCTGGGCAATTCATTAAACACATGCTGGCTCAAATAAAGTTAGTTTTAAATAAACCAGTAATTTAAAATAAATCACAGTTTGTAAACAAAGTATTGACTTTTAAGTTTTCCATTTGTGTGCATTATGTGTAAATCTGTCTATGATCTGACAAACTCAGATTCAGCTACTGTGTAAAAACTTATTATTGTGTCTATGTAATAGAAGTGAAAAAATAATAACCACTGTCTTTCACTATAAACAGAAAATACCATGACTTTCCTCTTTGTCACCTTTCCCAAGAGTGTTATAAATGGAATCTAAGTATATTTTTAGTTGATCTGGCTATGATATTCCAATGTGTAGTCTATATCTAGATATATCTTTATATCATAGAGATATGAAATAGTCAGAATTAAGTAAGAATAGTTAACAGTTCCTAACTCAGCACTTCGCAAAATAAACACTGCCATGTTATTTTTTTGTAAATAGATATGAACGAACTCTTATAGTGTCTTTCTTTGATTTTCCACAACGCAGTCCATAAAAATGTATGCTACATAAAGCAGGAACTCAGACCTCACCAAAAAGTAGTCTCCCCAATTAATACTGGGAAAAACATAATATCTAGGTATAATATGCTCCTCCTCATAAAAATGACACATTCATAAAGTATACTATGTAACGAATATATTAAAATTTATGAATTAAGTGTTCTTTGTGCAAAGTTGAATTTTTATATAAACCATCAACAAAGTAGCTAGGGTATGAAAAAGGGCATGAGGGATTCAAACTAGGCTGTTAACTGTAGGCGCTAGCATATTTGAGGTTGACTAAAACAAAACAAGATGAAAGAGGCTAAAAACTAACAAAATATAAACAGTAAAATGGAAGGACACTTAGAAAATTGACATTATAGATGATGTCAAGTAATCTGGCAAGATCTTCTCTTTGAAGTTCATCATCCTATCACAGGGCCCCTTATGGGGGATAATGGTAGGCAAATTACTACAAGCTAGTATTAGATGTCCTAAACACCTAGACAAAAATTAATGAATAACTGAGGTGATTCAAACAGTTCGCAGCATAGCCAAACAGCCTTTAATTACGTTTACCATATAACTTGTCCATTTACTCTGGAATGCATCTCCTGCTCTGCAGTAAAGCCAGCTGTATACTAGTCAGCTTGAAGTTCTACTCTAATATATTACACAATAAATTAAAATGTAAACGCAAATAAAATTTGGATTAAATCCAAAAGCTGAAATTTTATGAAACAGCGTTATAAGATTTACATTTACTAAACTGCATAAAACGTTTTAATCTGCATTGGATTTTTAAAATTGAGATATAAAACTGAGGTATAATTTATACACAGTGAAAAGCAGAGGTTTTAGGTATACTGTTCAATTCGTTTTTATAAAGATGTACACACACACCTTTATAACCCAAACACAAACCATTTCTACCATAACAAAGTTCTCTCAAGCACCTTCCCACTCAATCTCTACCCCACCTGCATGCAGAAAGAACCACTATTCAGATTTCTATCTCAGAAAACTAGGCTAGATCTACCCATTTAAATTTCTAAGAAACTGTCAAGCTGTTCAGGTGGCCACACCATCTTCACCCCCACCAGCGGGAATGAAGCTTTCCTTGCCGGAGTGGGTCCCCCTCACCAAGAACCAGGGCAACCGGTCTTTTCCACTCAGCCACTCCAGTGGCAGTGTAGTGGTATTTATTGTAGCTTTAATTTGCATTTTCCTGATGACTAAATAGCACTTTTTCATGGGCTTATCCACCATTCGCCTATCTTCTTTTGTAAAGTGTCTCTGTTCAAGTCTGCCCGTTTTAAACGAGTGAGGTGTCTTACTGTCGAGTCGTAGCAGTTTTGTTTGCTTTGAGTTTTTTAAATGTATTCTGAATTCAGTTCCTTTCTCAGATGTGTGTTACAAGCATTTTCTCACAGTCTGAGGCTTCTCTATGAATATGCTTAACAACAATGTCTTTTGATGAATTCAGTTTTTTCCCTTATGGTAAGTACTTTCTGTCTCCTCTTTAAGAAATCTTGATCTATATCAAGGTTCAAAAGACGTTCTTCTGTTTTCTTTTAGAAGCTTTATAACTTTTACCTTATATTAATAGAGGTCAATGATCCACCTCAAATTAATTCTTATGTATGGTATAAGATAGGGCTGTGTTTTGTCTTTTGTTTTTTGCCATATGAATATCCAGTTGGTCCAGCCTATTTATGGAAAAGACTTTCCTTTTCCCATTGAAAACAGCTTGATAAAATGTGTGGATTCATTTAAACTTGCATTGAAGAAATAAAAGGTACATATAAGCCCAAGAGATCTCACTGGTATTTTAATCTCACTTTGTATGTTACCACCAATATTGAAAAAATCATTTCCTCTTAGTAACATACTTTATATTTACATAAAATAGCAATATTGACCAATGATTACACATTTGAGATTTTCTCATCTGAATTATGCAATTTACAATTTCATATATATATACTTATTTAATATGTATGCATATACACTAAACTGTTGTGACACTTGTAATGGTCAATGTTTATGTTTGTGTAAAATTTTAGCTATAATTGCTTGATATGTTACATGACATAAATGTATATATCAGAAATAATCATACGAAACGAAACAGTACCTCAAATCTCCAACCCCACTCACCAACCTGGTTGCTGCTCTGGCTCAAAGTAAAATTTTCCTGAAAAGTTAACATATTTTAAGTTACTCTGAAGAGATACACTAACAGGGGAAATGAAGCTCTAAAACATATAGTCCGGGGCCTGAGAGTTGGATACAGGACAACAGCATATACTCATCATCGATGGTGAGATTTCACAAGCCAACCTGGGCATCTGTTTAGGAAGCTAGGACCAGGGAAGCCTCTTGTATGCCTGAACCTGGTGGAGAAAAATGTTTAGAAGAAAACCGAGTATCTGTGCCTTTGACATGGGCTGGACCAACATGTGGGGAAACTCAACAGGGTCAGGGAACAAACCCAGCTAAATAAATTGTTCCTCTGTCTGGTCTTATATTCTATACTTATCCCCTCTCTCAAAGTTTATATGGGAACGTTGGCAGCCGTGACAAACCGGTCATGATTTAAGAATTCACGCATTTGTGGTCCTGGGGCTCAGTAGAAAATTATTTCAATAAAAGCTAACATACCAAGAATTCTGGGAGGATGGCAACAGTGGCAGTGGAGTTTATGGATCTTCCTAAAGCCCCACATAAAAATAGGTCAACTTGAGAGTCAAACCACTTACAACACAAAATGAGGAAAGAAAGTATCTTCACAAACCCCAAAATATAATAAGCAAGAGGGAGGGCATAAACCAGCAACAATCATAAGACCTGTGGTTATCAGCATCTGTAGGGGAAAAAACAGAAGGAATAGGGTATCTGAACCTCACCTTCTAAAAGTTCATGAAAAATAAATTCACATAAAAATGAGCAAAAGAAACCTATTGAGGGAAACCTCATACGATGTTACTAATAGAAAAGAATAAGAGGCAGAAAAAAAAATAAGGAGCAGAATTAACAACCCCACAAATAATAAAAGCACAGAAAACAAAACACAACAAAAAAACACGTGCACACAACCAAAGTGGCAATGCACTGTTTTGAAACAAGCTGAAAGATATTAAATAAATGACAGAAGACATTACAGAGTTATATAAATCAGATACAGGAAAACTCAAATGAAATATCAAAGATCATTTTAGAAATGAAGAATTAAGCAGGAGTACATGAATAAACACAGCTAACCAATGACTCCCTTACAAGAAAGAGAAGGTGAAAAGAAAAAAACAATTTTTTTAGGCGAGGCAACCCTTGGTTGACACCTCATAGATTGCAAGGACCTTGTCAGCTTATAATCCCTTATTTTTTTATTTTTTATTTTAAATGCCTACAGCATCTGGTCTTCCTAGGAGGTCTCCCATCCAAGTACTAAGCAGACCCAACCCCGCTTAGCTTCCGAGATCGGACAGGATTGGGCTTGTTCAGGGTGGGATGGCCATAGACAAAAACAAAATGTTTAAAAGTCAAAAAATAAAAATAAAAAACTTAAAAAGGATTCATAAGAAAGTGACAAATATTAAAGACAGGCAAGAAACAACTAACATACACATAACAGGAGCTCTGAAAAAGAAAACCGAATTTAAGGATAAAAAATACTAAGAACCATAATTTGAGAAAATTTTCCAGAAATAAAAAGACCTGAAACTTTCTTCACGAGTACACTGTATACTTAATCATACAGATTCAGAAGGCCAATGTTAAGACATTCTACTAAAATTACTAGATTTTAGAGGGAAAAAACGTTCTTCATGCATCTAGGCAGAAAGAATACGTGAATTATAAGAAAAAATAATTATATCATCAACAGACTTTGGCAGTAATGCTTTATACCAGAGGAAAATGTAGCTGCATATTTAAGACACTTGAGAAAAGAAAACATACATGGTGACTATACTTAATAACACTGCTCTGCATATTTGAAAGTTGCTAACAGAATAGATCTTAAAGGTTCTTATCACAAGAAAAAAATTTCTGTAAATATGCATATGGTGATGAAGGTTGACTGGAAGTATTGTGGTGATCATTTAGCAATATATACAAATACTGAATCACTATGCTTTACATCTGAAAATAATACAATATTTTTTAAACTTTAATCCAGGAAGGAGGGAAGGAGGGAAGGAGGGAAGGAGGGAAGGAGGGAAGGAGGGAAGGAGGGAAGGAGGGAACGGACGGAGGGAGAAAATATGAGCCAATAATCCTGACCCACAAGTATAAGGGCACAATGATTATAAGCACTCAAGAAGCCAGGGAATGTCATTCCTGTGAGCCCTTCCTGATAGAAGACAAACTTCAGACAACTAAACTGACTGCAGAGACATCTACAAAAGGACTAGTGAAGATTAAACATTTACAGCAGTCTTCGAATAACATTGTTTTGTTCAATGCTGTTTCATTACAACATTGATGAGATGGCTGAGGAATTTAACTCTTGTTTAGACCAATTAGCCTCCGGTAAAACTGGTTTCATTACGCATTTCACAAGTGGCAGACCCTATGGACAATGAGAATGAGTCCTCCCCATGGTTACCTGGAGAACTAGGATGGATGAGGGCTCAGTAGAAGAAACTGAAGTATGTACTGTCCGTGTAGTCTGAAAACGTATAGTGTGCTGTCATTAAAACATTTAAAACACAGAGGAAGAGTACGGAGAGTGCCAACAAAACTTTTTTGTTTTACTCTTTTCAGTAATCGTAATTGGTGGTGGCAATAACAGTACTGATGATGAGACTATTGTTGGGGTAAGGCAAGATAAAGAAAAATAATTATGAGATATTCTCATTCTGTTACTCCTGTGTCCCAGAGAACCAGGAAAAAAGGAGATACGAATGAATATCGATGAGATTAAATAAAAATTCTATAATCCTGAATTTGAATTAGAAATATCAGTATGATTGATAAAGTAAAACATAATATTTCCTAGCTCTGTTCACTGAAATTCTCACAATTATAATTAATATATAAACCAAAAGATTAGGAATAATGACCAACCCTGTTGCAATGAGATCCAAATGGCCCCAACTATGCTCTTGAAATATCATTTCTTACTAAAAGAAACCAGGGATTCCAGAAGAAATGCTGGTTCTCGGCCTGCTGTAGGGAATGCACCAAATGAGGATGGAGCACCTAGGCATACAGATAACAAGGACACCGTCAGATCACAAGGGTCATATCAAAAGGACTCAGAAGCCACTTGAAGAGGCTCCCACCAGCTACATGAAACAATCTGAGCCTCACTAAAGATTAAGAATTGCAATATTTGAAACCCATCAAACAGGTTTAAAGGTACCCAATGCATTACTTGAAAATAGAGTAAATAAGGAGAAAGAAGTATAAGCCTTTATCCTGTCTTTCCTACATAAACTGTAAAACTGGGTAACCAAATAGTAGATGACAGGGAGCACTGCCATATAAAAATATTCTAGTTAATACATGAATGTGAAATGATAGAACCTCATAATTTTCCAACTCTCAAGGAATTAATGGAATCAGTAATGACATCAAAAAAGAACAAAAAACAAACATAATGTGCCTCCAGGTACAAGTACACTGCACCATCTGTAATCTTGCCCAAATGGACGAGACTAAAGTCTGACCAAACCTCCGGATCCAGCTACTAATGTTCAAGAAACAGAGGAGACATTTGGGAAATAAAACTATAAAACATAAAGAAAGTGCTGTACTTTAAAAATCAGGGCAGTGGTAGTTAATTTTGTAGGAAAGGAGGGGACTGTCACTGCAGAGAAACTGGAAGATGGTTGCAAAGTCCCATTTCTTGACTTGAAAGGTTGTTACACATTATAATTCATTAAGCTATATATATATGCTTTGTGTGGTTGTATCTGTGTTTTATAATAAAGATTTTTGTGAAAAAGGAAACACTATAACATATTTAATCCACACTGCATAAGAACAGGCATTAGCTAAAGCTCTGGTAACCAGAGAAGAAAACTCAGGAGAAGGGGAGAACACCTAAGGGACAAGTGTCATCATGACAAAGGTAAATGAACTTCATGCCTCAGACAGATTTCAGCTGGAGACCAGATGCCACAGATGCTCTACACACAGCAGATAAAAGATGTATTTTACCAATGTTCACAAATTTATACATTTCATAATTATGTGGTTTCTAGCTAAAAGGCAAAATAGCAACCAAACCAAAAGAACTAAATTAGAAAATGTATGTAAGAAAATAGAAACAAGATATAAGAAAGCAGCTGGAATTGTCACAGGAGTCTACAAAAGGAATAAATAGCTGCTTAGCACATACTAAACAAGCTCTTCCTAGTCTGGATTAATCAGAATGACATCCCTGCAGTAAGAACGCAGGACAGGACGCTAAAATTTAAGGACAATTTTGAAATATAAACAAGTAAAACAGAACATGAGAGAACTAGCATCAAATTATTATACTCATAACAAACGCCACAGCTGCTACTGATGGAATAAACACTACTACCCAGTCTCTGGGTCTCAAACCCTTAAACTAAGGATTCCTAATCTCCTCTCACGCATCTAACAGAGTCAGTGATCAAGAAATCCTGGACATCCTGTCTCCAGTGTCTTACTCGGCCGTCCTCTACAGACTACAGTACAGGGAAAAAGCACAGGCTTTAAAATTACAGAGACCTAGGTTCAAAATCTGACTGTCAATATACTATATGACATTAGAAAATTTAATGAACTTCTGAGCCTCCATTCAAAATCTGCAAACAGAATCATTTCTACCTTCCATTATAAGAAAACACTCCAAGGAGTCCTCAGTGCATATAGCACATAGCTCTAATTATTCCACTGAATTTTGTTCCCTCCCTACAATACAGACTGGTAGACAGCAAGGACATATTTTTTGCTGCATGGTAGAGAAATAAATGTTTCTTGATAACTTCAAGTTTCGCCCTTCCCTTCCCTTCCCATTCTCACTACTAGCATCTTGCATCAGGCCCTCATTCTGGTTCATCTGGGCTATTTTATTAGCTTCCTAATGAGTTCTATCTCCAATCTAATTTTCTGAAAGCACAGTTCTGATCATGCACTCATCTGCTTAAAAACCATCCATGGTTCCCTGATGCCTAACAAAATCCAGTTTCTCGGCATGGCCTTCAGAGTTAGGCATATCCTTTTAGCTCTCTCAAACCATTCCTTTTACCAAACCAAGCTAGACTCCAATATTCGATGATAATATTCTGCCTCTATCCTTTGTCTAAAAACCTTTTCCGTTCTCCAGCCAAAATCCTTCCAACCCTTCAAGACTCAGTTCAAAAGCTACCACCACTTTGGGGCACCCCAGCCCAAGTCTTACCCTCGGAAAGCACACTCACACTTCTCCGAGACCTTAATCTCTGCAGTGTGTGTGGTGACCCTGACACGCACGTTTCATCTCTCCTTCTTGTCTTGATCCACTTGAGTACAGAGGCCATGTTTTATTCATATTATTACATTAAACAAATATTGATTAAGCTCTTTGTATGTGCCACTGGATGGCCCTGGAGACAGAGCAATAAACAAAATAGGCAAACATCCCCTCCCTCTGCCATGGAGCTGGCCATTCCTGAGGGGGAAATTAATTCATATCTCCTTTCTGCTACACAATGAACTTAGTGTTATGCATGTAGTATTCATTTAATGAATGTTGGTTTGAATGAACCGTACAGAAACACTTAAAAAAAAAATTAACACACTGAAGTAATTTAAAGTAAGTCATTGAAAACCCTCATTTAAACTCCAACATGCAAATTTGGCATATTCTAATACTTCTCTTTTCCAGAACCATGTCTGTCTCTTTTAAAATTCATCAAAGTCCCTAGATAACTGAGCTAGAGGCATCCCCAGACCCACCCTTCTCACTCCCACTTCTAAGGGCAGTTGCCCTGTCCAGTCTCTCTGAGTGGCCCTGCTTTGTTTTGTGTGACTCTGGCCTAGAGTCTACAGCTAACTGTATGAAGTGTGACCACCTCCCAAAAGACAGCCAATCCCTGAGCAACCAACACACATGGTCCAGGATAAAAAATTAATCTCTGCCTAATTCCCTCCCTAACTTCAAATGGCAACTAAGTAACACCAGTTAAAGTGGAGTTCCAGATACAAAG
This sequence comes from Eidolon dupreanum, assembly GCA_028627145.1. Lineage (NCBI taxonomy): Eukaryota > Metazoa > Chordata > Mammalia > Chiroptera > Pteropodidae > Eidolon > Eidolon dupreanum. Next base: position 2,717,124 of record CM053502.1, read on the forward strand.
ATGCCGTAAGGTGGAGACAGGCTCTTTATTTATCTATCTTTTCAAACAAAATCTTCAAAACTAAATTGAAATCCAAATCATCCCTCAATTGCAAACGGGGGCCCAAGCTTCTCTCACGGAACCTCCCTTTGACCATCTTCCATGCTAACAGCAAAAATGCACCACTTCAGAACATGGCTTAAGATATCACTACCCCAGATTAAAATGAGACAATTAGTTTGCTAAATCATAAATATTTACTAATGTTTTCATTCATATACTCATCCATTCAATGACTATTAAATAGTCACAGAATAAGATAGATGAGGCGTTTGCTCTCAGAGAATTTTGCAGTACTGGGGAAAGGAAACCAACAAATAAACCAACAAAATAATTTCAGGTGATAATCAATGTCATAAAACAATAAAGATATTATAACTTGGTGACATCTTAGAAAATGAAGGAAAGGGAATGAGGCCATGGACAGAGTGGTCAAAACAACAGTCTGGAGTCCATGATATCTGCGTTGAGATCTGAAGGGTAAAGAGCCAGCCATGCAGAAGGAACCCATCGATTCCAGAAACAGAGCCGGCTCCACACCGCAGAGTACTGGGGGCCACAGAGAAGAGTCAGAAATGTCTGAAACATACTTGTTCTCTCAAAAAGTTTAAAATCCACTTAGGGAGGCAAATTAACTCGTGAAACAAATTTCATGAAACTGCACGGAAGTCAGAGAAGCCCTGAGGGCGGCAGGGATACTGGGACCGCTCTGTGGCCTCCGGGTCGCGCTCACCCAAAGGCCAAGCTGGTCTACTCGGGGTCCGATCCTGATGCCGCTGGGGAAAGCACGGAAACCATGCCTTTAAGCTTTTCAAAGGGAAACCTGAAATTTTTCTAGTCTTACTTAGTTCACACTTCCAAAGGTAACATGAAGGCAATGCTGCCGGGCAGCAGGGTAAACATACCGTTATTCTGCTAATCTGGAAAAATCTAATCCTCAAATTACATTTCCTCCACTCAACTATAAGGTGACTAGACTTTTCACTCCTGCAGCCTCCTCAGCCTTCCCTACCACTGACCACAGGCCTGGACTTACCCAGAATCCTCTAGCAGTTTCTCTTTCTGGAAACAGTTCAAGAACTGCCGAGTAGAAAGAGCTGCCAACCAATTAGTCTCCAAACTATCCCGACTCAACTGTATCGTTCTGTTAGTGTCTGAGGCAACTGAAAGTTATTCAGCTATTTCAGATGTTAAGAAGTGAGCGTGCGCTTCCCGAACGCTTGTAAAGGAGAAAGCCAGCAGACCTCCCCACTGAGACTCTGAAGAGAGAGTTGCAAGAGAGTTCCGTGGGCTCGTCACCAGATCCACTATGTCGTGTGTGTCCCAACTTCCACAGGGCAGCAAAAATGTAATGAACAAGCCACCTCTGCTGGCAGATAAGGCAAGCTTTTCTTTATGTGTAACTTGGTGGTGTGAAGAGGATTTTCTAGAGGGAAACAAGAGAAAAAGGTGCATGTTCTTCAAAAAGAATGGTCAAGAGGAAGACGATGTGAAAGTAAAGAAGTCCCAACTCTCCCCACAGCTACTGACCACGTGTGACCAAGGCAGGTCTTCTCGCTGATGGTGAACGGCAAACGACCATTAGCACTATCTTCACTGATCAAAGGGAAAATGCCAGTTGCTACTTCAGATGAAAAGCCAAGCACAACCACCCACTGTCAGTGCCAAAGCGTCCAGGAAAGCCAGCTAATGGAGCCTGCCCACCACCTTCCCACAGGCCAGCCCAGCCACTGCGACTAACGCTCACCCACTCGATGAGAACTGCAGACAGTGGGAAGTGCCCTCACCTAGAACCCGTGCCCACCCCCCTCCCTCCACTGCCCCGTATCTGTCAAGGCCAGCTCTGAATGCACCGTTCATTAGGATGCCTCCTCCTCAACTTCAACCATCAGACAAGTTCCGCCGCTCTCTGCCCTCCCGTGACAGACACAGGTTGTCCGGCTGCTGTGAGGACATCGACTTATGCCTTGCGTCCCCCGCAAGCCTTTGCACATGCTGGGGGTAAGAATTCAAGTTTTCTCTATCATTCCTTTTTTAATCTCTTCCTCTAAAGGTGTCTAATACCAAATGCTACCTCATAAGAGGGTTTAACACACGTTGGGCTTAACACAAAACTACTGCAATGCCAAAGTGAAATATTACATTCATAGTGATGACGTTTTGTCATACTTCTTCTCAATGCAACAGGATAATGAAATTAAGATTTAAAAACACAAAATTCAATTAAATCACAGGCCACTTCGTTCCTATAAACTTGTCTTTTAAAACTCTCCCTACAATTTCCACCCCTTATGCACTTATACACAACATACAAAAGAGGATCCTGCCTATTCTGAATTAGTAAAAAAAGGTGTGCCTTTTAAAAATCATCTTTGCAAAGAGTTCTCCTTCCACATCTTATCCTAGGAGAATCAAAGTTAATCATTTTTTGCATGAAAATGATACGTGCTGGTTTAAGATGAGGTTTTAGTTACAGTTGTAAGTAAATCACAAATTTAGTTCTAAATCATGAAAATATAAATACATTTAAAGTCTGCTGAAATGTTCTCTTGCACAAATGATAACCGTATAATCTGACGTCGTTTTACTCTGCCTTTGGCACTCGAGCAGGCTTCCACAATGGAGGTCCGCGGCAGGTCTCCTGATGGCTGCAGGCCCTGGGGTCACTGCCTCTCAGGAACTGGGCTGTGTTTACGGATCCGATCCCGTGCTGAATGGTGCTGACTAGGGTTTCAGACATGTCCAGCTGGGGCAGGGATGACCAGCTGCCTAAGTCGACTTCCGTTCTCCTTAATAATGGAGCCCCTATACCACTGCAGCACAGCCAAAAGCAACTGCAGCCTCCCCGGCAGATCCGGGTAAAGCAAAGTTGTCAGGCAGGGCATCGGCAGCACTCTGGACTGGGCCTGCCTTAACTGTGCGCCCTCCTCCTCCAGCTGCCTGGCTGCAGTGAAGAACTGCGTAAGGTTTTTCTAAAACAATTAAAATGTTGTGGCCATGTGAAACATCCATAAAAGTTTCTAAACGGTGACTTTCAGTCTCTGTACTTATCGCATGATGAACTAACTAGCAATAAACAAAACAGTTCAGTCCGTGGGCCTCGGTTTGAATAACGCTGCCCTAGAGCTCTGACGGCAACGGCCACCTGTGACCACGAGGAGACCTGAGAATGGAAACCTTCACTCAGGACCACAGAGCAGACAGCAGGAAACTAGATATCTGAGGGTCATGGTCACTCTACCAAACCTGGATGGCACACCCTGGAAGACACACCTTGTTTTGTATGAGAATACAGAACTTTTTACCACTGTGAATTGGGTTTTTAGTACATAGAGCCATTCTCAATAACTGACACTCCTATATTTACAAACAACTATAAAATTTTAAAATTACCTCGTTTTATATTACCTCTTTTTATTCTCACATGAGAATAGCTCTGTGAAGTAAGTAGAACAAGTATTCTCAATTTGACAGACATGGACATCAATATCCTAAAAGATTAAATACTTTGCCTACAGTAACACATCGCTGATAGCAGAACTGAAAACAGAAGCCAACTGGCTTACTCTCTCCATAAGAACAGTCTACTTCTCAGTGAATGAAATTACTTTATCATGATCACAAGTAAAATCTATGAATGATCAGAGGTATACTCACAAAAATAACATGAAGTATGTATGCCACTAGGTAGAAAGACACAACAAAAATGCCATGGTCTACCAGTGAAGACAAAACTGAATTTAATGGCTATGGTCAGAGTGCACGGCACCTTACAGTAGTAACAGAGCATTTGTAAAAAGGTGATGGAAGGGCAGAAATCACAGACAATATTATAATTTAGCCAGCAATGTAGCAACTGAACTAAGAGTAAATAATATAAATCATATTAATTTAGGTTATGACATAAACCCTCAAACCTTAGCCTCAAATAAAATGTGAAACACTAATATACTACATCTAGATGAAAACTGAATTTGTCAATAAGCAATAATGTTTCTTAAAAATAGATTGGGTAATAATGTCATGGTAATAATAATATAATGTCTTTTAATATAAATAAGACTTCTGAGAACACTGTTAATCAGATGAGTTCTGTCACAACCCTTCTTTCGATGTGAGGAAGTGTGGCACAGAGGCACACCACTCACTTCCCACAATGCCCTTGTGAGCAGACGTATATTCCTATTATTAAACGGCTGATTATTATCAGCCATGTCGTCTGTAACTGTGAACTCATTTTTATTTGGGTAAATTTTCTTTGCCAATGTGGGTTTCAAATGTTTTATTTCATCAACAACAAACACAAAGTACTTTCCGCATCAATACTTATCTGTTAAATACTAACTTAACAGAAAAGTCATACTTTTCATTAAATGCAGATTAAAAGGCTCTTCTGCTGTCCTGAATGTTACTTTTTTTGAAAATTAAAAAATATAAGAAAAAGTAGGTCTTGAACTTTAAAGTATTATGTTTAAACCTTTCAAATTTTCTCTCCAGATATAAGCCAAAAAAATTTTAAAATGCCAAAGAAAAAACAAGCTGAAAAAAAGTATTCAATTGTCCCTAGTAAACATATTATAAAATTCCTCAAGGATCATTAGTGAGAATGAGTTCTTACAAGGAATACCTGTTAGTGCACTATACAAAAAACAACTGGGAAGGAGGTGGGAGATTATAAAGAGATATCAGCATAGCTGTAGATACAGATATGTACAATATACACCAGCTCAAAATACTATAGGAAAGAAAAGAGTAACTCCCCACTAACTGCAAACCACACTCAATCCTTGTGGCATAAGGCCATAATGAAGAAGAAAAGAAAGCTTTGGTGTGACTCCTTCAGGGGAATTATCCTCAAAATTTTATACTAGCTCAGTGGTCAGCAAACTAGAGGCCCACAGGCTATATCCAGCCCACCACCTAGGTCTGGAGTTTTACTGGAACACAACCATGCTGTCGCACACTGTCTATGGCCGAGCTGAGTAGCTGCCACGGAGAAGAAAAAGGTGAAAACATTACTGTCTGGCCCTTTAGAGAAAAAGTTTGCACCCTGGGTGCAGAAAGCATCTGTCAGTAAGTAGTAATGTTACTAATTAGCTAGCTGAGAAGCAGCACAAAATAAGATGGGACTTCTCAGGAAATTGGTAGGAATGAGCCTTTTGCTTCATAAATGTGTTGGTGTGTATGTATGTATATATAGTTTCAGTTTGAGATATAAAATCTGCCTAGAAAACAGTTGATCGAAGCATGAAACATCTCCAACAAGTATGCCAGATGCGAACTAGCCTGTGATTTAGAAATCTACTGAACTGCATTGATATGTTATTTCCCTTACAGAGAAAACCCAATTTGAATAACAAATTTCCCCAATGAATTAACTTCATAGATTTATGATAAATCATGTGATGTATCTTTGGAAACAATGCTGACACAGAGTGTGTGACAGTGCTCAGGCACCACCACTCCCAAAATGACCCGAGAGAACTTTCAAGGTCAATACTCCTAAAGGTCAAAATCATCATTAAACATGACAGATACCCATGGCGTATACTAGTTAAAAGGGAAAGTTAACTAGGTTTCACCTTGCTGCTTCCACTGGTGCTTAACCATTTAATTTCTACTGATGTTAGTTTTTAAACAAGCATTTGAATTTTCAAAAAAATTCACGTTGCTCCATGTAAATGCAATCTCTAAAACGTTAACCCAAACAAAAAGCCAATGCGAAGAAAAAAATATATAAAACTAGAAAACTAAGTAAGAATAAAAATCAGCATGTTAAAATTCCATACCTAAAAGATACAAAGGAACGTGTCCTGCGATATCACGGTTGCACGGTTACTACAAAAAAAGTAATAATCTCCGCAGCACGGGCCTTCTCAGTCAGGGTCAAAGCAGCATCATACACTCACGTGCACACACGGGAGACGTGATATGACATGGACAGTAATCAGGTCCGTAAAGCATGGGAGTTTCACTTTAATTTTGTATATAAACATTTCACTGGATTTCTTTAATGATCACTCTGGTTGGCAGTTTTTGGTCCGTCTTCTAGAAGACCCCATTCTTCTGCTCAATTCGCTGCCTGGTATTCAACAGTCACTATGAGGTTAACTGTATTTTCTCAAGAAACAGGAGGAAAGTGTCATTTCATCCAGGCAGGAAATAAGACCAAAGTTTGTCTAGGTCTCAGCCCTTCTGCCTTTCTCTCCAAAATATAAAAGGGTAATATGTCTCTTTCAGATAAAGCAATATGCTGAGAAGAAGTTCAACTGCACCGAATGCAGCTTAGACTGTGTTCTCCAGATACTGTGCCAGGACGCGAGTGTGCATTCTAAAAGTTTCCTCACAGGGATTACAAAGTGTACAGCAAATCGGCCTGCTATGATGCCACTTGTCTTCTGCTCCTAGACAGATCACCACCCGTGTCCTTACTCATTCAACCAAAATGAACCAGACAGGAAGCAGAAGCTGTGGATCTGGTTGGGGAAACAGCAAACGAATGACACACAATACACTGCAAAAAAGCAACACAGCAAAAGAGCAGGCCAGGCAGAAAGACAGCAGAAGAGAAAGTGATTAAGCACCTGAAGGAAGACCAGGCTGCCTACCGAGCGACAGGTGGGGCCTGAAGGGCATGCCCGGGCCGCCAGCACATACGGAACCACGGAGCTGGGCGTGGGGTGGGCGCGAAGTTCAGAAGCAGCATCTCTCTCTCCAGAGCTTCTCTCACACTAGCACCCAGCCTGACGTTCGCTTTTCCGGGTGTGCTCCCCCCACTGGCGCCCCTCCACGGTAGCTGCGCGCCCACCGGGCTGGTTCCACGCACGTGAGCCACTTCCAAGGCTCTGAACTTGACCACTCAGTTTTTGAAGACCCCGCTCTCTTTCCACCCTTTCTTCATTAGTCTCTCTTCCCTCTCAACCCTCTCTGCTCCACTCTAGATAAAAGAACTTTTAAATCTGGTCAGTTTTCCAGGAAAGCAGAAGTGTGGTTTTATACTCTTCTTTAGCCTCACCTCACGGTTCCGCTACAGGGACCAACATCTCTCAGTAGAGCTTTGTCAAGCTCACCATGTTCTTCGTGAGGCTGAATCAAAAAATCTTTCCTAAACAGTACTGTCTCCACCAAAAGAATATAAATATATCATACCACCGGTGCGGAAGCACTGAGGCAGAGCCCTGACTTCCCTCAGACTACAGAAGGGCAGGGGGTTTCAAACTTCGCCGAGATTCCAGTTGTGCCAGTCCAGTGTACTAGTCCAATGACACTTCCCCATATAACTTCTCCCAACTTGACAGGTGATGTCAAAGAACTATCGCAGAGGCTCCTCCTCCTCTTCGCTCCCGAGCCGCTGTGTCTCACTGAGACCAGTCACACGACCAGAACTGAAGTGGTGCGGTGCTAGTTTCTCCCCTCTCCCACGGAAGCTCACCGAGGGTGGGGCTGCTTTCCTTCACAAGTGGCTGACTGAAATCACAGCAGCCACCCAACAAATTAACCCCCCACCCCCTTTAAAAGCCAACATTAAAAAGGCAAATTAACTTCTTGTATGATTTTCTTTATAAGAGGAGAATATAGAACAGCGTAATCAATATGTCAGGTTGACATAATATGCCAAATGCATTTGATGTTTGTTAAGACTCATTGCTAAAATAATCTATTAAACACCCACTCACAGCTACAAAACAAGCAAAACAAGCAAACAAAAGAAATCAAGGTTAAAAAAATGTATATACACTCAAAACTGTTTAATAACTCCAAAAGATACAAAGCCTCTTAGGCAAAAGTAAATCACACATCTATTCAAGAGCATCGCAAAATGGAAGGGAATTATCCAAAGGGCTCCTGTGGCCAACTGAATAATTTTCATACAGAACGCCTAGCAAACATCCCCATGCTGCTGACAAGCCACCAGCTGAGGCAAATCCCAGATAATGAAACATTGCAAGAAGGGCTCTTTTTAATAATTTAGCCCATCAAGGAGTGAGTATTGATTCTTGTTTTCGGCAGAAGGAGAGAGTGTTATCTTCAGCCTTACAGCTCAGTGACAACACCAGAGAATTTAATCACAGTGCCTTTCCTGCCATGCAATCCTTAAACTGTCACCTTGTTTTTTTTGTCATTCCTCATCTATTTCTAGAGAACCCCTGGTCTTATGGATGTGTCTTCCCTACTTAATCCATAGGAACCACAGCAGCATTTCAAGTTCTACAGATTAAACATGTCTGTCAATTATCACGTGCCAGCTGTTTTCCTTTTAAATAATTTTCACAATGCATCGATCAGATAGCGTTCTGCATCTTGTTTGTGAACATATATGCTTAATATCTTAAGAGCAGAATGATATTCAATCACATGACAAGTGTGCCAATCTCTGGACATTTGTGGACATCCCTAATACATCCAAGATGTGCTAACAAAAGGAAAAAAACTGGGAAAAGCAGTAGGTATCCACCACTATTTCCCCATTCCACCATGAAAGGCCAGAAAATCCCTAAACTTTCAGGAAAAATTAACTAGATATTAAATTTAGCAATAGTCTTAATTTCTGAGTATTTCTGCATCTTTATATACCAAAAATATTCAAAACAAAAAAAAAATTTAGACTGTAAACAAGTCAAGGATTTCTGATTCAAGTATAAATCAAACTGCTCTCATCCCTGACAGATGCTCTACACTCCAGTCGCACTGCCCTCATACTCCACTACTGTCATCCAACTTTCAACGCCTTGTCGCGGACAACGAGCTCCACCTTCCACTGAGTGTGTGACAGAAGAAGCTGGGGGCAGACATTTCTGCTGCTAATCTGCCTCTGGATCCAGGTACCATAATCCTAAGGCCTTAAGGTCCAAAGGCACCACACGTCTCTTCTATTACAGGACACCAAAGGCATTTCACAGCTATCTTCTTAGGTCTTTCTGCTTCTTCCTCCAAACTGGAAGTTGTTACAAGGCCCTGGGGCAGTGCAGCAGCACCCTCCCTTAGATTCAGACATTAAGGAGAACCTCTGCGAAGAAGCTGCAACCCAGGGCAGCAGCCTCACAACCAACAACGCGTCCCTCCATGTGGAGATGAGGCGCTTCTCTGTGGTAAGAGCACAGTAAGCTTCCCCGCTAACAGAGATTCAAAAGGCCAGACAGACATCAAATAAATGAAAACAAAACATAATTAAACAGCCTCATGCTATGTTAGCTAAAAAGCTGATATGCACGTCCATACAGGTATATGCTATATGAGCTCCACAAGCCCAGAAGAACTGAAACAGGTAAGGGAAAAAAAAAAACTTGAACCATGTATTTATATCTAATTGCTAAAATAATCGCCAGGAATACTCTCCTGGTCCCACAGCTCTCATTTTCATGGGAGGTAGAAGGCAAGGTGGAAAGACACCCAACAGTCACTTCTTTCTAAAAAAAAATAAAATAAACATGCCTACTCGTTTTTTCTAGCTAATAGTGGCCAATCTCTTGACTGTATTAAATGCTATACTCTGTGTTGGTCCCATTCAGTCATGTTTAATGTGTTCTTTAAAAAAGAGTACTTCTTTACTCGGATAATAAAAAAATATAATAATAAAACACTTTTTTTCCGTCTTGTATGTGAAACAAACTAGGAAGTGACTGGTTAAGGAGCAGCCTCTCAGAGCCAGAAGCCGATTTGGTGCTGCAAACGCAACAGCGGGCGAAACGCTGCCCCCTCATTCAGTCTAGCCAAAAGGAGACCGTGGACATAAAGTAGCCGAGACACGACGTCAGGGGCACTGGCTGTTTCTCATGAAGAGGAGCAAGAGATGCAAGGTTGGGGGAAGGAGAGGGCTAACTTTTATATTTATTTCAATCTGTATCTTAGATTTTTTAACACTTTCTAGATTATCTATTTTGTAATTTCATTAACAGTTAAGTGCTATACAATTTTGAGTCTGAATAAGTTACATACAATTGAATAACTAGTACTACAATTATCACAAACTAGTAAGTAAATAAGATAAATGCAATATGCTACATTTGTGCCAAATAAGGGCAAAATCACATCATAGCAAAATACACTTAAGACAGGTTTCTCAGTAATGACAAAAATGAAAGCGATAGAAAAAACTGAGTTATCACAAAGAACCCAGAAGTCTAAACATGCTATCCATCACTCCCCGGTCCCCAATAATCTGGCCATAAGCAGTCAGTAGCTAATTCATGTCAAAAGTGGCTATTTCCTTTCAGCAAAACGTCATTACCCATTCTACTAAATTAATGTTGGTAGTTAGAATTTTATTAGTTTTGTAGGTTGGTCTGAATTAATTCGTCACTGTCTCTGAAAGCTGTATTACGGATATAAACATGCAGATTATACCTAATCTGTGTGTTGCAGAAGGTGGGAAATTAAGTAATATGGGAGAGCTACAAAAACCATTTTTTTTAGGTACATAAGATATTCAGGTTTGAGACACATAGAGGTCCTGGAACTGCACCAACTGCTAAGGACATGACCAGATCTGCATTCACCAGCCGCTGGGTGGAAGCCAGACTTCCATGCGCCAAAGCTGGCTGCACATCAGATCTCCTGGGAATCCTTGGAAAAACTACGGCTCCCTGGGCCTTACTCCAGAACCACTGAAGCGATATTCTGGGTTTACAAGTGAGGAAACTGAGGTACAGAGACTAAGTCATTTGATCATTAGCAAATGGTGCCAACATCCATCAAACTAATACCGTAATTCCAACAGTAAAAATGTGCAGTTTTTAAAATCACATCCATGATCTATTACTTCTAAGTAGCTTTTCTTTTCTGTCCTCTGGAGCCTAAAAATGGAACAAAACACCATCACAGATTTTTCCTCTTTCTACAAAAAAAATTGAACGTTCATAGCCATTGCATTGCCTTAAAACAAACAAACAAACAAACAAACAAAAACATCTGAGGGCTCAAAAGTTCTCTTCCAACCCCCACCTATCTTTATTTCCTTCCTTCCCTCTTCTTTCCTTTCTTTCCCTCTTTCCTTCCTTCTTCTCTCCCTCTCTTTCACTTTACTCAAAATTCCCAAATTGAATGATAGGAAAATGTTGGTCTATTTTTCAAAGAGAAAGCAACTGAGTTCGAGTAAGAAAATTTTTTAAAATTTAAAAGGTGACATTCTGCAACTGCCACAGAGATTCAGTGTGTGGAAACTTGGTGAAAAACAGGACATTACATGGCCTATAAATTATTTATTAGTTACAAAAGGAAGGTTAATAACATATCCAAGTGATCAAAGTTAACATCACTAATAACGTGACAAATGTTATAACGTATCTGCAGTGAAAGGCACTTAGGACACCATAACACTAATACGACGGTCCTACTTCAAATGCATCACCTAAACTTAACAACTAGGTAACAGAGAACTACAAAAAAAAATGGACTGTACTCTAAAAACATGCCAGTGCCATAAGAGACCAAGGAAAGGCGAAGGACTGGCCCAGAATAAAGGAGACTGAAGAGACATGGCAGCTAACAGTGTGGCGTGGAACTGGACACTAGGCCAGAAAAACTTGCTATAGAAGACACTGTTGAGACAAATGGTAAAATGTGTCTATGGAACAGATTAGTATTGCAGCACTGTTAAATTTCCTGATTTTTATAACTATACAGTGGCTATATAAAGAAATGTCCTTGTTCTTACAAAATATATGCTCAAGTATTTAGGGAGTAAAAACTCCAGATGCCTGCGTTTTCCTCTCAATTCAGAACAATGGAACAGAAGAGAGAGCCCAGAAATAGAGCCACATAAATATAGTCAACTGATCTTTGACAAAGGAGCAAAGGCAACACAATAGAGAAAAGACAGTTTCTCAGTAAATGGTACTGAACAATTGGACATCCACATGAAAAAGAAATCTAGACAGTGGCATTATAAACATGTCCAAATCTACAGAGTGTACATCGCAAAGACTAAACCCAAATGTTCACTTTGAATGATAATGATGTGTCAGTGTAGGTTCATCAATTATTACCTATGTGCCACTCTGATGGGTGATGTTAATGGGGGAGGCTATGCATGTGAGGGGGTAGGGAGGTCATGTGTGGGAAGGAACTCTCTGTAGATTCCACTGAATTCTGCTGTGAATCTAAAACTGCTCTAAAAAATAAAACCTATTTTTTTAAAAAATGGCAAGTATCTGACAGACAATCTAATTGTAAAACATGAGACCAAAGATAAAAACAAAATATCAACTTCTAGGCATGAGACATAATTTCTACAGACTCTGAAAAGGGTTGATTAACCTTAAGTGTATTATATAAACTTCACTCCAGTCCCTAAGAAAAATCTGGTATTCCACCGAAGGCCTTAACATTTATGAGATCTTGCCACCGAAAATACTATGATATCCTAAAATGAGGATGAACACCAAACACAAAGTTAAGGTAAACAAAACTGCAAGCTCTACTTCTATGTGCTGACACAAGTTTGGCAATTTATACCATATGTTAGTAAAACTAATTCCAGAGAACTTGTAAAGCCTGGGAACTCCAATATTTGCTTAGATAGTTTTCAAAAAGTATGAAGCAACCCAAAAAAAGCAAGGTTAAAAGGCCTAAGTTATAAAAGGTGATACACTATCCCAGAAAGAAAAAGAAGCTCCGTAAAACTTAGAAGTAATCAATGCATTTCACATAGACCTGTAGTAACAAAAAGAATGCTTAAATGGTAGGCAGTTTTATAAAACCATAAGGTTCATCAAAGGCTATTCAAATCTATCTTCTGAAAATGTGGCTTGATGCCCTTTTTGTAAAAAAGGAGGTAAGTATGATGGAAAGAGTCTTAGGAACAAACCGGCTAACAATTAGCTCTTACGGGAAAGCAGGGCATGAAAACAACTGTTCCAAGTGAAAGGAATTCATCTGCAAGCAGGGCATATGCTCTTTACGGCTGATACTGGGCGAGGAGTTAAGAAGTTTTTAAACTTGCTACATTAAAATCCAATAGCTATTATTAATCACCATTTAGGGTAGCTGGATTAAATTAAAGCATTTGTATTGGCAATTTTTCTAAAAATTCAGTCATTTTAACATCTTTACTTACAATCAAAAGTAAAAGGCAATAGTCATTTCTGGCATACTTAACGTCGACTGGGGAAGCCACGGTAAAGGCTGAAGAAGCAGGATATCCTCAGAAACCCCTACACAGCTCAACAAGCAACCAGATTAGAGTTCTTTATAAGCACCAAATAGATAAAAAATATAACAAGCTTTACTTTCAAAATACCATTTTAAAGTAAATGTTTGCTTTTAATTATTAAATGGTACCGAACAAAGTATGAAAAGCACCAGTGTTCGAAATAATACTTAAAAACGATAAATGTCTTACATATGAAAAATAATACTATTTCAGCACTGTCTTGACATACGGGTCACAAAAGCTTAAACTAGACATGAAGCAAAAAACTATTAGCTTGTAGAGAAGTAAATGGCGTATCGCAGGGGTGGCTTTAAGAACGTGCGTGATGGGTGGCGGGAAGTCGCCAGAAGCGGTGGAAGGAGCACTGACCAGAGACCCCCTGGAGACCCGGCGTCCGGCCTACACAGCCCCGTGTGAACCAGGAGATCTGGGGGAAGCCCCTGGGCCCCAGCTTCCTGGTCTGTGTTCATGGAGCAGGTCTGTCTAGGTCATGCGAGTGGATTTAGTCCAAGGAAAAGGCAAAGCCCAATTTCTTACAAGCACCAAATTCTGCCTGAAACAAACACACCCAAGACTGACAAACACAACAAACTACAGGAATTATTTTTCAAATGTATAAATAGCTAACCCTTGAACAACATGGGTTTGAACGGCAAAGGTCCACTTATACTTGGATTTTTTTCAAGAAATACCTGTATTATTTTTGATCTGTAGTTGAGAGTCCTCAGATGAAGAGGGCTGACTGTATACTTTGGTCTACACCATTTTATACAGGGGACTTGAGTGTTTCTGGATTTTGGTATTGGCAGGGGATCCTGGAACCAATCCCCAACAGATACCAAGGGAAAATGTAAGTTTTAGAAGAGTCAAAAGCAACACAAATTTTCGACTGCTGGGGGACCCTAACCCCCACTTTGTTCAAGGTCAACTGTAGATGCTATTAATATGAATGAAAAAGAAACTCATAGTAACTGTTGGTCATGCATCTTTTTTTTAAAAAAAGGGCACTAAAGATATAACCACCACAAGTGCTAACAGGAAAACAAAGTACTGATACTAAGAAGGGTTCTCACACGGTACTGTTAGCGCCGCCGTTCGCTCACTCAGGGTGAGGGCCAGCCTGTAAAGCTCTCAGGGGTGGAAGCCTTCTACTCCACCAAGTGAAGAAGCAGCATGTTAGCTCAGGAGCTCTGGAGCAGAGTGGAAACAGAGGCAGGCACCTCTGCAGGGTCACTGAGAGCTACAGAAGTCGCATGAGAGCGAAGATTACACAAGGCCAAGGTGCGCTGGCGGAGCTAAACAGCAGGCCCACCACTCCGAAAAGGCAGGCTTTCATACCAACGCAAACCTCACATTTTCTCATCTGCAAAATTTAATAAATATCACAGCTTGCCGTGGAAATCAATGGGTCAAAAGAGCAGCAGGCTGCCTGGGCACAAAGTAAATGCTCAAGACTAGTTTACCTTTTACCAAACAGCTGGCTGATTTGAGGTCTTAAATGACCCACCAGTTCTCAATCTTAATTTTTAAATTTTTTTTGAACATTTAAAAATCTACTGATTAGTATCCAGTAGATTTTCTCTCCAGAAAACTGCACATACATATAATACTTTGCAAGCAATTTCTGGAAGTTCACAGCTCCTCTTAAACTCAGAGATCACCTAGGGGCCCATGGACCTAAGAGTAAGAATGTCTAGAAAACTAATAAATAATCTAAAACCTGAGGTTTGCATAACAGGAGTCTATGTGATAACAGATAAAGCTTAATGAATGCTTATTATATGCTTAATAACATGCTAAGCAATTTAAGGAATTACTTCATTAATCTTTGCAACAAACCGTCTGAGGTAGATGTTAATATTATACCCATTTTCTTTCTAAGTGAGAAAACCAAGGGTTAGAAAGGTTAATTAACATGTCCCGAGTTAAACAGGAACATGTCAAGAGAAAAAATATGTTCTCTAGAAGATAATGCACCAAAAACAAAACTGATAGTTAAAAAAAAAAAAAGATTGAGATAAAGCAGCTCAACCCACTATTACAGTACTGTCTTATATATATGATGGCCACTTGACAGAGGTCTTAAACGCATAAAGATGTGACTAAAAAATTAAAATTCTAAATAACTAAATCCCCTAACCAGCTCTCCGAGTGAGGAAGAGGCTAGGTGTAGCCAGTAAGAACTCCAGAGCTGCAACCCTGACAGTAGAAACGATGTGCATTTCAAGTCTCTTTAAACGGCTACACCTTTTCTGTTTTGGACAGTGTCTCCGTGGCGCGATTTAAACCACCTTACCCTGGACCAGTTTGGGCGGGGCGGTCATCTCTGGGTAGTCCATGGAGGATCTGGGCAATGTTTTCCTTGCCGTCTCACCTCCCTCACTACCCCCGAAAACATCCAAGCTAACAGATTCTCAGAAATAAGTAAAAATGTTGCCTTCATAATAACACAAGTATTTTACAAATGAATGAATAAGTTAAAAATTTATAAAATTAAATCTTATGAGTTGATGCCATCATTACTGTAGAAACAGAGATCACATATACCTGAATGTGCAAAGAAAGCTAAATTATGATGCAATCAATGCTATCCTATAAAAACTAAATTAACAAAAATACTCTATTAGGGAAGACATCTGGTGTATCATGGCAAGAAACGTTAATGATATTGTCTGCAACCCTGTAATCAATTTTTTCTCCCAGCAGCTCTCTCATTACACTGTATTAGATCTGTGTGCCTGCAGAATTTATGAGAGCTCCACACATGGGGGGAAGCTGTGCCAACTGGATCCTATTCAAATCCAGCTCAAATGACTTTGGCAGCATGAAGCGTTGTTAAAGAACAATCAATACAGTTAGCTTTATGCAGCATCATGTTGACTGAAAGGAAATTTATCAGCTTATTACAGAATCTTCTCAAACCTCCATATGATGGTATCTGAGTACATAACCAATCATAAACTTATTTAAATCCTCAGTGAGTGCTCGCTTCGGCAGCACATATACTAAAATTAAATCCTCAGTGAACACAATACTTTTACTGCTAAAAAATTAAATACTGGTCATCATGAATGCTAACAGAAAAAGCTTACTAAAAATCAATGTTATTGTGGGGAAATTTTTAAATCTATTCAGCAAATCCCGGTTAGTGAATATTGTGGTAAATGAAACAGTCTAGCAGTAACATCCACACTGATTAGGGAACAAAGTAAAAAAATATCAGCCTGAAAGACAAAAACCATTTCTTAGATACATAAGGAAACAATGGGAATTGGTAAAGGCTGAAGCTTTTGAGATAGGTAGTCAAGTTGGGACTCTGCTAATTTGTCCCTTAAAATGTCAATCTCTCTCTCTAGGGATTAAAATTAGACTTTTATCCGCTACGTTGGGTTTTATCTTCCACTGTGAATTCTAGGGCTTCTATAACATGAACATTTTCTTCTGGTGTAATTCTTGATAACCTACACTGGCAACTATCTAAACATGAAATTGTCTGACAATAATTCCAGATTTTGTTACAATTATTAATAGCTCGTATCTATTGTCTTGGTCCGCTCCATTTTATACGTGGACAACAGCCTTAGCCACCCAATTGGAACTTTCAGTCTTTCTCCACTCCACACTTTCCAATGAAGCTTAAGTAGTGATTTGCAAATCAGCTTTCAGGGAATAAAAAAGCCTGCAAAGGCTCTCTTCTGCCTATCACAGGAAATCATGCTTTTCTAACCTTTAAGGTCCTGCACGATCTGGCCCCATTTTATACCCCATCTCTGCCTCCCAAAACCCACTAACCTGTGCTCTTCATTGACGTCCTGCGGTCATCTTCTCACAACTGTCAGCTTCACCAGGCTCACTGCCTATGGTGCTTATAGAACAGGCTGACATGTACACCCGGAAGGGTCGGTCCTCCACTCTGCCTGTCCACATGTCACTGATGTATCAAAAACATACCCAGCTCCTCAAAACCTACCTACCCGCACAAAGCTTTCCAAGTGCTATAGCCCATCTGGAGCACTTTTTTTTTATCTCAAGATTATTAATAGTCTACACTGCAAGTGAACAATTCATAATAGGCTGCCAGTACGTTGTAGTGTGTGTCCGCATCTGTGATGGCTATTTTGTGTTAGTTCCTAGCTGAGTATGAGCGTGAGCCCCAGAGTCAGATTACATAGGAGAGGAAGACAGGTCTTAAACTTCTTTAGTGATTAACAGCAGTTGATCAGAACAATAAACACCTGTCTTTCAGAAAACTTTATCATTAAATCCTCACAAAAGAAAGAAAAGGAAGACAGCTTTTAGAAAGGGTGAGACAGATGACAAAACAGCCCTCACGGGTCACTAACAGCGGGTCCTGTGTTCTAAGGGATACAGCACTAAAGACATTTGATCTTGCTGTGTCTCACACACATCCCACATTACCACAGGTAACAGAGGAATCACCGGGGTACAGCTGAGAGCACTAAATCTATACCCCAACCCACGGCTTTCAAAGTGTTTCATTCTATATCTGGCATTGCAGAAAAGCCCAGCTACTTCTAAACAATACTCTACATCACCTGAGAGGACAGCACCCAAAATAGTTTATACGTGTGGGCCATGACGCCCAATGGTCCTGGGGATATGCGCATTCCATACTTGGTCTCAAACTTACCCCCTTTTTTCCCCATTTCAGTTGCCAACATCCATACTCGCTGCTGATTGCCAGCTCCTGCTCCTTGCAGCAGCCCAGCATGCTCTCTGCTGGTGCCAAAATACCCTATACCACCAAACCCCACTAACTTCTGGAACTGTCCTAGAGGGGTAAGGCAAGTCCCGTATTTTGCTTCCTCTGTGCATGTACTTGTTACTCCTTTAAGAACACATACAATACAGCACATTTTTAAAGGGGCTCTGGGGAGGGAGGTAATATTCCTATTTTATACCCTATGGGATATAAAATATTGACAGCTTTTAAAAACGGGATTCTCCTTACCCCTACAGGCCCTCTCCCGGCTTCAGAAAGATGCTGTGGTGGCTGTGACGCCACCGGCAGAGAGCATGCTGGGGGGTCACACAAAGCAGGAGTTGGAGATCTGCAACAGGCCTGGGAGTTGTGGACCTAAAAAAGAAAAGAGTTTTAAGTTAACATGCCCATTGTCCCCTCACACCCTGGTTACTGGGGGCACTCAGCACACAAGCAAGTGTCTGCACAGATCCTTCAGCAGATGGCCTCTGAAATATCAGAGGAATGATCTGTTCTACCACTAAAGTTAAACTTTCTGCATTACTCAAAGTTGTTTCCTTAGCTCAGCATGAACAAACATATGACCCTTCTGGCTTTGTACTTTAATCTGGATCTTGTCATAAAGCAGTATGGTGTGTGCCCCTCAAAATAACCAAGTTAAGATGACGCAGTGCCAAAGCACAGTGACAGTGGCATGCTTTTGCTTATTAAAAACAAAATTTCAGTAGTGTCAGATAAACACAACTGTAAAATGAACCACAAGTGGACAAATTGAGCTTTCAGAAGAGTTTCCAATGAGTGAGGCTAGAGTCATAAGACACGTACTTAATAAGGAAATATTCAAGACATTAGAGGTGTCAAAGAAAGATCCTACCATCTTCTCAAAGTCCTAGTTTAATTCTGTAAAGGTAAAGGCAAGGTAAAAGACAAAGGAATTAATACCAGAGGAAAAAAACACACCATTCAAATGAGTTTTAATTTTCTCACAATGCCCATAAGGTAAATATAACGAACAGGCACAGAGCATAAAGTTTAAGAAAGAAATTACTTCTTTTAGGAGCAAAATCAGTTTGGTATGGATCACTTTTTTCAAAAGAAACTGAAAAAATTTAAAACCAGCACAAGATGAGAGAGCAACTTCTGAAAGCCAGCACAGTCCTTATAAGTATCAAAAAAGATACCTCAGACAATAGGTTGAATATGTTTCCCGTCAAATATTCTAGAGTGCATACGTTTCTAAAAAAAACTGACCAATTCAATTTCATGAGGTCTTAAATGAAATAAAACTACCACAGAAGCCAAATGCTCATATAAGAATCTGTTCAAGTTGTTTTAAAATTACAGATAAGCAAACTTTTTAATATTAAATCATTTTTAGGAAGCCGTTACATATAATTCCTTTAGAGAACCAAAGAATCACTAACTTCTTGTAATCCGAGATTTAATATGCTCCATTAACTACTGATTTTTGTACATCTCTTTTAAAACAAACAAAAAAGACAAATCCTAAGAAAATAAACTAATATTGGGAACATCTTTATCATGGTTTTCTTTTCTTTTCTTTCCCCTCAGATCACCCTCTAGAGCACATGCTGAGCTCTACGCTTTCTGCACAGTCTCTGACCCCGCTCCCTCAGTGACGGCATATGATCAAATCAAGTGTTAGTAGCCATAACTTTCTCTACCACATACCTCCCTCCTCCCCATACAGCACTGCAAATTCCAAATCAAAGGTTCGATTGTACACTAGGATATACAGTATACTCAATGTTTTTCACCATAAGCATCAAATGAAAATGAATTTCTGATTAATCTCCTGCACTACGAATTCAATTAATCAGACCACTCAAATCCTTATTTATTCAAATCAAGGGTTTTAAACAAAAGACACCTAGTAAAGCATTTCTAAGCACCTTAGCATTATTTTAAATATGCAAGAGTTCAATTATTAAAACACTTTAAGTGTTAAAAAAGGCATCATTTTAAAGCATATCATTGTTCTTATTTATGAATCAGAAAACACTGACACTATCTCAGTTTATCTAATTTTCTTTCAGTTCTTCTAATGAGTTTTTCTTGGACTATTCTGAGCTGATTCTTAATACAAACATACACATACACATACACATACAAATTACAAATTTCCAGTTCTGAGAAACAAAGTTTGAATTATAAGACTTAACCAATATTCTTGCATAGCAGCCTTCTGCAAATATCAAATTGTCTCTAACTTTCTTAAGCTCCTTGTTTTCAAAAAAAAAAAAAAAAAAAATAGAATACCTACAGTCTTCTGCATTGAAAAAATTTCACATATAGGGAACAGGTTTAGTAAGTAACATTTTAGAAAAATATTTTGTGGAAATAAATATAGTTAAGTAAAACTTTTCCTTTAAAGTCCTAAAATCCAAATCAATTAGGACAAAATTAATTACCCAACTTCAGAGTAATTGTGAACCATTAAAACTTTAAATCCCACATGATCTAATATGACTGTCAGTCACAAGTGAAAACAGACCACTGAGAAGCTGAATAAATGGGGCCAATAAGATCCTCTGAGATTATTTATTTCTGAAGCCTCATTTTGATTTTCACTTACGTGAATACTACCCCCTCCATTTGTAAGTTGATATTCATATCATACGAAATGGTTGAGGTGATTCAAAATAACTTTTATCCCATAATTAAGGGAAGGGGGGATGTGCAGCAGACATCCAACATCATCATATCAGACAATGTCCATCAAACTCAAAGCTAACTGATTTCATCTTACTCTTGCTCTTAAAGAATTGAATAAAATTATAAACTTCAAATTTGCATGTGAAAAGAACTTTTAGTCCTTGAACATATACAGCAGGTTTTCAAATAACATTGTCTTGTTCATCATCATTTTGTTATAAGACTGTTAAGATGCCTTAGGAATTTGACTCTTGTTTCTATGAATACTACTGTGGTAAAATTGGTTCATTATATGTCATTTCTCTTAAATTCACAGAACCTATCAATGACGTTGTGAAGACTTACTACATTTATTACTGCATTTAATCTTGGTGGCTTACTCCAAACACAGCATGGAGTAGGCTCAACCCCCTGCTGTAGTTTATTACAATGCTTACAGATAGCAGCTAAGCAACCATGGGCTTTATTTTAAATAAAGAAGGGAGGGGAAAGGTGAGGCCTCCAGAAAAATCCTCTAGCAACCAAACCAGTAATGTACATCTGTTCTTGGCTCAGAAATCACTGTATAAGAAGCATACTGTAGCAATGATGCACTCGCTCCTGACAGGTGAGAACAACTAAACTCACAGAAGGGAACACAACTCCTTTTGAAGAACTGTCTCAGCTCTATATCCTATTATCTCTTTAAATAACGCTTAATTCCTCACTTTACAAACTGAAAACGCTTGTTAAACTTCAAGGTTTTCCTTTCACTAACGCAACACTATACTCATGTCACAAAGCTCTAACTGGGTGGTAATGACCTTTTCCCAGGGAATATACCAAGAGGGTAAATAGAAAAAGGAACTAAAGCAAGAAATACTCAATTCTGCAGGCCTAACTTGAGGGACTATGAAAATAAAGATAAAAACCACTACTGTTTCCATATAGAAACAAATCATCATACCGTAAAGCATTTTTCATATCAGCTGGCTTTCTCTGGGATGTTTTACATATAGATTAAGCCCTCACTTATCTTTGCCAAAAGTCAGTAGTATACAAAATTCAAAACACATTATAATAATGCCTAAAAATGATCTGACTTTGGCTATACTCAGGTAAACTTCCTGAACGAAATATGAAACTGAGTTTTATTTTAAGAACAGAGTTTTAGTATTTAGGTATATAAAATACTACATACTGCAGGCTAACCAAAATACTACACAGTTGCAAGCTTAATTAAAGGTAAAGCAGCAGATCTCTTTGGCTTGTTTAATAAACAGAAGATTAATTTGTAATTAATGTATACCTTGTATCATACTATCACAAAAGTTTTTTCTTAAACTTTATCCAGTGAAAATTTTTTCCACTGAAACGTTACTTCATTCAATATTCAATAAATATTTATTGTGGACCTTGTATGGGCCATGCAATGTGCTAAGTGCACAGTATACATCAATGAATAAAACAAGTGTGGTGCCTGCCCTCACAAAGCTTAAATCTAGAGCACCAACTAAACATCAATGTCATGATCACTGTCATTTCATGGCCCAGGCACTGTGCTATCCACTTTGCAGACTTGATCTTTTAATCTAGAAACAACCTACGTGTACAACTAATGCTTTATATCTCAACTTCACAGGTAAAGAAAGTGACAGGAGGGTTAAGTATCTTGCCCAAAGTCATAAAAGGTAGCAGCTGATGAAACAAACTGATGTCAGTCCCTCAACCCATGTACTTACTCTACCACCTCTCATCTCAGTCCCAGAAAAGCATCTCACATTCTGAATTAGCTATGCTCAAATTAATGTGGATTTCCTACCTCATCTTCAAAAGTTTTTAATACAAGAGTTACCTCATATTAAAATGAACACCTACTTCCTGAATGCCCACGTACATTCTTCGCCTAGTGTAACTATTGGTGCACAATGCATAAATGATGATTAACTCACTGTGTGTGCACATGCACGTATGCACAAAGAGTGCATGATGAGTCTCCTGCATCTCCCAGCATTATCTATGTAAAAGTCTCTAACAAAAAATAAGAAGCTATAATTCCTTATCCTCAATAAGTTTTCATTTTAAAGATAGAAAAACAGCTTCCTGCTTTTAATCCACTTCTGAGAACCTCAACTTAGTGGAGAGAAGGCGATTTCAATGGCAAATGGAACCTAAGCTGAAGCTAATTTCTCTGCAGCCCCACTTTTGTTGCGCTGTGGTGATCAGCTTTTGGGACAGACTTATGGATACCTAGAAAAAAATTTGAAATGTTCCTCCCCCCGCTGCTCATATTTGGCAATGAAACAAACAGGGATACAGTCCTAACCTTGAATCATCTGGCCCCCACATTCACAGCAGTAATGGAGACGTGCCTTCTCCGAAGTGACTCACAGAATGCATCCTCAGCTATTCTGCATTCAGTCAGCACTTAGCACCTGCACTGTGAGGGACTGAGATGGCACAACCACCCGCTCATCCATGCGGAGTTCTAAACAGTCAGCTGAAAATACCACAACATCCCCAATGACATATCTCCAACTCTGTGGAATCTCTAGACCAGGTATCATTTTAATGACAACATTCCAAATAAGGGCCAAAATGCATCAATGTTATTTGCTCAAAACAACATGTGTAATAATTACATATCTTACATGAAAATTCATTTCATAAACAAGTGAAGAATGGATAATTATATAACTCTAGGAAAACCAAATCATACTTGTTTCTAATGTATGAACGATAGAAATTCATTAGGAATCCATATGGAATTCCCATGTAGAAAATTAAAGGAATAGTTCCAATCAATCATCTGTGAATGAAGAACTTGGTATGAACTACTACTGCTAGAGCCAGACAAGGTACTCCCTGGCGCTACACTGACTGAAAATTACCAACTCAATGATCCATCATCTTATTAACCATTCTCAGAATCCATGATTCTTTCTAGACAGCAAATTAACTATTATGCTTAAGACCTGGATTTCTATAAAAATTAAGTTTTGCTGTTTAGTGAAAGCAAGAAAGAAATCTTTCCTTTGGGACAGAAAGTGAACGGCTTCCTCT
Source organism: Eidolon dupreanum (assembly GCA_028627145.1). NCBI lineage: Eukaryota > Metazoa > Chordata > Mammalia > Chiroptera > Pteropodidae > Eidolon > Eidolon dupreanum. The sequence continues at coordinate 2,740,754 of CM053502.1, forward strand.
ACAACAACCCAGTTCTCGAAAGAGGGCTGATATCCAATAATGCCACCATGTCTGTTCTAAGACCACTAAAGAACAAAGCTGTATCTTATATTCTTCAGTCCCTGTTATGGTGCTGAGCTCAACAAAGAACACAAAGGAGGCTCTCAATAAATGCCTGCCAAAGGCATTAATTACAACTCAAAACATTTTTAATTGCACTCTGCGATACAATGTTCCTTGGTGATACTGAACTCACTCAGAAATAAAATTCTCAAAGCAAACTTAAGTCACACAGTGATCTAATGCTATGGGAGTACAGCAGAAGAAAGGGCTGAAGATGTTATACTAGGTTCTTTCAGTTCCAATTACTGGAGACTGGCTCAAGCTGGCCCGAGAAGAGGCCTTTACTGAAAAAAAACGACAAGAATAACCTAAGAACCCAATGGGAAAAAGCACCGTGAGAGCTCCAGGAGGAGGGCACTCTCGCTCCCCTTTGGCCTATCTCCTGCTCCCCACACAGTCGTCCCAATCCTCTGCTTCCTCTGGCTTCCTGCCCTATCACATCATCTTGCCTATGACCTGTTTATGCCTGCCCCGACGCTCTCTACACTGAGGTAATTCTTGATTCATCCTTTCGGCTTTGCCCACTCTAACTGCTTCAGTCTCTCAGTCAATCTTTTCAAGCCAGCCACGAAGATCACAGATTGCAATTCCACATTACTATTCTTTCAAAGAGCTAAAGACTTTGCCAACTGCTTTATTATTCAGTTCAGAAGCCTAAGGTGCAAAGCTGCCTTATTTAACTGATGATCCCTCTTTCTTCCTGCTTCTAAAAGAATACACTATCCATAATTCAACCTTACCTCTACTGTTCTCTTGAGCCCCTGCTTTTGACAATTTGTTCCATGGATACTTTTGTCATTGTAGTCAAACAAACCCAGGTCTCTCAGTCTGTAAATAAACCCAACCTAATGAACACTTCTTAAGAGAATGAAGGCTTCCTAAAAGAACACGTAATTCCCTTCCTTAGAAAATGCCACTTCCAAAAACCTCACTTCTGTCAGGAACTCAACTGCTTTGCACCGCCACAGCTCTCCCCAACCCCTGTGAAAGTGTGGGCTCCAAACAGACCTACCATGTAAGATAGAGAAGTGTTCTCTGTTCTGAGAGTTAAACTTTAAGAAAGCAAAGCCATGGATCTCATCCCCAAAGACAAGGTGACCATATGACCTATCACCCAAACAGGGACATCTCTGAGAATGAAAAGGGACACCGTTTAACAGTTTGCCAAAATGACAGGTATAAACCTGGTCATAGAGGTGGCTATGTTCCATACCGTGGACTCGGCTCCTATGGGACAAAGGTGCACAGCCTTGAAGCCAACCAGGTCCCCACGCTAAATCTAAACTAGTTCATGAAAAGTTATCTCATACCAAACTAGTTCATGAAATGTTACCCAGGATCCTCAGTTCAATAAACTGGCACTGTGCTAGGGACTGGTCATAGTTGTCTCGTGATGCCCAATTCTCAGTTCCTTAGTCTCTGGTGTGTTTTAACACTGTACACTTACTTAACATAGATCATAAAGGGCATTCACCCAGTTCTTTTTACAGTCCCCAAATATACCTTATACCCACAAACTCACCATGGTAAAAGATAAAATACATAATTAAACAACAACATTTCAAAGCTATTGGGTTTTTGCTTTCCATTGCTCCACTTGCCATGCATGGTATTTCCTGTGGGCAAAACCAACTCCAATTTCTTCTTTTTAAAATCTTGCAGAGAAAAAAAGCAAATTTCCTTCTGTTCATCTTTTCCCCTTATAGCTTGGATAAGCTGAAGGAAAAAAAAACTATTATTATTCTCATCTAATAGGTTACCTTTTCATAAGTAGTATTGAGAACCAAGGAAAGAAGAAAATGAGTATCCAGACAATAACAGCATTTCTTCCAGAAACAAGTATTTCATCATCTCTGTTATTCTTATACAACTATGAGTATGTGCTGAATCCAAACAAAAACATAAGACATAGTGGAGCGTCAGTCAGAAAAAGGTATCTAAACATATCGCACCCTACTTCCCACGTTGTTTTTGCAGAGCACTTTAATGCGCTGTACTAGCCCAATACAGACAACAGAAGCTTCAGCTTTTCACTGCTGTTAATACCCTGAGCAATTACTGTAACTCAGCAGGAACCTGTGCCCCGAACAGCAGCTACCACATTGTAATCAGCATTTCATAAGCAACGCTGTTCAAACATGAAGGCCCCAGCTAACGTGCAAAAATTGTACAAAAGGGGGTTAGATTCTAATAGGTAAAAGAATAATCTTTGCAATTTTATTTCACAGCTGTATCTTTCCCACTGTTGGTAAAAATCAAACACAAAGTGACCAGGGAAAGAGCAGTAGCAGTGGCCACAAGCAAAAGAAAACTCTTCAGGAAACAAGGCCGCTGCCCATTTTTTCAGATGTCAACGCAGCCATCTGTAAAAAAAAATCTTAGAAGGAAGCATATAATAAACATCAAAGACCTCTAAAAGTGGTTAAGACTTCATGTTGACATAAAACCTGAATAAAAAGCATTTGATTTACAAGATTAAACTGCAAGGCCACCTTGCAAAACAACCAGGGAAGTTAAAAGCAGTTTACACCAAGAATAAATCTTGGAAGTAAACGGGACATTTGAATTTCTTTTAAAACAGTAAGCCTGTATTACTTATGCAATAATTTTTAACACAGAAAAATAGATGACATGCAACAATTTAACTAGCTAAATCAAAATATACTAATTAGATATTTGGGGCCGTTAAAATGATAAAAAGAAACAAAGAAGATGCAGAATAAAAGATCTCTTCAGATTATATTACTTTTCTTTAGACTGAAACATCACACACAATGTGTGTCAGAACACAAATATCATCAAAAGTTACAAAGCGTTTGGAAAATAAGGGCTTCATAGGCACTGAGGTAAATATCTCTACAGAGCTAAAGAATTAAGATGTCTCTACTACGTGCAGTGGTTCATAATCTTCAAGTACGAGGATCCCTCTTTAAAATCTAAATGTTTCAAAAGATACCCAAATAACAGTACTCCAATAATATTTCATTTATCAACTGTTTGAGGAAAATATGTAATAAACAGTGATTCTTAACTGCATATTATCGTTAAATTTTTTTAAACCAAAGGAGCATATTAATATATTTGAAAAGTGATTGTACAGACATGTATGAGGTCTATTTGTCTATTTAAAACGAAGAATGTTTATTTGCAGACCTTTGCAAAGTCTCTACAAATATCCAAGGATCCAAAGTCCCAATTGTGGAAACTACTCATCTAAAACCAAGAGAGCACAGTGGGCACAATCAACACTTACGAACGTGGAGAAAGTTTTCAGTGAGAAAGTATGGTAGCTATGCCATCCCTGAGCCAGACTTCCTTCCCCAACCTCCACCACTGGGAGACCCCAAAACAGTTTAAGATACACCCCATTCTCTCTCTAAAATATCCAAGTAAATTATAGTCACCACTGAAAACTAGTCTCTGGCCCGTTCACATTCTTTGTTTTTTAACTCATCAAACACCAAATGTACTTTTCTTCAGGCTCTTCACAATGGCTGAGAAGAAACAAACTACTTCAGAAACTCAAGGGAATCTCAAAAATTGTTGTCAGAACAGCTACGAAAGGAATGAAAACAAAAACTTCATCAACACTGTGTACAGCATGAGCTTTATAGCACTAAGTGTGACAAAACTGAAAAGCTGAAACTGGTGACTGCCTGCCTCACGTGGGTGCCAGCACCACCAGGCAGCCAGCACCAGACGGTAGCATGGCGATCAGTCACGCGGTGGAGAAGCAGTCAAGGGAGACAGCCAATGGAACTGGGGAAAGAGAAGGTCCAGAACAGAATCAACAGCACATTAGAAAATGCTTACCAGTTTGAAGTCTTGAATGCTACAGATGAAATACGGTGTGTTTGGCCTCCGACTCTCGATATACACACAGTCTTTAAAAGAAAAAGAAATTTTAAAACAATGGCATTTACTTTCAAGGAAACAAAGACAGGGCTAGTTAAAGCCACTGCATGCATAAATAAATAAATAAATAAATAAATAAATAAATAAATAAATGACAAAACACATACATTTACAGAAAATTTTTTTCTTAAAGGTGATGTTAAACTACGAATAACTTTAAGCTAAAGGAAAACAGCCCTTGGGTTCTTTTGACCACTTTTCTGATAATTTAAAGAACCTGATAAAGCCTCAAATTAGTTTTCAGGGTCCCTGAGGAAGGGGGAGGAGGGACTCTCATGGGAGTATCCATATTCAGATACAGGTATTTCCATAAATGGAATTACTTGCTCAAAGTTATGCACCAAGATGAAATCTTGACTATCTTATTCTGACAGATGTTCCTGTGTTTTCAGAAAGATTAAACGGCTTTGCCAAGTGCTATTTTATTTTCAATAACTATTTTGTGAGGAAAATAAGTGAAACGTAAACAAGACTAGCACGAACATGCTAGCACAATGACCCTTTCACCTAAACCAAGAGCGAGAAAGAAAACTAATCTGACCTCTTGTAGTATCTTGCTATTAAATTTTAACCTAAACACACTGTATTTTCTAATTGTAAAGAAAACCAAGGCAGCCCATCAGAGATAGGGTGAAGTAACCAACCTACACCTTGCTCAGGGAAGAGGGACTGACTCTTCCTTCAATCACGCTGCACATGGCAGCGGTCAAGTGACTGTTTGATGCTTTGGATGGCTGGAGTCTAAAGGGTTGCATCTTAAAAAGGCAGGTTAAGATACACTTTTTTAAAAAAGCAATGATTTTAAGAGAAGCACTGGATCTAAAGGGATGTAAAACCTCTTCACATTATAACCCAAGATTATTTTGAAGTTTAGGAAAGTCATTTATTATTTTTATTTATTATTATTATTTATGCCTACAGCACCTGGTCTTCCTAGGTGGTCTCCCATCCAAGTACTAACCAGGCCCGACCCTGCTTAGCTTCCGAGATCAGAAAGGATCAGGCCTGTTCAGGGTGGCATGGCCGTAGACCATGGACCGTGGCTTCACTGGGCCGTGAACCCAGGACCTTCTGCGTGTAAAGCAGACGTGCTAACTGCTACACTATGGAACCATACCCGAAAGTCATTTATTATTTGCAAAAAAGTAAAGGCATCTACAGTCAATCAAATTTTCTAGACAGCGACCATAATGCCCACATTGAAAATGTCATTTGTTTTATCTTTTCTCATGACCTTTCGTAATGCCTATGTCTTAGTTCTAACTCAGATGCTTGAGAACGCAGGCGGATTCCTCTATTGCCTCATTTCCTACATACTAAGAGCCAAGAAAAAGCGAAGGAGCAGAGCTCTGGAGCCATCACCCAGCAGACAGTGCGGCCCCGCCACACGCACCAGCAGACCCACTACGAGGGAGATCACGACGGAAGCCCCCACTCACCAAAGGGCACTTCCTCCCACGAAACTTTCTGAAAGATATCAGGATTTTTGTAGTTGTTCCACAAAAATAAATAATCCGAAGTCCAACCATTTAGTCACCCAGAATTTCTCAAATGACTTCTCTACTCAGATGTAGACTCAACAACAGAGGTTCAATCCCTGTATCCATGTACAACAGCAGCTCAAGAATGAACTGTTGACTGAGCTTTCTATCATGTTCCAGAGTCCAGGATGCTAAGTAACTCCGTTCAACATTCAGGCAACATCATTTAACATGCTAATCTTAAGAAACAAACAAGACAACTCTTTCCACTGTGGTAGATATCTGTCTTCCTACCCCTCATTTGGCATTCAAGTCAAAACAGAAAAAAATCTATTCCTAAATAAAAATTGTAGCTCCAACTTGCACAATTTTGGGACAATCCAAGGTTATTAATTTCTGTGCTCCAATCTCTACTGTACCCAACTACCGATATTTCGATTCTCTACATAAGAATTATTTACTCGCCCCACTCAACCTAAACACAAATCACAGTCTTCACGCTCTCTTCCTCCTGCCACCTCCTATACAGAAAGCAGTATTTTCTATCTCACTTCATATACAACACCGTCATACCTAGTTACTATTCGCTGTCTTCAAAATTAATAGGTCACTTCCTAACTAATGACTTCCACATTTTTAAAGTGCACATGACCAAAAAAAAATTGCTGCATTCAATGGGCTGGTCCCACACATCTCATCCTCCCTAGGCTGCATTCTCCAAAAGAAATACCAACTCCCCAACCTCCGTCCATACCTTCACTCCTTTCATTCCACCAGCATCTGCGATCTTCTGAGTTACCACCAGCAGCAGTAAACTCTCATGGCTCCTCTGTAAAGAAATGGCAACATCTCCTTTCTTTTACATAAAACTGACAGGTTACCTTCCCGGTTTCTTCAGTTATTTGGCAGTCAGATGGTCTGCGCTGTCCATCATTTAACACAGGCTCAGAGAAACGTACTCACTTCTTAATTCTCTGCACCCACCAAGGGCTGATGGCTGGCACTCATGTTGGTGAAACCAGACAAAACTGAAGTAAGTGACAGATGCTTAGACTGTGAGGACTCAGTGCAACTTTGTTCTTTTTACATGAAGAAAAGCTTTATATATACTTTTCATAATCAATAGAATCATTATTATTATAAATCCTCCTACTCTGAGACATAAAGGAACTATTAACTTGTAGTATATGAAAAAGCTTTCCAGAAAAAAAAAAGAGAGACTGTGTTCTTCCATTTCTCACTGCAAAGTTATATTCAGGAAAAAGATTATCCATTAATACACCCGGATGTAACTCTGTCAGAGCAGGGAGGGAAGGAGTATCATGGTGTGTCAAGGACGACCACTGGCATCCCTTTGCCTGAACATTACTCTGCAGTCTCGCTGGAAGCTCCCTCGCACCCCTGACTTACGCCCGCTTCCATGAGGGACAGGGCAGACTGAGAGAGCAGATTCTCAAACCTAACATATGGAATTACTATATTCATTAATACTTTACTTATATAAAAGTCACCTCGTTTTATTTACAAAGTTACCAAGGCAACTCAAATTTATCTAAATGGGTACATGTGACTCCAATGCATAAGGCAGGTAATCTGTAAAACAGGTTACTATATCAAGTGATATCTATCAATATTTTGAAACTGATATATGAAAAAGTCAGATGAGCTCACTTTAAAATTAAGTGACAATAAAACTAGTAAACAGAATGGCTAAGATTAGAGGTAATAGGAATTGAAGATTTTCACACCATTTTCATGTCAAACTTGCCATAGGAACAAGAAAAAATATATAGTTTTGATCTGACTTTTCTAATTCATTTTAAAAATAAAAGCATGAAAAATTATTGTCAAGTCAAACTTTTCTTTACAACCCATAAAAATTAGGGTGATCCTACTAAAAGAGAACACATTCTAAAGAAACAACTTACAATTTAAGTCTCACACACACAAAAATCTACTATTACTCTTAATGATTTTCAAAACAACGTTAAATAAGGCCAAACACTCATAAGAAGTATTTCCCTCGTCTCATTAATTAAGCAGCTATTTAAGAAAATAATTTCATATAGATGTGTATAGTTAGCCCCAAAATGAAGTGGTTTATTTGGAAGAGAAAAGATGAGACCGTAAGTTAAGAGCAATGTTAACATCTCAGTTGGAATATATGCCCAGTAATCTCTTGTCAAAATGATTTGCAAGAATTTTCATGCAATTTATGAGTGCATGAATTGTCTAAGCTGGTTTCAGTCAGCTGGATCAATGATCCTCAACCTGAAAATCCCCAAGACCAGCATAAGCCTACAGACACTTTTTTTAAAAAGAAAGCTTTTTTAAATCGGAAAGCCAGCAGTTCTGAGAGAACTGAGCAAACCTGATACAATCCATTAGGTGCATAATGTACATTTTCAAAATTACTCATATGAAAATGCATATTTACCAGATTGGCCAAACGGCTGCTGCAGGGCAGTATATATATTTTTGATCTTAAAATCAGCAAGCCTGAAATAGGCCAGAAAAATAAGTGAGGCTATTACCATTGATATCAATTATTCCAAACAACATATAACTAGTTTTTTTTTTTTTTTTCTTTATAGGGGTGTCTGGAAATAAAACAATGGGTCTAGGTTGAGACTTAGTCTCTAACCCCTGGCCTCTGCCTGGAAATGGATCCCACGATTAAGTGACCTCAAATCCTGTATCCATAATTTAGTCAGTGATACTGAACAGGGGTGTTTCTGGCTGCTTCTCACAACCTCATCGCAGCTTTGTGTCCGAGAATCAATTTTGCCATCTGCAAACAACAGCGCATTTGCTAAGCTGGGGAAGGAGTCTGCCAAACCTGGACCGCAGAGCCTCAGGGCAAAGAAAGCCCTCTCCGCTGTTCCAACCCTCAGCAAAGCAGCAGGTATTATGTAAATAGAAAAAGAGCCCGGTCCTCTCAAGGGCAAAAACCACAGCCTGAAGCATCAGGCAGTTTGTCATCCCCAAACACAAAGAACTGTCAGCATCTTTCCTGACAGCCTCCTCACACAGCACAGTGGACGTTTCCTTCACCCACTAAGTGAGCCAGCCTTAAAGCTGTGTTCAGGCAATGCTCAGCCACAGTGCTCTGTCCCTTAAAGAATTTCCCTCGCCAATTAATGTATTTCTGCCTACTGACCTTTGCAATAACTTCTCACAGGACCCTTTGCAAAGCATGGCAATGCCACTCTCAGATAATTTCCCACAGAAAACCTTCTACCACTCGTAAAGAGCATACGCAAAGCATTCCTCACAAACAAATCTCCCAGAGAGCCAGCTGGGTGGCACAGTGGTGGACATGGAGGTTGACCCTCAGGATGGCTCTGCTCTTCCGCTTTCCATTTCTCTTACACAGGATACCTCCACCTTCAACACCGAACCATTCAATGAGGTAAGAGCAGGTTGGTCTAATACTGCAGAACAGAAACTCACAAGTATCTCACTAGTTAATATGGATGTTTCCAAATTGCCAACATACAAAAGGGAGTACGGGTATGTATGCGCACGTGCCAGAAATGACGCCGAAATCCTGATACCCCAACTCCAACCCACACATGCTGCATGGCCTGGGACACAGCCTCTCGTCTCTAGTCTCCCCACCTGTACAACAGTCAAATCCATCGCCATTCCTCACCTCAGTAAACGATATACGACATCCTACACAGGGATCACTCAAAACCTCAGAGGAACACATGAACTGAATGAAAATGTAAAAACAGAAAAGGGGTAAATGAGATCCTAGCAAGAAAGTTGCTACCTCTATCAATACAAACATAAACAATGCTGCTTTTAATAAATATTTCTTTAAGAAATAATTCAGTTCCAGAATGGCTCACTTTTAGTTTTCTGCTGGATTCTTTTGGGGGGAAGGGATACTTCCATTGTCTGGGAATATACTGAAGAACTTAAAAAGGTAAAGAAAACAAAAATCAGGAAAATAGCAAATCAGCATGTGAAACCTTTTGTCCTTACCCTTATCCTATATTTTGACCCTGAAAACTGTCATCAAAATTGGCTGGTAACATCTTCTTAAAGATTCTAAACACAGTGGAAAAAAAATCTCAGGTAACATATATCCTTGGTTCCTTGCTGTTTTAAATCTCATGAAAATTAAATTCCATGTATTCAAATGTCTACAGATTCCCCACTAATACTACACAGCTTACACGGGCTTCTGTCTAAAAACAGACCACCATATACTTCTAGCAAACATTGACCTGACTTTATCCTCACTGATAACAGAGAATTAAATTATGAGAAAAACCAAGTGTGGAGGGGAGGGAGCGGAGTGAGCAGGTCATATATACTTCTAGCAAACGTTGACCTGACTTTATCCTCATTGATAAAAGATAATTAAATTATGAGAAAAACCAAGTGTATATGTGAGGTGGAGGGGGAATGAGCAGGTCATAACAAACAAAGAAATCCTGTTTAAATTTCTCACATTTCTCTTTTCTCCTCTAGGAGTTAGAAAATCTTCCAGTGCATCAAAAGCTTAAAGACTGATCCAAGATAATTATCTTTCCAACTTTAAGAAGGGATGCTAGTATTTTGGGCTAACCACTGCAACAAGAGCCCCTTTCCAAATCAATCACATGGATTTGAACACTCTGTAAAACATGAAAAAGCAAGATCCTGCCAGCAGTAAAAAAAGTCTTATTAGTTATACTGATATGCGAAATATTAGCCATGGTTTCACACTTGCATTACACTCTCATCACATTTTATTTTGAAAATGTTCCTTAAAAAGTTCTTCTTGTAACCCATATTGAATCCTTATTATGAAAAAGACTGTAACGAGCTTAACGTCCAAACTCCATTAGGTGATGCGGATCTCTCTGACGGTTCTCACTGCTGAGTGTGTACAGAGCTCATGAGCTATGAGAAAACGCAGGGAATTAAAAGGTAAGGGAGGAATCTATTTTAAAAATCAGTGATAGCCATCTGCCCTGTGAATCCAAGTGTCTTAAGGCATTAGAGACACAAGGGCAGGGAATTCGAGACTGCCCTCATTCCTGCTGCCCCACTGTCTCTACCTTCCTAATGCTTGAGGAGGCAGGTTAACAACCCTACCCTCAATTCAATGAATTCTAAAAATAACAACAAATTCTGCCACAATATTCCTGTTAAGTAGAGGATGATTGCTAGAGGACATGACAGGCCCTTAACACAAAGATTACAACTGGAACATGGCTGAAATATGTACATTTAGGAAATCAATGTGGAGAGAATTCAAACACTTCTAGGAACACTATGCCTGGTATCCGCAGGAAAAAAATCACCAGTGACAGGTACGCTGGAGTGCAGATTCTTCTCTCCCCATATGGCTGACAACAAACAAATTGCTAGTCTGATCTTCTGGTGTCACATCCTGCAGAGCTGATTTCAAGCAACACTGCTTGCTCCTTTTCAGAAAACAATGCACTGAGAGCCTGGGCTTCACAATAAATGGTTCAACCAATTTGCAGTGCTCACTGGAAATACACAGGAGAATTCATAATGCCTGGCTACAATTCTTATTTGGCAAATGATTTTATTATAAACTAGTATCATGGTGAATCCATTTTCTTTATGGGTTTTCTGCTACTGTTTAATGGACTGTCAGTATAATTTAGATTTCATCTATTTAAACTCATTCAAGCCTGGCTCCTGATTGTACAGTAAATGGAACATATTTCTATTCAATGAAATTAATGACAGTTAATTGTAGTCTGTAGTTTTCAATTTTGTAAAAGCAACTATTCCACAGTCCAAGCATCAAGCTACAAAATTTCCACGTCAATTACTTTTTTGTACTTTATAGGCATCCACATCTTGTAAGCCTTCCTTGTAAGACTAATGTATATATTCGCTTGCTATTTCTTCCCATTTGACTATTTACTACCAACTTTCCAGAAAGAGCTAAGACTTAAATAATTAAAGGTGGGGAAAATGAAAGTTAATTGTCAGTCTGAACAGAGAGGTACTCAATTATTATGGATTTTTTAAGCTAGAAAAACTAAATATTAAAACTTTCTGCCTTGCATATATATTTTATTAACTACTGGATAATTTTCTTATATATTTCAAATCAGTCACAATTTAAACATCAAGTGAAATTTATTAAAAGTAGGTTAAATTTATCTGGATTTATATATAAAATCATGGCACACAGCACATATTAACAAATATTGTACTGAATTACTTCTGAGACTGATACCGTTTTCTAGAAATTTACTTATGAGTTTTATTTACCAGATAACCCAACAATCCCACAATCATTCATTTTCTTGAATGATTAGTCTTTCACCTAAGCATCCACACAGCTGTATAAGAGATGCTTCGACGAGAAAAAGGCATGCGAAAAAAAAGTACCTTAGGAGAAATTTATCAAATCAACACCCAAATAACAAGAAAAACATCTAGAATTTAACCCCAAAACATCAACCACCAAGATCACAGGCTAACAGGCTGCAATTCAGACAAAAATAAGAAAATAAAGGAAAACCACAAACTATCCCTTCATTTCTTTTACCAGCTTGATATTCTGTATATGCTCGGCTGGTTTCCACATTCCAATCCTGACCCAACTGCATGAACTTCCTCCTGCTGTCACCCCTGTCAAGAGATGCTCTACCTCTATGTGGTCCTACTCCAATTCTGTGGAACCCTCAAGATGCAAATCAAGGTTTCTGTGGTCCTCACGTCTTCCTTAATGTCATCGACTTACAGTCTGTCCTATTCAGCTGGTATCTGCCCACTCACTGCCTGTTACTAATATATAACATGACTTGAATGAGTGTAATTTCTCCGCATAAAATGAAAGACCAAGGACTGGAGTCCCGTCTATTTTTGTATCTTAGCCTACACCTCACCTCCACAAAACACCTTGCTCAAAGTTACGACATAGACAACTATGCTCTTATGTTGCCGGACTAATAAAACGCCATTAATACTATAGCTGGCATCTAACATACCTCATTAAATTCTACTTGCTTATTCAAAGTCTATTACAGTTTCAGTGGGCCTCAAATTTAACCATTCGCTTTAATTTATATAAATTTCAAAGGGCAAATGAAACCTGTAGGATTCCTGACTCTCTTATTCTATCTATACCTCTTCCTTCTAGCCTTCCTTAAATTATTATTGTTTTCATTCGGGTTTTTGTTGCTGTAGTAACTGTTGTTAGCCAGGTATTTCTTTTAAAGTCAAAGACTAAAGATATTTTAAGAATAATTTAAAATATCTAATCATATTAACATGACTGAATAAATATTGAGACCTCAGATTTTCATTAAAGATCTTCAGCCAACTATGAATTACAAATGCCATCTTATAAGTATTCAACAGGTATTTGGAAAAACATAATTCTACCTGCACAATGATGTACAATTATCTAATCTCCTTAGGATTCTACATGTAGTAATTCTGCTTTTAACACATAGATCATTCACACACAGGCTAAAAAGTATTCGGGGATGGGTGGAATCATGTCTGGTAATCTGCATCCACCTGTCACTTTTACCATCAAAATTAACATATTTCTGAGCAAGGTAGCAGTATTTAAAGTATCCAAATACCTCTTGATTTCTAAAATGAGATCAGAGATTTCGTTTATCGTTGGCCATAAGGAGCTTTGGACGTGTTCTATATGAAACTACACTCAAAACACTTCAACAAACAAGTGCAGCTGCTCTGGGCTGATACAACACTTAATCAGAGCTTTGCTTTTTGTAATTCATACCTTGGAAAAATCATGTTTTGAACATCTGCTGAGACAAAATGAATCAGAACTTTGGGAGGAGGATAGATTTAGACTTCTCAATTTTAACCAAAATGGTAACTGGCAAATCTTGTCAAGATTACATTAAAGCTAAAAATGAAGACAAATTTTTCTACAAGGAACTGAATCATAAACTCATAAAACATTCACACACAGACTTATGGGCACCACTAATGTGCCAGTTAAGTGCTAGAGATACTTAGGTGAATAAAAATATTGTCCTTCCCTTGACAAGCTCACCATCTAATAATATTAGAGCTAGATATGGAAACAAGTAAATATATATCTTCAATAATTTTAATTGTATTTGTTTTTTTAGCCTCTGTAACAGAGACTGCCAGCTGAGCATAATATTCACTCCCCCCTTCTTCCTCAGTAGCAGAACATCTAAAGTTTAGCAGGGCCTATCGTCCCTCAGAAGAAAGACCACATTTCCCAGCCTCCCTTACAGATGTTTTGGTCATGTGACTAATTCTGGTCATGGGATATGAGCAGACTGAGTATGTCAACTTCTGGAAACTGAGTCCTGAAAAGAGGAGGCCCTGCTTTTCTTATCCTTCCTATTAGCCTGAAGGCAAATGTATTGGCTAGAGATGGAGCAAGAGAAAGACGACTAGATAAGGATGGATAGATAAGGATGTAAACAAAGGCTACACACAATGGAATAACAAAATCTTCGACAGTAGGTAAGGAACCAGATTCTGAATTCACCAATTCACCACTCAGCATTTCTGGCCATTGTACACAAGTATCTTTAAATTATTTTAAAATAGGACTGAATAGTTAAACTACATTCATGAACAGAGTGACACCCAGAACAATGATTTGGAGAAAATATTCTAATTTTTTTCAATAGAGAAAGCTAGGAAGGAACAGATGACCCTAGAAAGTGTATAAAAACATGAAACATAAAGCTCTTGATTTAGAATGACTAAAATACCTTGACTAAACAGCATAAACTATTACCTTCCAGTGAGATTAAGAATCAATCTCTACAGCCAGATGAAGTAAGACAGAACAAGGCCCACAGCTGCCTCCTTGAAGAGACTTCACAGCTAAGTCAAGTTCCTTGTATGACTCTGCCCCAAGGTTTTACAAGTAAGAATACAGGACAGTAGTAACTTCTGCAAACTGACTTGCATCTTGTGTGGAGGGCAGGTTGGCGGTGTCTGCTGGCATCACTCAGTCTCTGCCTCACTTTTCCACGTCTACATGGGTTTGATTTTAGGACTTCGGAGAGAGTATGTGGCTGCTCCTCCAACAAAAATACAGGGACCGTTGATAACCAAATTTTATGGAACATTATATCATTTATAAAAGTTAAAGCTGACCAGAATTCACACTATACTAAGTTCTCAGGATATAGTCAATATTTTACTTCTTACTAGAAAGATGTTCTCACTAATGTCACAGTTTTGCCTCCCCTCCTTTCCACACCATTAACTGTAGATAAAAGACAGGCACAAACGTAACTGACCTGTCCTCTGAGGTGAAAACCTATCACCCAAAGATGATGTGGAGCCTTCTGCTCTACCTGTAGAACCTTCTCCAATTTCAGAACCACAAATTTAGTCACTTGCAGAAGCCAAAATCCTATTGTACACAGGACTAGTCAGAACAACTGTAATGGCAACACATGAAAAATCTTCAGAAGTACAGACACTGCCTTTAACTCGGCAATTCCACGCCTAAGGAAAGGGAGCAGCAATGACTAAATGTTCGCCACTGTGGTTTATATAATAGAGACAGACTATCTGAAAGGAACCTAAAATCCGTAATTTGTAACTAGTTCCATTATGGTATCTTTCCATTAATGTGGGTGTGCCTAATGTTGTTTATGCCATGGGTGCCCTTCAGCAATCCATGCACCCATTCTCAAAAAAATAAATAAATAAATATGTTTTGAATTTATAGAAACATGTACTGAAATATATATTGCAATGAGAAATGCAATATAACATATGTAGCTCTTTGCTGATTCAATAAAGATTTATTAGAGGTTATTACCTTATGTCCATAATTTCAAAGTAGTGATAAACATTATTTTGAGATGTTTTTCTCTAAATCAAGTGATAGGAGAACACTTGTGATTTATACTGGTGTCACAGGTACTGCCCATATTACTATGATTTATTGCCTACCTTCACAATTGAAGCAAATTCTAAATATAATTTAAAATGTAATAAATTAGTGAAAAAAGATGTGATTTTTACCCACCCAAATTCAGTCTCCTGAATTCTATTTATAGTCCACTAGATTGACCATGGACCCACCAGGATAGGAACTCCAGTATTAATGGCATATTAAGCAGCAATAATAATTCAGATTTATAATTACTGCCATGGGGATAAATTCAGGACAGGTAAGTTAAAAAAAAATTTACAAAACAGTGACTAGCATAACCCCATACATGTCTACTAAGGAAAGTGACAATACAACAAAATATTAACAGTAGTTTAGTGGTTTTTAATGTTTAATTTTCACTTATCTGAATACTTCAAATTTTTTGTATGATGTATTATTTGTATTATTTGTTCATCATAAAGAAAAATAATAAATTCAGAAGGGAAAATAAAGGAGAGGAAATAAATATTATCAATACACTCCTCAAAGGCAAAAAGCAGCAGGTGAATTCAGGGGCGAGAACATAAAAATGGACCACTTCTAATCATTACAGAAGCTGGGTTACAGAAACAATACTGAAAACAGAGTGGGAAATCCATACATTGATAGAGCAGATGCCATAACACTGAGCAGCCTAGCAGCTGAGAAAAAAGAGAAGTAAAACACATAAGAAAATTAATGATCTCTAAAACAACTAGCCTCCACCCATCACAATCTGAAGTCCAAATGCAATTTTAAAAAGACTGCACTCCATGCTGCCAAAGATCTATTTTTTGGATAGGTGCTGCAGACTTCAAAGCATTCTAGTTTCCCAGAAAGATAGTTCAGATTTTTTTCTCCCTCAAAAAGTCTTCTAAGACAGGACAGAGAGTAAATTGGAAATCAGGTCTCCAATACCTAGCTTGAAACATGAGGCATAATCTCCTCAAGTCTGAGTGCTGCTAGAGTTTATTCTCAAATGCACACTCCAAAACTTTAGGTGTATTTTTGCACTATGGAATAGTGGTAATTAAATCACTACTTTTCAGTTAAACTGTTCCTGACGATAATAAGAACACAACATAACAAGCGAGACCTTTTTGTGATATTTTCCCCACCCTCTACTAAAGAGAAAAAAATTATAACTGTACAAAGTATTATTAACATTCCTCAATCAATGTGGTAATCATACAGTACCTAAGTTTTATAATACCAGCACAATGAGATGTTCAGGACAAGTAAAGTCCAAAAACTAATTACCACCTTATAATAATAGCTTGTCTTTCAGCCAACAGTTATGCATAGATTTACTAAATGGAGCACAAGTTAAAATGTTAATGTAAAAGCTGAGAATAATGATAAACAACATGTTGAAATAATATGTAAAATCTATATTACACTCACTCTATTTTTCTCTTTTAAAAGGAACTTATAATCATAATCAAAACCACTCCCCCTTAAGAATTTTTTTTACTATATCAATCTCTATTGATTAATCTAAAGTGAGACGCTAACACACCATCTGACAAGCATCAACATCTGCCCAGCACACAAAGAAAGCCAGAGCAATGCTTACAGCCTTTTACAACTCTTTTTACACACTAAACTATTACACTGGACATCACTGAAACAGTGTTCCTTACAAAGCCAACTGAATAAGGAATTTAGAGATGTAAGTGAAAAAATAAACGCAGGGCTTAAATGAGTGAACAAATATGTTTCATATGTAACATATAGTATGCTGCCCGATTAGCTGGAGCACATATTTAATGGTGAAATAATAAAAAAGACTTAAAGACTGGATATTTAATGCATACAAAATGATAGTCATTATGTATTAATTTAATAGATTTGGTAAAGTAACTTGAGAAATCTATCCATTTCCAGGCATTTTTAAGCAGTAACTTAAACTTACCTTCCCTCCTCTATTTTATGGTACTTAATAATTCATTACAAAATTTATATTAATACAAACATATGAAGGAAATAAAAGCATGTATTTTTACTTTTTCTAGTGTTTAGAGTAGTCAGATATCTGCAAAGCAAAATTCGTGCACACATGTATCTTTTCTGTATTTAAATGTTTTGCAAAAGAAATCACTCTAGTGCACATACATTTTTAAGTAACCAACAAACATAAAACACTACTCCATCTTTAAACTCATAGACAATATTTTTAATTTTGGAAAGTCTGGTTTTATCAGCTGGTGAAGCTGTCAGAATAAATAGAAGGCACTATCTGGAAAGATGACAAACACAAGGGTCAGTGTCAAATAAAAGCCAATCGCTGTCAAGAGCAGAGCCAAATTCCTGCATTTCAATTTAAATGATGTTATCCAACTCAAATACCTCCATGCCACTTCAAATCAAAATTGTTTCCTTTTAAAAAGAGCTTTTTACAAAACTGATAGAGTATAACAGATTAAACAACTCTTTCAGCAATTTCCTCAGCTACTACAAAGCAAGGCATCAATGTATAATTATAATAAAGGGAACATTTAACAATTAATTGAGCCAGCAAAAGCTAAACCTCCAGAGCTTAGAAGTTCAAACGCTTGCTCACTAAGCAAAAGGGCAGAGGATTTTAAAATAACTGCAGGAAATCTCAGTCCAATTAGACTCTAGGTAAACATAAATCTTGTTCCACTATGATTGGGACTCTATTCGTCACAGTCCACCAGGCTGGTTTTAGCATCCAGCCTGGAGATTCAAACAAAAGAATACCCCTACCCCCACACCCTCTGCCTGCGTTAACGCAGCTCCTCCGGGTTCTGTGCTGAACAAAGAAGGTCTCCAGTTAGCCTGCTTTTACAAACAACCAACAAGAATCCCAAAACGTGTCACCCAACTGTGATGTAACGACATGTCTGAAGATACTCATGATCTGTGCCAGTTTATAATGGTGACATCTTAACTAAGTTACTTTCCTCATTCGGTTTCTACTCAGAAAACAGAAATAAATGTATAAGGATGGCAACTGCTTCACAGGGTTATCTTCACTGGAGAGCTTAAGAATTTATACAAAATTAAAGGGGGTGGGGGACCCCAACAACCATCTTATTTATAAGGTATCATTCTATGCTTCATAGAATTTGATAGAAAACAGAAAACATTACAACTTAACACCTAAATGGTTTCAACAATATAAACGAGTAAAAATTATATTTTAATTTAACTGGACAAAGTAAAGCAAATTATATTTTAATTTTAGCATACAATACTAAGTGATGAAAGAATTTTAGGATTTTTAAGAACAGGCAGAACTAGAGGCTAAGGCAGGAAACCCACAGAGCAGAGACTGGGCAGAGCACTGTGGCTACGGGTCAGGTCTGACCTACTGTCTGTTTCTGTAAGGCCCTCAAGGAAAAAATCATTTTT
The DNA here is from genome assembly GCA_028627145.1 of Eidolon dupreanum. Taxonomy (NCBI): domain Eukaryota; kingdom Metazoa; phylum Chordata; class Mammalia; order Chiroptera; family Pteropodidae; genus Eidolon; species Eidolon dupreanum. Next base: position 2,759,516 of record CM053502.1, read on the forward strand.
ACATGTTTTAATGGTTGGAGGAATAAAAGAGAAAAAAAATATTTCTTGACATATGAAAATTATGTGAAGTTAACATTTCAGAGCCCGTAAGGTTTCACTGGTTTACAGCCATGCCCATTCATTTGCATCTTGTCTGCAGCTCCTCTCATGCCACAAGGGCTGAGCGGCTGCAACAGAGACCTAGGGCCTACAGCAAAGCGGAAAATGTTTGCTCTCAGGCCCACTACACAAAAAGTTTGCTGACCGCTGCACTAAAAACGCTCACTAAATACAGCAGCTCAGCGGATGATGTAACTTCTACACCACAGAAGACTACAAATAGTTTTTAACTGATAATGACATTATTTGCTCAGACATCTTCTATTTATAAAATGCTCAAGAATTTTTCTAGCGGTTATTATCAAGCATACTGGCCTGAAGTACACAAAATAAACCTGTTAGCCAATACCTTCACAAGGATAACAGAGTGCCTCTACAGTCACATCTCCAAGTTCCTTGTCACGTACTATATTTGCGCTAAACACTCAGCTCATTTTGTGAATCTAGATCAGGAATGGCAAATATTCCCATACCTGTGCCCAAGAAAAACCACTGTCAATCAGTGTTGCTTTCAAACGTACTACATTCAGCCTTGATCACCTGAAACAGGAGACAAAATCCATCTGCCATGTAGATGATCTTGCCTATTTGTCTGATCTAATTTGGACTTCTTTATCATTCATTCTTCCTTTATCATTGTTCTTATACTTTTTCTTGTGTGAACAATGTTTGGAACTTGACACAGGGTACAAAAATAACATGAAAGTGGAAGAGGTATGCTTGTTCTCTGTTATCTGAGAACAGAGCATGAACAGTCCAAGATACAAACCATCAATTAAAAAAAAAAAAATGGGGCTTCTAAGTCTTTTTATCAAAATATTGAGTATGACGGGGCTTCTTGATTAATCCTGCATCTTGCCTTGTTTAACCTTTATAGAATGCTTTAGTGCAGTAGACACATGCAGGCTATGTTTACCATGATACTCCAGAGAGGATCTGAAGGAACGATGACTACACTTGGTTACCAAAACCACCACAAGAAAAGCTGTCAACTCTGGGAAACTGACACCGTAGCAAGAGGCAGGTGCAGTTCAGATTCAGATACATAAGTGCACACAAATGACCCACCAGACTGCAGTCCTCAACTGCCCAGAGCCTGCTCCATTCAACAGGAGCCAGTTACCATCAGACCATTAATTCCTCATAACAATACCTTCAAACAATTACCACTTAACATGTTCTTGCCATTATATTATCCAGGGTGATTACTAAACAGCCGCACATAAAACATTCCTGTCTCTTTTGGAATACACAGTTGTGCAATACATTGTGGTTCACTGTTTCTTATGTAGATACATTGCTGAGAAAACCTCATGTTGAGCAAAAATGTTCACTAAAAATATAAGGGCCTCTATGCAACACTGAAATCATATTACTATTTTTTGAACAATAAATAATTATACCTCCAGAAATAAGAGAGCCCAGGCTGGCACCCCAGAGTGGCTGAAGAGTACCTTAGGGAGTATTTAAAATACATAAAAACAAAGATGCTGGCTTGAAGGCACCAGAACAATACAGATTAACATGGAGCTTTTGTGAAGGTGAGCACAGCAGGTAAGGCAAACTGTCAGAGCCAAAGAGTGTGGGTGGGGTGCAGCTCTGCAGAGAGCAAACCCCAAGGGTGCAGGTGCTCATTTTTTCATTTCATTTTAAATAGAGATGAAAAGGCTCCTGCCAGTGCAACAGCCAAATTGAAGGTTTAATTCTCACCTACTTTTTCCTTTTCTGCTAAAATACATTAAACCATGGAATTATATAACTCTCCCTCTTTGCATGCTCCTTCCTCTTCCTAGGAAAAGTTCCACGTGAAGGAGCAC
>CM053502.1:2761931-2785866 GCA_028627145.1 Eidolon dupreanum
ACTTGCATGCATGTCACATTGAACTAAAATTCTTCTAAGTTATAAGAGATATGGATAAAAAGCTACAGATCAATGAGCTTTTTATTCCTCCCTCCCAAAAAAATTTATGTCCTCAAACATCAAATGTCGGAGTTTTGTTTTGCTTTATTTTAATGAGGGAATGTTTGTCTGAGTGATTGTCATAGATAAGCTTTCAATTACTCAGAAAATCAAGACTTTAAAACCAAACTCTTAGCAGGTCACAGACCGACCCGTCAGTGAGATATCAGCAGCTAAATGTGGAGACAAGTTAACATGCTGGAAACTCCCTCCCCTCTTTAAAAAGGAACTTGAATCAAAAGAAAATTATCCATTAAGAAAACAGTATTGGGTTTTTACTTTTTTCAGTAAAATTTCCATTGAAGTGTAACACACACTCAGAAAAGTGCAAAGTATGATAAATTCTCACAAAATAAACAAACCCATGTAACCAGCACTGTCACCACAAAACAGAACAAGACCAGACCCCTTCATGCTGTTTTTAAATTTTCTATAAAAGGAACCATATAGCATTATACTCTTCTGTGTTCAACTCAATATTATGCTTTATTAAACAATCTACACTTTTAACTTCAATAGTGTGTGTGTGTGTGTGTGGGTGTGTGTGTGTGTTCCATTTTAATTCAAACTAGATCCCCAGGTTTCATTTTGTTTACTTAGAATTTTTTCCAGCTTAAATTCCATTTGCATAAAAAGAAATAAACACCTCAGTGTTCAATGTATATTCAATTCTAGCTTCAAGGTCCTTTTTCAATTAAGTCCTCAATTCCTAACAATAATGAGAAAAATTTGCAAATAAAAAGGAGAAATGTTTTATTTTACCTAAGATTAGCATAAATCACAAACTTGAAAGTTGTCTTTTATATATAAAATTTATCTTCGTGTAAAATTTCACACTTTGTTCATAAATATAGAAGGAACGTGGAGATAATAAACTTGAAAATCCTGAATCTTGATTTTTTCCCCCTCTTGTATGTGATAGAGATTTGTTATTCTAGGAATATTATCTAGGGTAAATGGGAGAGTCAATTTATCAGTTGATATAACAGAATACAAGAAATGAAGAACTAGCTTAATGGGCACTTTTTAAAGAACATGTTTCTTTATCACAATAGCAAGCAAAACTGATATGCCAAAATAAAAAATACCTCTCAATAATTTGAATTTAATTTTTTGACTGTTTTACATGATCAGGAATAAAGAAGTCATAGTATCTAAATGAAAATAGTGCACACACAGTCGGTGAAAGTGTAAACTGGTACAGCCACTATGGAAAACAGTATGGAAGTTCCTCAAAAAACTAAAAATATCACTATCATATGACCCTGGAAGCCCCACCTCTGGGTATATAGCTGAAGGAAATGAAATCCCGATCTAAAAGAGATATCTGCATCCCTATGTCCACTGCAGTATTATTTACAATAGTCAAGACAGGGAAACAACTCAAATGTCCATCAAGGGATGAATGAATAAAGAAAATGTACCATATAGACAATGGAATATCATTCAGCCATTAAAAAAAAAGGAAATTCTGCCATTTGTAAAAACATAAATGAATGCTGAGGGCGTTATGCTAAGTTAAAAAGTCAGAGAGAGAAAGACAATACTGTATATCACTTATAGGTGGAATCTAAAAAACCAAACTCATAAAAACAGAAAACAGATCAGAGGTTGCGGGAGGAGAGAAATGAGTAAAGGTGGTCAAAGGATACAAACTTCCAGTTATAAGATGAATACGTTCTGCGGATGTAACATACACCTTGGTTATTATAATTAGCCAATACTGAATTGTATATTTGAAAGTTAAGAAAGATTTTACAAGTTCTTACTACATAAGAAAAAACTATGTGAGCTTATGGATGCTTGTGGTAATCATTTTGCAACATGTACATATATAAAAGTACTAAACTGCACATCTTAAACAATGTTTTTGTCAAATATATCGCAATAAAGCTAGGGAAAAAAAGGAAACAGCGGAAAGAAATTAATATGCTACCCACAGCAAACTTTAGAAATCAATATGCTATGCTAAAGCAGCCCCACAGGAAAATCTGGCTGCATACAGCTGTGTAATAAATCAATTTGTTACTGTGACAGTCATCTCAAAAGTAGAGTAACGGTTGATAGACAACAAAGAAGTCAGATTAGACACGGGGCAATATATAATGAGCCCGACAAAGTTTGTTTTATTTTTTATTTTAGAACAAGTCTGTTAAATCATTCATTGGCAAATAAATGATTCAAGATAGACTTCCAGAAGCATTATTCTAATTCTGACATCATTAATCAGTCAACAGATTTTTTAAAGGTTTTTAGAAATTTATTTATTCAACAAATATTAAGGAATGCACACTATGTGTACACTACTGTCACAGATCCCAGGAATACAGTGAAAAGCAAAACACAGAGTTGCTGTTTTTTATGAAGATACTAATCTTAAAATAATAACAGAAAAATGTAGTTAAGTTATTACTGTTGTAAGTGCTAGACGAAAAGATACAAAACACCGTGACGGTATCTATTAAGGAAATGTGGGCAACCTAGGAGAGGAAAGGCAACCACACTGGAATGGAAGAACTGAAGAAAGCACAAGGTTAAGGAAATGTGAACGTGTGTGTATGAGGGAGGGAGTTTACTAGCTAACAGCAAGTGCAAAGGTCCTGAGGCAGAAGGTAACATGGGGAGTGTAACTAACAAAAAGTCCATTATGCTGAGCTTCTATGGACAAAAACAAAGATAGCTCCAAAGATAAGGATCTGAGTCAAAAGGAGCTGGTTGTGACATGTATACGGCTAAATCTTAGCTAGTGATAAATCCTATATAATACCCAATTTGTCAATAAAATCTCATTCTTCTCAGACCAAATAATGTGATTATAGACCTCTTCCTCTAGGATATGGAAGTATAGTCATATAATTGTCTATTTTTATCCTTGCAGTATCACTTACTGCTGGGCCCACTGTTAATGACATTTTGGGAGGTGCTTGTAGTTCACACTTAATCTGAGTATTAAAACCAATTCAGAAGAGTACAAACCGAAAAAGAATTTAATCTGTGCTTTATATCTGAAAGAAACAAATGAGCATAAAAGATCTACTATTCAACAAATAATAATACACTGAAGAAATCCTTTAGGATGTCCCATAGAGTTCCTATCTAAACATTAAGATACAACTAAGCATATTGAATCTCTGCAATTGAATGAGGATAATGGTTTTCATCACTAACAAAAGATGTTATTGTACTACTCTGCACCAAGAAAGAAAAAGACCAGAAAAAAAGACAAAGGGAAAAAAAAGAAATGAAGTCCCATCTAGGAATCTAATCAGAGTACCCTACTTCTAATTCTTCAGTTTAGGTAAACCTAAAGACTGGCAATATTTAACAGTCCTCCATTTAGAAAGAAGCGTTTTGGAAAAGGCAACCAAGTTATTTAACTTCAAATGCATCCCCCCAAAAGAAAAGAAACCACTGAGAAGGCCAAAGACAGTCTCCTTACCAAAGAGTTAAACATCCACTGGACCTGGCAGGGTATAAACCCCACGCCACAGCAATATCACCCACCCAAGCACAAGGGGTGTCTCACATGAGGTGGTCATGCTCTGAATGCCACAAAATTTTCAAACCATTTTGGTTTCTACAGATCCTTTATACATATTTAGCATCCAGAGAAAGCACCTCTTTTTCACATTTCACAAGGGTTCTCAGTTCTTTCCAAAACAGTTTAAGAACCTACTGGTCTGTAAATAAACCCTTAGCAACCTCCCTCCAGATATTCTTCTAAACATCAAGCAGGAAGGCTTTCCCATAACCTGGGCTGCAGACCAGTACTAGTCTGTGGCCTGTTAGGAACCTGGCCGCACAAGAGGTGAGCAGCGGGCCAGCGAGCAAAGGTTCATCCCTATCTGCAGCTGCTCCCCAGCGCTAGCATCACCAGCATCGCTAGCATCACCGCCTCAGCTCCACCTCAGATCATCAGGCATTAGTTCTCACAGCACGGGTCCCTGGTGCCACAAAAGCTGGGGAATGTCACAGTAGAAGGTGCAATACGAATATGCAATAGTTCCCAAACTAGTTTTCTCAAAACTGGGTTTTCTTAAGGACATACTCAGAAGAAACAGGGCGTTATATTCCCATAAATGGGAAAAACGGCAGGGTATTTTTTTATTGTTAAAGAGGTTTCCTTAACTGCAGGACTTCTCAGACTCATTAATTACGAATCGTTCAAGAGCAGGACAGTATGTGCAGCATTTCCCACATGTATCTGACTACATATATTTTAGGAAAGTATCACCATTGACACAGGAGTAGCACTGCAGTGAGAAAGGCTGGCATTCAATACTGCACAGGGCAGCAGCTGGCCTTCCAAGGATGGATCCAAATGATCCCATTACCATGTTGAATTATGTATCAACAGAAAAGGTAACAAATGAGATCTTTAAGTTATCATGCTATCATCTATTCCTAAAGGAGTTAGCACATTCTCTTCCTTTCTCATGGTCTAGAACTAAATAGGTCCATAGCAAGCAATATGGGGTAACTCTATAATGACATATTCTTCAGTGGCTGAGAAATCCTTCCCTTCCAGCATCTGAGTCAGACACTGACAGTACTGTAACCTACTCGATCTCTGCAGCTGAGTTCTAACCTCTCTGCAACCTCAACTTTGATCTGATCATTCTGTCACAGAACTATCTTCTGAATCATCAACTGAGAAATTGTAGTTGTGCATACTTTATCTGTGTAAGTTCTAATACTGATTATCTTTTGAAATTCAAAACTGATTCCTTTATGGGGAGAGGGGAATCGGTACTTTATGTGAAGTTCAGAACAGGTGCAGTACTCCTCAGTGAAAAAAGAACTGTACCAGGTCAATGACATAACAATCTCCTTAACTCCCTTTCCTGGAAAAATATCAATCTGAGAGGCTTTTAATCTGTTAATTACAGCTCATATGTAATTCATGTCATTCCTCAGCATTCTAAGAATTAAAACAAAATTATTTTAGTTGTACTGACTTCTGTAAGTATCTTAATACACAAAATATATTAAATGAAAAAGGAAGGTTTTGCTGGTGTTCAACAGGTTCTGAATCACTGTCCCCTGTCATCTTATTCAAAAGCTGGATCTGCCTCTCTTTTGCACAGTGCTATACATCTCAGTACACTGAATGACCTAGTCTATTTTCTGAACAACGAAGCAGTTCAGTTGGCTTCACCTATTATCTTTGATTAGAGAGCCTGAAGCCCAAGTCTTTAGAAAAGGAGTTGCTGGGAGAAATAAACCTGGGTCTGAAGGCCATTAAAATCCCTCTCCAGCCATGTTACTCCTAGACCAATGTAAAGCGTCCTGTTTCCAAAAATCTCAAGGTTTATTTGTCCCACCAGAGTCACTGCATTCTAATTTGTGTTAAAGATAAAAACAAGGAAGTCAAAAGACTAAAACCACTGAGCATATGGTGAGGGGAAAGTAGCAACATGAGAAAACAAGAACTGACAAATGCACAACAAACCAGGACAGAAAGCCATGTTAAGGCAGACACAGACAAGAAGTGAATAAATCCAACTGGCCAAAAGTGGGCCAGCATGCTTACTACCTTGAGTTTGTCCACCCAAACTACCATCTACTCCTCCGAGTTCCACACCGTCCTCAACAGCTGAAGAAGTATCTAAATAATGACACTGTCTCTCCACCACAAACACTTTAGCGACCCACATGCAATGGCCCTCACCTCCAGGTCTGTAGACAACATCATCCTCAGTGATGTAGGACGTTATCTCGCCAGTGTCTGTCCTTTCATAGCGAGATTTTTTTTTTGGCGGTTTCTTTTTGTTCTTCTTTGTGGATTCCTCTGTGGTGGCACTATTGTTGTCATTGTCCTCATCTTCACTGTGATCACTCTCAGCGTAATTTTTGGCCCCTCCTTCCAAGGTACAGCTCCGGCGTGGCCTGGAACTCTCGCTCTCTCTTGCTTTCTCTCTTTTCTCTCTCTCTCGGTCCCGGTCTCGGTCCCGGTCCTTCTCTTTGTCTTTGTCTTTGTCTTTGTCAGCTGTCATGATTCGCCACGTGCCTTCTTCTGTCCTCTCACGGCTAGGCCTCCGTGAAAGGTAGACAGTAAGCCTGGGCTTCAGTCTTCTGAATTTCTCACTCAATTCCAGGGAAAATCTAACCACTCCAACAACCCCGACGTTTCAAAAATGCTAGGAGAGGAAAAAAGAGGGAGAAATTAATTTCACTTTATCACTTTCTCATATTTTCTTCTTAAAATAATCTTACTTAAAATGAATCTCTTACTCACACTTTAGCCATAAAAATTTCTCACAAGCCACAGGAAAGAAAGTACAAGTGATAAAAAATTATGTGTGTGTGTGTGTGTGTGTGTGTGTGTGTGTGTATGGTTTTTGACCTCAGCTAGCATATGGTTTGGGATTTGCTACCACATCAATAATGAAAAATGTCTTCATGTATAAAAATAAACTATACCTTCTGTACACCATTTTCTCCTTTTTAAGGAAAAAAGTGTACCACAGTAGAAACATATAATAGGTACAACTATACAAAAGGCAATAACCGTAAAATTAATTTAAAAAGAAAAAGAATTGTAGTAAAAATTATTTTCGTCCAAAAAACAATAATTTGGAATGCCTTGGAAAATGTCCCAGAATGTCTCACAGTGTTACTATCTTCTGAAGACTCTTTCTAGCCACTTTTTCGAATTTTCAGAGCTCCTCCCAAGAATAAACATAAGAATTGACTCAACTACTGAATAACAATGGTGTACACTTGAAACTAATATAATATTCTATGTTATCTATATTTTAATTAAATTTCTTTAAAAAGAGTTGAATCAAAAGTGACAATTCCAAAGCGAGATTCTTCTGCCTTTAATTATATTTGTTCACATTCAAATCTACCATCCTAGTTATTTTCCAGGAAAAATGGTTTCTCTAATGATATATTATCTCTGCCTTAACAAAACATAACAGGCTCCAAAAACAATGTTCCATCTTTAGGGAATATTAGGTGGTTTTTACAATCTTTTAAATTTCCACTATTAATAGCTTTCCTAATAAACTCCCTAGAACCAAACCCAACAAGGAAAGTGTGAAGTTGTTAAGAGATTAAAATGGCAAGAGTGAATCTCAAACTCCAACCCAACACATAGGTAATAAAAATTTTATAGGAGGAAAAAAACTGTTCTGTTTCCAATTCCATTTTGGAATAGTCATAATAACCAGTAATTTACCTTTTATCATCATCCCCAATATCTCATCTAATCTGTTCAACAATCTGTACCAAACACTATCTACGTGCCAGGTGTTCAGAACTAAACATACAAGGGGACAACTCATGGTCCTTGCCCTCAATGCTCTAATGCAAAAAAAGGAAACAACTCATCAATATGAGAACCATCTGTTTCTCATGCTACTAGAACCAAATAGGAAACAACATTTACAAACAAACAAAAGAATGGTCCTCTTTACTTTGACGACAACGAACAAATCAGTTTGCAATTATATGCCTCAGAAGCAGAGGAAATTACCATTGGTTTTGCCAAAACCATAAAAATGATCACATATTTTCTTCAAAGCTCATAGTCCAAACCTGATACCAGAAAAGACCTCCCCATAAGCACTTCAAATATCCTTAAGCATTCAGGAAAATAAAAAAGTTAACAACCACCACTGGGAGACAGACACATAGCACAAACCAAGATTATTTCCTTCTATATAGGAAATATGCTTTCAGATAGGATTTCAATTTTCTGAAGATATTTCAAGAAAATGAAAAATTATTCTAGTGACTGCAAAACTTCTGAATCAACTGTTAAACAGACAGTAATAAACTCCAAAGTCCCTGCAGGCCACTGGTGTTAGCAATTCAATATACAGAAAGAGACATATTATTTTCTCCACTGGGCTTAAGTTTAGAGCGTGAACAAGCCAATCATGCAAAAAAGAAAATTATCAGCCAACGCGGTTGTTAAAACATTCTTCTGACACTGAAAACGGACTCAGGTCTACTTGTAATCTAAAAGAAGAAGAGCTTAGGCTTAAAACCTCTTGGATGCAGTTCAGGACAGACATATGCCTGATTAATTTAACATAATAGGACCATTCGCTCTGGTGTTAACAAGAAATATGCTCCAGAAAATTGTGTAAAGATATTATTTTAGCACTCAAAATGAAAAAAAAAGTCCTAATTGTGCATTCAACAATACTCCCTACAAAATCATATACTGTTTCTATTTACCAAAAAAAGCTAAGTTGTTTCTGTGAAAAATGAGCCAGAAAGAAAAATTCAAGAAACAGAGAAGGCATCAACAAAATGTCTGTGTGTGTGTGTTTGTGTGTGTGTGTGTGTACAACTTTCAGATAACTAAGAACACTGATAACCCAAAGCAAAAGTCAATCCAATTACCATTTACATTTGGCTGTAATACATAGCTCATGGGGATACATATTTTTTCCTCTGCATTTATTATAGTAATTATAATTTTTCTGAGCTTCATTATACAATGACCAACATACAACAATATTGTGACACTGAGAAGGGTAGCTGTCACTTCAATTTACTAGAAATGATCTACAAAGTAGACAGCATCTTTAAAACAAGGAGCTTATTATAAAGCAGGTCTCTGCCAGGATCTCATTTGATCCTCTCTCTCAACAAGTCAGTAAAGTGATCCAGACAGGAGTCACCCTCCCTGCTTTAAAGACCAAAGAAAAGAAACTAAGAAGAGATCATTTGTCTGCACAAGGCCACACAGCCATTGACTCTCAGGAAGTTCTTCCAAAAGTGAAATCCATATGACCTGTTTAGAACCTGCTCCTCAGGTTATAATCTGTGCTGCCAGAGTCAACAGCTCTTTATAGGTGCCAACTTTTCCCACATGAATCCATGCTGATAATTTGGACAGACGGATTTAGGAAACTCACTTTGCCCTCTGCCTCTGACAAAGAAGACAGTTTTCTCCAGTTAAGAAAAATACTGAAAGTATCTCTGTTGATCCACTGCTCAACAACGCAGTTAAACAGGCAACATGGTATAAGATACTTAAATTAACAAATAACAAAAGAAAATCTATTCTAGAACACGTTTCAAAGTCACAACAATCTTCATCTATTCATTAAACCTACGTCTACTGAGTGCCTACTGTGTACCAGTTACTGCTCTAGGTATGAGGAAAATAGCAGAGAACCACATATAAACTTCCCTGCCCTTGTGAAGCTGATTTCTATGGAGTGGGGAAGGACCATTAACAAAAGGATAATAAAGTTAAACCCTCCCTTAACATGTTCAATAGGTTCTTGGACCTGCGGGAAAATGATATATCATGAAACTAATTTTACTACAGGCTAACTGATATAAACAAGAATTAAGTTCCTAAGGCATCTCATCGTTACAATAAAATGACATTGAACAGAACTATACTACATTACACACACACACACGTGTGTACGTGTGTGTGTGTGTGTGTATAAAATATGAAAGTATCTTAAATGGAGAATTCAATGGAGCTAGAGAATGTGGGCAGACCGTAATTTTAAATTATAGCCAAGAAAGGCCTCACCTCACTAAGATGACTTTGCCCCTAAGAGGGTTAGAGAGGAAGCCAGGAGGACATATGAAGGGAGACCACTGCAGCACAGGGGAAAGTAGGAGCAAATGTCCAGAGGCAGGAGTGAGCCAGACACACTCAAGACACAGCACGCCAGAGAGGCTAGAGTGACATCAGGCAGAGGGAGAGTGGTCAGAGATGAGTTCAGAGAGGTAAAGGGAGTCTGGACCCTGCCGAGCTTTACAGGCCAGGTAAGGACTGTGGCCTTTACTCGAGTGTCCTGGAGTGACTAGAATGACACTTCAGCCACTACAGGGATCTGAGTAGCAGAAAAGGACATGATCTGACCTGTTTAAGATCACTCTGGCTACTGAGGAAAAAATCTGAAGGGATGCAGCATGAAGACTGGTGAGGAAGGAGGCTCATTTCAATAACTCGGGTGAGAGGTGACGGTAGCTGGAACAGGCTAGAGGAGTAGCAGGTTAAGTCTTACTTTCTTATTTTTAAGATAAGAGTCACAGATGTGCTAACAACTGGGAGGCACGGTGTGACAAAGGAATCAAGAAGAACTCCAAGGATTCTGACATGAGCAACTGGATGGATAATGGTGATATTACACAAGTTTTGGGGGAAAGATTAGGCGCTCTGGGATGAATATGTTAAATTAATAAGTCTATAAAATCTACATAAAGATTTTAAATAGGCAGAGCTCCAGGCTGAAGATACAATTTTAGTTTTTAATTTAGTTTTTAAGGACATAAGATTGAGTGATATCACCAAGGAAGTGTGTGTAAATAGTTTTTCGGGTAAAAATTTTTAAACCTACAAAAAACATGAATTACTCATGCTTGAGTGGACAGAGCATTCAAAAGATTTGCAAATTACCCACTTCCTAAAGCAGTACCCCTAGGACCCATTTAAAAAGTATATTCTTCTTACTAGTTTCCAGATTTATCAGACTGTACTTCATCATTGTATCTTCATTGAGAAATTTGGTCAGCTGGCTTACTTTTTGTTTTAATCTTCAACAGAGTCACTGGCACAAAGCCGTTCTTCGTTACTTCTGGTACTTCAACCTCTACGAACATCATCTGCCTCTTCAAAATGAAGCTGACCACCACCCACAAACACTTCTCATTAACTTATCAGAACCAATTCGGATAAAGTACTAAAATTTCGGTCATGCTCTGGGACCAAACCTCATTTAAGAAAACCACTTCCTGTCACCATTTAAGCAGTCCCAGGAGGTTTGGGGCCATGATACAACTGTAAGAATACTGGAGTGAGAAGCCAAGCTCCAAGTTGCTGGCAGTAACATATGCCTTGGCCAAACCACTCTACCACTCTGAAACAGTTCACTGCTGTAAAATAAAAACAGTAACTAGCTACTTCACAGAGCTGCTGTGAGAATTAAGTTAATTAAGTATGCCATATGTAAATATACTTACAGACTATGAAGTTCCTTATAAATGTAAAATATCAATACACATTCTTAAATAAATAATATAGTCTTATTATCTGCTACAGTAGATAATACTCATAGTATGTTGTGCTATGCGAGATATAAACATAACCAACATCATTCCTACCCTCAAGAACTTATCTACCTGGGAGGATCCTATTGCACGATTAATCACGTAAAATTGACTACAAGTAATAATTCAAAAATATCTTCTCTTAGAACATGTAAAATTCACTTATCCATAAAAACTTGCCCCTCTTTCCTCAGTTTCCAATCCTTGAGTTCTAATCATCTCCATGGCTCAAACCAGAGTCTGCAGGACACGTGACTCTCACACTAAATGCAGTCCAATTAACTTCCTCATTCAACCACAGCAAGAAAGTTACATTTGTCAAATGCCCAACCACACACAGGGCATTTTACTCAGCTCTTTCAGTTTACCAATCACAACCTGAATACAGGCATACCTTGCAGATATGGTGGGTTCCATTCCAGAACACCTCAATAAAGCTAGTATCTCACTAAAGTGATTCATATTCTTTTTGATGACGGAAGGTCTTGCCTTTATTTAAAAAATGCAACGATTGTGAGGTGCAATAAAAGTGAGTATGCCTGTATCTCTAAAATTTATCCATGACTCCAAGTGAAAAGTAAATTGCATCATTTCAAGCCACCATCAATTTTCACACAGATTAATACAACTAACTGCCTTCTCACTGGTCTCTGTGACTATAAAATTTTTTTGTTGTTGTTGTTTTTGCCTGCCTTCCAGTTCATCCTCCAACAAAGCCAGCCAGCATCTGACATTCCACCATCTTTTTTAAAAACAGCTTTATTGAGACTAATTCATGCGCCACACAATTCACCATTTAAAGTACGATTCATTGCCCATGATTCCATTTCAAAGATGACAGAGACCTTCACGTCCTGACTGCCTCTCAGCTTCTCCAGCCCTGCATCTCCACCACTCCTGCGTGCTCCAGCCACCTCAAAATACTGCTCCAGTCACTGGAACCCATCTAGTTGGAACTCATCCCTTCCCCTTGGTCTCCCTAACCTCTACTAATCCTCGAGGCCTCAGGCATTTCTGCTGTCCAACTCCAGCAGGCCTCCTGGACCCAGCCAAAGTCCAGCCTCTTACTGTTGTTCCTCATTCTGCCTGTACACTGGCCCTCATCAATCCTGTTATTGTTATCTGTCCATTTGTGTCACCTCACTGACAAGGACCATGGCTATCATATTCACTGAAACAACTCCCACTAAAGCAGTTTCTGTATCAGATCTACTAGAGCAGCAGTCCCCAACCTTTTTGGCACCAGAGACCGGAGCTGAGGCAGTGAAGCTAGCACTGGGGAGCGGCTGCAAATACAGATGAAGCTACACTTGCTAGTCCACCGCTCACCTCCTGCTGTGTGGCCCGGGGACCCCTGCACTAGAGTTTACATCCTCATTATCATTTGACTATCCATCATCTAAAGGGTGACCACACACTCTCCTTCTGGAAAGGCTCTTTTCCTTTGGCTCTCCTGCAATGTCCTCTCCTGGGTCTATCTAGCTGCTCCTCCACCGCCAGGACCAGGCCAGCCATGGTAGGAGTTCTTCAGGGTGCTGTCCATAGCCCTTGTTTTTCATCCTCCACTTTCATCCTAATCAATCTCAGACATGTCCATCAGCCTACAGGTACCATGTACACACAGGTGATCCACATATATTCATGTCTACCAAAATTCTCCTGCAGAGCTAGAGGCCTATGAAAGCTGCCCACCTGAGGACTCCTCTTGGATATCTCCAAGGTACCTCGACACGCCCAAACCAAAGGCGCACTCTGGCCTCACATTAGTCCCTCTTCTAGATGGCTTCTCTCGGTGACTGGTGCCCCTGCCCACTCTGTTATCAAGCTGGACACCTAAAAGCAGCATCTTTAGTGCCTCCTTTCTCTTTCAACCTGTCATCAATGAATCCTGTCATTGTTACATTACAAACTTCTCTCAAATGCATCTACTTCGGAACACCTCCAATGCCACAACTTCAGTTAAAGGTACTAGTGTGGCTTTTCTGGACCACTTCAATTGGCTTCTCTTCAAATCCAGTCCCCTGAACCCTTACAATTCTCCTTCTACATTACAGCCAGGATACTCCATTTAAAAGGCTAATGTGATCATGTCAATCCTCACCTTAAAATACTCAGTGACTTGCCACTTGTTAGCTAAAACCCAAATCCTACCCATGATCTGGAAGGCCCTTACCTTTTCATCTGGCCTCACCTCACACCATTCCCTGCACTCTGCGCCCAGCCAGCCACACCACCCTCCCCTCAGTTCCCTGAACACACTCCCTCCTTTCTGGAGTGAGTCCTTTGCTCAGGTTCTACCTTCTGTCTGTGATACTCACCTCCTCTCGTGGCCTAGATATCTCTTACTCTTCCTTCAGGTCACAGCTCAAAGCAACTTCCTCGAGATGTCCTTTCTTGTCCAAAAGAACTACAATCAATCTGTAGTGATTGCCACAACTGTAATTTCACATTTATGTGATTTGATTAGCATCTGTCTCCACCTCTAAGCTAGAAGCTCCATGAGGAGTTGACCATTGACTGCTTTTGCCCTCTGTTGTATTTGCAGAGCCTACCTCTCTGCCTGGCACATACTGCTGAGTAATAAATTACTTCTTCCTGCCCTCCCTCTCACACATAAGCTAGATCAATCAAGAGGGCATTATGATGAGACTTTTATTTGGGAAAGAAAATATTTCATGAGTAAATAACAGGTGGTGCTTGTGCTGGCTCATAAACCATGAATAGCATGAGGAGGAACATAATGAAAACATTCCAGGTGCAAGGAAGTTCAGTAAAAAGAGTATTCGATTAAATCGCTGTCCCTGATGACAGCTACAGGGAAGATAATGGAAGCCCCTAAAATAATAAACCAGCTAATATTCACTGGGCACTTAATATATACTAAGCATTTTACACATGTAAATTAATTTAGCATTCACAAGAGTGACAAAATAATTTATTATCCAAACTGGGACACAATTGAGAGTTAAAAAGATTAACGATTATTCAGGAAAAACATATGTAAACTGGGTCATACGATTATCTTAACTATATTTATGCTTAGTAGGTACTATTGTTAATGTACATGTCCCCAATGTAAAAGTAAGCACAGAGAGGCTAAGCAAGTAGACCAAAATCACACAGCTATGTGTTAGACCTAGTATTATGAACCCAGGCTGCTGCTTCTAGAGCTTATACTCTCAATCACAAGGCTATACTGCCTTAAATTACACAGCCTTATATACAATAGAATATTACTTGGCTATTAAAAAAAAAGAATGAAATCTTACCATTTGTGACATGAATTGATCTAAAGGGTATTACACTAAGTGAAATAAGTCACAGAAAGACAAATGCTGTACGATTTCCCTTATTTATGGAATCTAAAAAACAGAATAGACAAACAAAACAGAAACAGAATCACAGATACAAAGAACAAACTGATGGCTGGCAGATGGGAGGAAGGTAGGGGAGTTGGGGGTTGGGTGAAAAAGGTGAAGAGATTAATAAGTACAAATCGGCAGTTAAAAAAGTCATAGGTATGTAAAGTACAGCACTGAGAATATATCAATAACATTGTAATAACTAAGTATGGTGCCAGGTGGGTACCAGACTTTCAGGGGGGATCAGTTTGTAAATTATATAAATGTCTAACCAGTATGCTGAATGTCTAACCAGTATGCTGAATACTCAAAACTAACATAATATTAAATGTCAATTGTAATTGAAAAAAATAACTTTTAAAAAAATTACACAGCCTTAAAAGACAAGTTACTCAATACAGTAGGCTAAGCAAACAGGCTCTCTCTCACTGTAGGTTCTTGAGATGATAACGGCCTTTTGGAAACATTCATTTTGTCCAGCAAGAGGTATTTTCCATCCATTGTTAGTGCCATCCAAACAAGCTTGCTTTCAAATCCACTGTCTCTGAAAGCCTAAATAAGGAACCAAAGCATCTCGAGATCTTGCCATTTCTACATTTATTGTATCTCAATAAATGCTCAGTGTTTTCCTTTAGGAATAAACAAAATGAGGCAGTCCAGGTGTGGAGGACCTAAGCAAGCTATTCACTCTGCTGGCCATGCCTCCATGAGAAGCAGCCGAAGCTGGCAAGCAACAGACCCCCAAAGAGGCGTGCTGCAGCCGGGCAACTGACTTCACAGGGAAATCTGTTTTCTTTTCCTATTCCCTTTCATACAAACATCCTGGGAAAGAAAGTATACTGACTTTAGCTCTGGAAAGGAAACGATCCCTCTAACACTTGTATTCAGAATTAAGGCATTCTCATAAACAGCAACCAGTGACAGAGAATATCAAAATATGCCAGAGAATCACTGAAGTTGCTTGCAAAGTTAACACTGACATATGGGGTCAGCAGATCTGCGAACCCATGGCAGAGGGAAGAGTGGGTTTTATCTGAATCTGATGTGATACAGAAAATATTCTTCCACGTATAAATAAATGGGTTGTGAAGTTCTCCCACCTGACCAAATCCAACCACATAAGCAAATGGCTACACATGCCCCTCCAACGATACTCGACATTTAAGGTTAATGGATACTTAAACTCAATCAATCCTGAGTTTACACACTCATTCCTGGAACACATGTCACATTGAAAGAACCTAAATAACCAAGATGAGATGCACTAGTCAAATTCAGAGAGTAGTTTTTGTGGTATCAAAACTGAAGGAGGTACATAATGAATGCCCTTTAATCAGAAGTGGATGTAATTCTTAGAAAAGCACTTCCCCAACTCCTTGAGAAGCTTTTTTTGGGGGGGGGCGGGGAGAGAACTAAATTTGGTGAACTCTAACAAATATCTTAATTTCTTCCAAAAAGAAGAAAGAATGAAATACAGGACTTGCAAAAGGTAGCGAAAGCACCCAGAACAGCAAAACTCTAGGTTACAATTAACTCAAAACTGAATAACAATACATAATCCTTTTTTTTAAGTAGAAGGAATTCCCAAAGATGAGGTGTCCAAGGTTTTAAAGATAAAAAGAAAAACTCCTCCCTTTAAAAAACATACACTCATTCATACAAGCAATTGCTTTCCTATACTGTTAAATGTGAGATGTTTGTCAATTACATACAGATGTTGTGCTTTTGCACGTTGCCTACAGACATGACTCTTCTGCTCAGTGGGTAAAGGAAACCATGACTTTTCAACTGTGGCACGATTAACATTTTTTAGCAAATCATTCTTGAGGTGGGTGGGTGTTGTCCTGTGCATTATGCCTGCTCTCTACTCATGTAAATTCTAGTAGCACAACTTGATGTTTCAAACAAGAGAACAAAATATATCTCCAAATACTGTCACATATCTTCTGGGGAGCAAAGTTGCTCACACTTGAGAGCCACTGCTTTAAACAAATAACATGTCTAACAACACAGAGATTTCAAAGGGTTAAGCATCTGTGTTTATTCAAAATTATGCTTGACCAATATGGAATCCATAAAGCTAACACCATTACAAAAAGTATAATGTAACATGTTCTTTGTTCTCTGAAATAATATGGATTAATTCAAAACACTGCCTGAAGTAGTAATCACACAAATGTGTGAAGCTGAATTTGGAAAACAGAAGCAAAACAAAACCTTGCCATTTCCTGGCAAGCCCTGAAGGTTGTTAGGAATAATATTACTCACTGGTGACCTCTGGACATGGGACCAAGTGGATGCTTCTGTTATCACACAACTAAAGAGAAAACCTGGTACAAGGGAAACAAAATGCCTGGGAAACCAAGTCCCTGATGTGAAAGGGGAGAGAATTCCTAAACTCACTCTCCCAAAGCATGGTCATAAACAGAAACCCAAGAGTAGAAAAAAATATAAAAACCAAGCAGGTGGATAAATAAAAGATGATATATACATACAATAGAACATTGTTCAGCAATAAAAAGGAACTACTGATACGTTACAACATGGATGAACCCAGAAAACATTATGCAGTGTGAAAAAAGCCAGTCACAAAAGACCATATACTGTATGATCCCATTGATAGTAAATGTCCAAAAAAAGTAAATCCATAGAGACAGAAACAGATGAGTGGTGGTTGCCTTGGGGCTGGAGAGGTGGATGAGGGGTGATTGCTATGATTATAAGGTTTCCTTTGGGGGTGATAAAAATGTTCTAGAATTGATGGTGGTAGCAATTGCACATATCTGTGAATATGATAAAAGCCATTAAATGGTGCACTTTAAACAAGTAAATTATATGTGAATTACATTTCAATAAAGCTGTTAAAACACACACAAACAGCAACACTACAAACTAATAAAAGGCTCAATCTTTGCTATAGCTAAAAAAAAAAAAAAAGCATCTGGCTATAAAATTCACAAGGATGAGCTCTACATCTGCAATCAAGAAAAACCGCCTCTCAAAGCTGTAAAATATAGTTAATTAAACACATAAAAGGAGATGTTTTATTTCATGTAACACTGAGAATGAAAGAGAACCTTCTTTGAACCACAGTGGTCTTTAATATGCAGGAAGACTTGGTCAGGCTTACTACCTACCTCTGCGCAGTATGTTCAAAAAGAGGTAAGTTGGACAGGGCTTCTTTCAGTTTGCAGAGCTCCAATATTAGAGTAATTTGCAACCATGGCACATCAGCTCTCAGCATTTGATGAAAGGAAATGACAGGGTGGATTTTACACTTAACTTAATACAATTACACTTCACACATATATGAAAAACCAAAAGCATACATAATGCACTTCTAATCCATGGGTACAAACTATATCGAGAGAAAAAGAGAACCATAAAACTGACAAGAGCAGTCCTAAAAAACACTCAGAATCTGAGTCTTAGATGAAAAGGAAAAGTAGTTCTGACTAAAAGCAGAAGTCTAAGTCAAAACTCAATTTGCTATTATTTTCTACGTCTGAGCTATTCTAACTGGGTGTGATACTCTCTAGGTTGACCAAATATATTAACCTGCCATCTTTACTAACCTATTATCACTCAAAGAGAAAAGCAGAAGAGCCACTAGAACTGAGCTCCAGATGTCAGTAACTGGTGAGTGCCCAGGGAGGGTGAGGGTGCGGGGAGTCTCAGGGCCTGGACCAGACACTTACATGCTGTAGCTGCTAACACCGATCAATCATCAAATAAATATCAATGGCTGGGCAGAATCCCTGTCAATTCCTCCATTAATTCAGCAAATATTTACTGAGCACCTACTAGGTGCCAAGCATTGCCCTAGGAGCTAATTGACAGAAACTCACACAATCTCTAATCTCAGAGAGCTTACAGTTTAGTAGGGGAGGGAGCAGACAATAAACGAGTAATACACAGTCTATTATTAGCTGGTGATAAGTGCTATAGAGAAAAATTAAGCTGGGCAAAGGGGATGGAAACATTATTGATTTAAGGTAATCTCTAATAAGGGGTCTTTTAACCTGAAGGAAGCAAGGGAGGAAGTCTGTGTGGAAAGCATTCTGGGGGGAAAGCATTCTAAGCAGAGAGAAAAGTATAAAGGCCTGAGACGGAAGCACACCCGGCACATACAAGCAGCAAAAGGCCAAAGCGGTGATGGAAAAAAAATAAAAAGAGGAGATAAGGAAGGAACAGGGAGGCATTTACTGAAAAAAAGAGAGAAGCCACTGTAGAGTTTTGCATAAAGAATGAATGACAGACTCCCTCTAGCTGCTATGGGAGGCAAGGCAGAGGTGGTGCACGTAGTAAGAAGTGTGTCACTGTGGATAGGTTCTGCAAGCAGAGCCATCAAAATCTGTTGTCTGATTGTGACAGATTGTGAGAAAAGGAGGAAAGTCAAAGAAGACACCGAGATTTGGGCCAGAGCAACTGGACGAGTAGAGTTGTCATTTACTGGTATGAGGAGAAGGAAAACTGGGCCTTCAGCTTGGAACATGTTAAGTTTGAGATGCCTGGTAGATACCCAAACAGAAATACATGGATGGGTTGAGAGGTCAGAAAGCTCTGGGCTAGAGAGAAATCTAGGCGTTCCCACCACACAAACCGTATCACCAGGAGACTGGATGGTATGGAAACAAACCAATGAGGATGAAATGTTCAAGGTGGCAAGAGAATACCTTGAAGCAAATAAGATATTATAGACAGGCCAGATAAGTTTGTTAACTGTCAGTGGAGTTACAGTGATAGAATGGTGGAAAGACTGTATCAGAATCATGTTTTTAAAATCCTGAGATGAAAACAATATACGGTTTTACGTGCAGCCCTCTACATATGTAACAGTTTCCTATAGACAAATTCCATATTAATGATGTTACCAAGTATTGCATTTAATAAAATCCAAGCTGCTACAGTCATGGCTGATTTTCAATCTAGGAAGACACATAAGATAGGAACATCACCCCAGGTACCTTCCATGCTTCAAAAGGAAACACATCAGCTGTCCAAATAAAGGTGGGGGTGGGGAGGGCAGTATTTGAAAGATTCTTACCTCATCCATTAATAAAAGGGCTACTGAGTTTTTAAAATAGCTTTCCTAAGTAACATTTTTGAGGCCCTAAATTGAACATGGTAAGGCCCACATGAAAAGAAAGAAAACATGTAGCAATTAAGTATCTGAATTCAAAGCAAAAGCTCAATTCCAGAATGAGATTTAATAGTCTCACTAGTGATGTTTAGTTGGTGTCATAATTTGAATTAATGAATTAAGTCGAAAGTGCAAATGGGGGGGAGGGCGGGTTAGCATATTGTTGTTAAATCCTTGATAGGAAAAGGCTTAACTGAACACAAAATCTATGTCCATTATCAAGAAATTATAGTTGTATTTATTAATAGAAAGGGAAAATAGCTAATTTAAAGAATAATCATACTCTGAAATATAGAGATCAAATAACCAAATTCTAGCTAATGACAAGAAAGATGTTTCTAACTAGAGAAAAATGCAATACTCTTCTCTCCTGTATGAACAAGTTTTTTTCATGAATGGTGATCTTCAAGAATTTAAAAATATGTTAATCAAAAAGCCTTCATCAGAAATTGCATGTAGTCATTTTATACCTAGCTGATATGAAAACGTTTGGTTCACCAGAAGAATGCTCAAACATTCCATTAGAAATTTTAAAGACACTTTATTGGATATCTTAGGCAAATTCACAATGTTTATCACCTTCCTTCATTGTATTTCCTGTCCTACAATAGAGAATATGTAATGAATTTTTCACATAGTCTCATATAAACACTCTCAAAATGTCTCCAGTTTACCCAGTATGCTATAAAAATGTTATCTTCCACATATGTAAAACGATGGGGAAGCACAAACTCCAGGCAACCTGTGACACTGCATGGATGTTCTATAGGTGACTGTTTGATTCTCTGTCCTTGCTGGCATCAAATGACTGATTACATTTACATTCAGAGTAGGAAGAGCCATAAAAGGAGAGGAGGGGTCATCACCCAGTAAGAAAGTCTAGATTTCTAATAAGAGTTCTTACTTATAATTACTTAGCTGCAGTCATTCATCAACAATGAAGGAAGCACAGCACTAGAGCCTGTCTGTGACCAAGAAGGGTACCTAAGTCTGCAAGTGCTTTCAAATGATGATACATACCACAAGAAGGTGAAAAACACAACAGTCAAATCTGTGGGTACTGATGAGCTAAACAGACATTTTCCATTATGGAACTTGAAAATGAGGAAATAACAAGTGTAAACAAGGAAACTATGAAAGGAAGCATGGGCCAGCACAGAGCTATAGAATGTCATCTAAAGTTCCTACTGCAGGCGTCAGCATCTGGTTACTACTGAGCTTCAGATATACCTGGCTTCCGTCTCCAGCATGTTAATCCACTGTACATCACAGTTTTCAGAGTCTTCTGACAAAAACAGCTCTTGAGAAGATGTCGGCAACTTTCTATCAACTGTTTACACTGAAGTCTTTAATACCATTTGCTCAAGGTAAATACCAATTCTACTGACTGAAAAATTAATATATATAATCAGTCTTAAGTAGAATAAACTCATATGGAAAGCAGAACTTTTTTTTTTTTTTTTTCATTTTCACCCTCTTGCTAAGAATACATTCAGGAACAGTCCC
This sequence comes from Eidolon dupreanum, assembly GCA_028627145.1. Classification (NCBI taxonomy): domain Eukaryota; kingdom Metazoa; phylum Chordata; class Mammalia; order Chiroptera; family Pteropodidae; genus Eidolon; species Eidolon dupreanum. The sequence goes on from CM053502.1 coordinate 2,783,079, forward strand.
TATTTTTACACAGGAGCTTAATTTGTTTACTACAACAAGCTTTAAAAGATGATATGATGGTCCTGTATCACAGATAATACAGCCCAGTCCTGTTCAGCACATAATAACATATTCTCTAATAATAATCTCATTTATCTCTGGGACCAGGTACACCTGGGAATGAAAGAGAATGCCGTCAAGCCTACATCAGGGATTTCTAATATAAATATGCCACCTCTCTAAAACAAGTGTCTATCAAGATCTTAGCAAGCTCATTACTGAGAAACCCATTAATTTGTGAAACAAATAAAGGGCTCCAAAATATAAGTGCCAAAATAAGGAAAACTGAATGTCATGTTTTTTTAAGAATGGGGTGACAAAGCTTAATGCTATAGTTTATATTAAACATACCCAAATTGAACTTATTTGCATTACAATTTAATTGGAAAGTTTTATTAAATAATATGTGCAAAGTTGCAGCTTTTTCCATAGACCCATAGCCTAAGAGAGGCCTCATCTTGACACTTATAAATTATTAACACAGCCCACAACTAAAAGAAAGCCCGATTATTTAAAGATTTGAACATTATCATCAGAAGGAAGTAATACAGGGAGGAAAAAAAAGAAAAGCTATGTCTTCAGAGCTTTTCAAAACAAGTTTTATAAAATATGAAGGCAACTGACGAGGAGCACGCCTATAAACAATAACTGTGATAACACTGAGCAGGATTGAAGGAGGCAGAGATTGCATTTCTTCCAGAAGCAAGTAAATCTGCTAACAAGACTTGTATTGATCATGTGTTGGCAGGCTTAATCAATACCACACAGGTACTCTTTTCTAAGCTTTCATCTCATATAGTAAAAGATAAAAAGATAGTAGAGCGATTGCCAGATTAAATAAGGTCTGCATCCCAACTGTTCAAAGTCGAGTTCCCTTGACAAATTTTCTCTATTTTGTTGTCAAGGAAAAATTAAACCTACAAGCAAAATACTCATTCCATACTCCACAACCACAAAAATATCAGAAGCTCAGTTTATTGCCTAATGTAAACGTATACTGAAGAGCTGTAGTCTCTAGTGACCTTTAACAACACCTGGAAAATGCAAGCAAGGCAATATTCAACCCAGAGAATATAAATCGCAAAAGCAACTGACAAATTCAACCTGGAAGGCTGAATGTAAATGGAGCATAGGGTTACAACAGCATTCTCAAAAGAAATCCTTTCTCACTTCAGAAAACAGAGGAATTTCCTCTCAAATGTTTTCAGTGGAAAAACTGCCACTTCTGATTAAAGTTAATTTGATCCAATTGATGGAACCTGGGGGAATGCACAGATTCCCTTCTTTACTGTCCTCCCTGCTTTATCTTGCAACTTGCAAATTGACTAACAATATGACTAACACTTGTGCCATTTTCAGCAACGGGTAATTTACAGTTTTATTTTGTTTTTAAACAACTGGATAAGATGCACTGCTTCTTCCCTATAGGTCTGTCACTTTTTGATTTTTTTAAACAAATGATATCATATAAACAGGTAAGAAGCATTTTTAGATAACAGAATTTTTAGAATTGTGTAGAAAAGGCAGTTATAGTAAAAGGCCGCTCTTCTCCCCGATGAAAAGCCCACAAGGTCCCCAATAACAGAGAAGAGATTTTTAAGCATCCTGAGAGCCCCATTACCACACCCACAACTAATCCTATTCTCCACCAGAATCAGAAACAGTAGGGTGCACATTTGTGAGTGATACTATTAACCTTTCTGATAGATTTTAGGCTTGGTAATCAACCAGATAAAGACAGAGAAGCACTGATGACGTCAAGGCTGCTATCTCTAGTTTCTGCAATGGGGGGCATGGGGTGGGGGATAAAAGTAACTGAATAGAGAAGAGATTTTAGATTTTGGAAAGTGCTGAGTTTCAGCTATTATAGAGCCATCCAGACTGAGGTATCTACCAGGCAGCTGTAAATACCGTATGACACTCAGAAGAAAGACCAAAGCAAGGACGTGGACTTGGGAATCATCAACATAAACTTCACCTTATTTTAGTACCTATGGATATTAAATAAGAGGACCAAGGAAACACCATTAGATTAAGAGTACAGGGCTAAATATAAACATAAGCATTTTCCAAATCAAATTCCTTAAAAAAAAAAAAAAAAAAAAACAGGACACTCTACGACAGGCAGTTCAAAAACAACCACCACAACAATAAAACCTCTATGTAAAGTCTAGGACACACTGCTTTAAAATACTCTTAAAGTTTACACTATTGTCATCTTATAGGGTCTAAGACTTCTGTGGGTAAGAAAACTGTTGAACAAGTTATTACCTACAGAAACAAAAACCCAGAGCATACTGCCCAATGTAATTCATCTCCATGTTACAAAACTTATAAATGATCAATACCAACTCTCATTCTTCCTTAGAACAGCATGCAAGTCATGGACAAAAGCAAGAGAAATTCTACAACTTCACTTCACCTAACTAATCTCAGGAGCTCTTGATGGGACTCTGACTCCCCAAATACCTGCCATGTCAACGTGTGCCTTAGCCATTGGTCACTTCTAGAAAAGTAATCCAAACTATTCAACAGGTCATTTTGGTCACATGTTAGAAACCAACATCAACTCAAACTACATATAAAGGAATGATTCACTTCACAAAACATTCTTAGATGGCAAGGTGAGGGGCTAAATAAAGCAAGTCAAGTATATTTTTACAGGGTGGGGGAGGGAGAAAGGGGGGAAAGAGGTATGGGGGGAGGAAGAGGGGAAAGAGGAAGAGGGGAGGATGGGGGAAAGATAGGA
>CM053502.1:2785966-2807828 GCA_028627145.1 Eidolon dupreanum
AACAGAAGAGGACTATCAAAAACTCAAGGTAAAAGGGAATCTTGAAGCCTAAAACCCCTTAGGGTGTCGAGGCATCTAAAGGATCTCTGGCCTCTGTGCCCAGCCACAACCCTGGCTCCGAGCAGGAGAAATGGACAGAACCTTTATCAGAGACCATCAACTCAAAGTGATGAGTGCCACCTAAGAGGCTGGAGGTAACAGCACATCAATGGGTATTACCAGATACTGTATTACTAGGCACAAAAATCTAGAGGAAAACCTTTAGGGAAATACTGTCCATCTTTTTCTCGATTCCCAATGCTTTCATTTATCTTGGACCTCAATTCTTACTCTCTACAAACACAAATGACATCTATTTTTTGTCTAAATTTTGAAGGGCCTCAGTCAATTTTCAAGGAATGCATTAAGTGGGTCTGAAAGGTCCAACCTTCCCATCATAAAATAAATAGATCATGGGATGGGATGCCATGGCATGGTGACTACAGTTAATAAATACTGTGTTGTAAATTTGAAAATTGCTAAGAGAGATCTTAAAAGTTCTCATAAGAAAAAAAAATGTGTAACTGTGATGATAGATGTTAACTAGACTTACTGAGATCATTTTGCAAAATATACAAATACCGTATTATTATGTTGTATAATTGAAACTAATGTTTGTGTCAACTGTATCTTAATTTCTTTAAAAAAAATTTTTTTAAAAAGGACTTTCAAGGAAAGACTACATGAGGGCCAATTTCCTTCTTCACAAAATTGCCTTTCCAGTCCTCACTATATAACCTTTTCCCCCACAACTTCTCCAATAAAAGCCTTCTCTGTGTATCTGCTACACTTGGGCTTACTGTCTTTCACCTTTGCTCACACTGTCTTCACTGCTAACTCAATGAACATCTGCTGAGTAACTATGTATCATTCAAGTCCACTCCAAGCCCTCCATCTGAGAAGTAATCCTTAATGCCTGCAAATCATGCCATGCTATTCTTGCCCTCTTTAATTAATTCCGTTTGCAATCAGTCTGTATTTTACAACTTAACATTTTAACATATATTACTAATATAAAATATCTTAGTATTTACTAACTCATAATTTTCATATATAATCTCTCATCTTTCTATATAAGTACAGAAACACACCCTGGTCCTTGCCAGCTTTATAACCATGGGAGAGTCAATGTCTCTGTCCAAACTTTGGTTTCTTCATCTATAAAATGAAGATAATATAACAACCCCATGTAGTTGCTGTGAGTTAGTTGTACAGTAGTCATCTGCACAATGCCTAGCAGATACAAGATGCTCAACATATGTCATTTAATAATGATGCGACAAAACATGTTCTACACATCCTCAGACTCCCAAAGCACATGAGAACACAATGAACGTGTTACGGAAGACAGCATATTAGAATGCATCCAGCTGATTCTGGAAATGTTGTAGTTTGTACCGCTGAATAGGAAGTTTGCAGTTCCTGGAGAAGCCAGCTCTAACTGCCCAACCCTCTAACAGACTCTCGCAGCCTATGGGAACCTGTGTTCCCACGGCAAAACCACTCTGGCTGGACAAGCGAGGTCTCCTAGATTCTGCTGAGATTCCCAAGAGCAGGAATTGCACCATGTTTAACTTTGAAAACAATCCATTATTCAATGAGTGAACAAAATTCACTTATTAATTACTTCATTTTTCATTATCCACTAACAAGCTTCCCTCTTATAATCAAAGAGCACAAATTCTTAAGGCAGAATAAGATTCTCATTAATGTTCTTCTTAAATACATTATAACAGGCTACCTTTGGGTTTTTTTGTTTTAAAATTTAATTGTAACTTACCATGTCACACACTAATAGTACCTTTATACTCTCCTTTTCATTCCAACTTTCTCTAAAAGAAAATAAAGAAATAAAAGCACATGTCCATAAAATTATAACATGTCTGTGTATGAAAGAATGCTCTCAGATGTTATTCATTGTATAGCCATACGAATCACTTATGAGCTTTAAACTAGGGCTGTACTGTCCAATATGGTAGAGCCGCTAGCCATATATGACTATTTAAATTAATTAAAATCAAGTAAAATTTAAAAATTCATTTCTATAGTCACCCTAGCTGCCATTTCAAATGCTCCCCAGTCACATGTAGCCAGTAGTTACCATACTGGACACTGCAGACAGTGCACAAACATTGCCAACATCACAGTAAGTTCTATTAGATAGTACTGACCTAGATCTAAACGTGTATAAATAAAAATATTAAGACTCCCATTTCATCAATAAGTCACTCCCTCTGAATCAAAGCCATTAGCTTTAAGCACTAGAACATGCATAAACATGGAGCCAGGGGCTTTTTCCTTGACTCTCACAAAGATAACAGATGACAATTCGTAGAGAGTGAGAGAGCCCCATAGATTTATTTCCAAAGGCTATATTCTTCCATTTTTTTTCAGCAGTCTACATAAACTGACCTGAGGGGAAAAAAGAGCAAGAAAGCATTTTTCTCCACTATACCTTTTATCCACCATAGTCACATCTGCCAAGCTCCAGAATCACATGTTCCACTGTCTTACACTGTCAGCACTCCTTTGTAAATTCCCCTTTCCACACTTATCTCCTCTGACTCACTCAACATATTATGCCATCACTCTAAAATCAGAACCTAGAGTCTCTGGCAGGTAGGCTACATGTAACGACAGTCTGGATAAAACCATAAGCCTATCCACTCTCAAAGGGTTTTTCCAATCCTATGCAATTGCTCTGTGAGTATGTGAGAAGCTAAACTTTTTTTCTTCATAATAAAAAATAAACCCCCAACTTTTGCAAAGATGGTAAGTTACCTCTGTTATTTATAACACAAGATGGCAGGCAGAGTTCTGTTTTTCTACAAAACTAGAGTATTAAGGAGCATATGTTTTCAATCACATTTCTCCATAATGATTGAAATACCTTCATTCCCTGAGCACTCTGCTAACTTTATCTGCCACCTGCACTGATTATCACAGGCTGCTTATACACAGAGAGGCCAAGGGTGGCGGGGGGAGCAAAAACTCACAGCTTTGGGCAGGGCTATTTTACTAACATCCCTCTCTAAAATTTGAACCGTAAACTTCTTTCCATGATGCAATACCATGGTACTAATGTAAGGAGGAGACAAGAGAACTAAAGTGTAAAATCAAGCTATATTCAGAGACTGCAATATGCTGATCAGCCCTATAGCGAGACCACAAGGACACCTGCGTAAGAAAGATGTCTGCTGGGATTGCGAACAACCTGTTTCCCCACACCAAGAAGGGAAAACAGGAAAACAGAGGCTTTAAGTCATGGCCTACGCAAAATAAAATCATTCATTACTATGGCTAAAATCATGGGGAACCTATGGATTAGAAGTTGGGACTTGCCAGCAGGCCTTTCACACTACACACTTACATTTTCATGCTACGTACTCTTATCCTTCCTCACTGTATGTCCACACCATCAAACAAAAATGGATAAACGAAGTCTTTAAACTATAATCCACAGAAACTAAGAACGAAAAAACTGAATTCCCCAAACACCCAGGGCCCCTTCTCAGTGTGTCTCTAGGGAGCCTTGCTCCTCTAACAAACTTTGCTTTTACCCTAACTCTGGTGTGAGCTGGATTCTTTCTTGCACTCAGCCAAGAACTCTCCCCAACTTCGTGCAGGGCTTGAGCTCCCCCCGACTCAGGGAATTTGCCTGTCCTGCATCAGTACTGTCTTTAAAACAGGAATCAGGGGACCTGTTTTCTGAGTGATGTATGGAGAGAGGGCTGCTATTACAAGGATGTGTGGCAAAGGATTTAATATGTTAGAAGAATGACAGTCATATGACATCAACACCCTTTTCATAGAGACTTGGGGGACTGTGAGGAAGGCCAGATAAACTTGTTCAATGGTGACCATTCTAGCTTTTGATTATTATTTCATTACAGGAACAAAGAAGAAAAAAAAAAGTCCTGAGTATATACATGAGTTGCACTTCTCTGGAGCACTTCCTTTTAACCTGCAAGTCCCGAGCTCTGAGAGGAAAGGTCAGCCGTCTGCCTTGAGAGAAGGCCAAAAAGTGAGCCTGTCCATTTAAAGAGCTTCTACACCCGAGAAAGCATGCAAAAGTAGGGTGGTGGTCTTGAAAGCAAATTATCCGCTAGGGAATTCTGGCTTGAATGCAAAGGGTTCCATGGAAAACTTTTCCAAAAGAACTTTGACAAAAGAACAAGGACATAAAAACTGATATGAACAGAGGGAAGGGGGGCTAAGAAAGATGGAGGAAGGGTCTGAAAAAAACCTTTACATCTTGAGGCAGGAGAATCAAAATTGTAGGCTTCAAGGTAAAAAGGAAACAGAATTTGTAATATAACATCTATGCTTAAATGGCTCCTTGGGAGAAGGAAAGCACTCAGCTAAGATAAAAGGAAAAAGAAAGAATTATACCACCTTAGTTCCCCACTGGAGTGTGAAAAACTTAACAATTTAGAAGTGAGAAAATACCTTTTCATCGTTCAAATCCAGCTCAGATTAGGGATTGCAAACACTGTAACTCAGGAAAAGGATACAAGTAAAAAAAGGAGAAAACTGCTCCCCAGTAATATGAGTCAATTTTGTGGGAATACATGTCAAGAAAACATTATCGTGTGTCTTCTACAAATGATAAATACAGGTCAAAATTTCCAATAGCTCAATCACCTGAGTGGAGGAGCAGAAAAAACGAAGCAGGAAAGCAGGTAAAACAAAAAAGAACATGGAAATTTAAAAATTCATAATCCAATTTTAAGCGCTGAGAGATACAAATGCTAAAAAGTGGGGAGGGGAGGTCCCTTAAAAATTTCCTAGGCTTTTAAAACTACTTGTCTCTTCTAACTTACAAAAAGCTAACAAAAACCATCCAGAAAGAAAAATAAATGTGGTGACGGGAGGGGAGGGAAGGGGAGGGGAGGGGAGGGGAGGGGAGGGCAGGAGCAGCAAGAGATGTATAACCAGTAAGCTAGCTACACTCCAAATAGTTCTTACAATGATGCAAGCACAATTCCAAATCAAACCAGATACGAATGTTATATAGAAGGAATATATTATAAAGGTTTCATAGATCACTGTTCATATACTAAATTATTTATTGTAACCTATAAGTAATTTTAATATTTTTGTCAAGTACTTTTAAAAATGCGGTTTTTGGAAGCCACATCTCACCCATCTGAAAAGATAGCTGATTCTTTAGCTGAGCTAAGCTTTAATTTCTACAGCAAATATTTGACTTTAGAACATCTAACAACTGTGGCAAAGTGCAAATATTTGTTTGGCTTAATCGTTCCCTATATATTATTCTACTTCTCTTATAAATATGAAATGTGAGATGAAACCTAAAATCATTAATGCCTAAATTCATTAAGAGTGCTATTAAACGAATTTGAGATTGGGCAACACTTTTAAGTTCTGCATCACAGGCTTTCTATTGAATAAAAAAATAATAAAATGTAATAAATATATCTATACTATAGACCAGCACAGATAGAAATTACCTGAAATAGATACTCATGATAGAACATCACAGATTTTCACAGATCCCAGTAAAAATAAAATGCAGTCTGTAGTTGGATTTTCAGAATAGCATTAGGAAGTAGGACAGGAATAGCGGGGCAGAGGGAGTGGAGAGACTGATTGTTTTATATCCTAACATTCACACTGAGGGATTTGGGCATATACAGTTACTCAACTTGATTCTAAGTTTGAGAGGTAGGCACTTAAAGATAATAAACTCCACAGCAAAAATATATTTGTATACTCTCATTTCAGCATAATCATGCAAAGCCCGAATGAGACTTGGGGCTTATTTTGATCATAAGTCTCATTTACTCTGAATTCTAGCCTATTTTAGCTAAGCAACAAAGATTTCTGCCTTCTTCCCCAGGCTGGTCCTGTGTACTATAGCTCTGTCATACCATAAGATTGTTTATTCACATGTGAAATGGGAATTTGTTCCTTTCCTTATACTATAGGCTGTCTACAACAAAGTCAGGCTACATATTCTTCATAATTGCATAACTAATAATTGCAAGTAGATTACATCTCACTTCCTTTGTAACAGTTAAGGAATATGACTCAAGAAATTTTTTGCATTTCCACATAAATCTTGTTATCAAAAGCAAAGCCCTTGAACTTGCTTCTTAAATTACACAACTAGTTTTTGTTCTCAGGCACTATGAAAATTTTATGTGGTTTCTTGGGGATTTTGTTTAAGATAAACTTTCTCATGTACATTTTTGTTGTGCTGACTTTAATAATCTGTCCAATGAGTATGACCTACCTTGAACATTCTCAAAATGATTGTGATCATGTCTTTGTTTACTCGTATCTTGATCATGAGTGTATTTCCTAGTTTCCCTGAGGTCAAAATGTTTATTTACTATGTACTGATGATAAGCCTTCCCATTTCCATGTATGATGAAAATTAATGTTACCTATAAAATAAAGATAACAGTATACTAACTCACCAATGTCTCTATGTCCAGAAATATGAAGCATGTAATGATGATTTTTTAAGAAAAATGCTGGCTCTAATAATACAACCTAGAATAAAAATTATAGAGGCAAGTAATGACATATATTTCACAGGTACACCAGCCTCAATCAGGTTTTTGAACCAAGCCTTTATTAGAAATGACAAATGATTCTTTTACATGCCTTAATTCAATCCAAAGAGCAACTGAGAATCTGAGTCTCAGGAAGTTAACAGATTCAAAAGCGGAAAATAAAACTACTCGATGCTGTGATTTGGTAGCATGAGCACTGGGGAAGCCCAAAGACGTCATTCAGAAAATAGGCTCTATTATTTACTGACTCTGTGCCTCACTTTATTCATCTTAAAAAAAAAAAATGGGACTCAAATTTCTGTTAGAATGACTCACCAAAATGCAACTGAATAACTCTGTAAACCAAATATAACAAATGTTACAAATTATCAATATTTTAGATGCCAAATGCCTGTAGGATGAAGAACAGGAAAGCTTGCTCAGTCAAGTAGGAGGCTGCAGGGGCTCACTGAAGCGGCACCTCCCCAGGCGCCTCCGCACCAAAGGCAGTGTTTCCATTTCCAGTATTCCACAACTCAGTGCCACACACATGTACTGCCCCTTGTTTTTCCTTGTTATGCCATTCCTCCCTCCATACTTGCTCTTCACTTCTTCCCAAATACCCTGCTTGAGAGTGGCACCAAAGAGCACTACTTAGATGCAGGGATTCTATTTAAGGACTAGAGAAATTAAGTTGCTAAAACGTGCTAAGGAGAAAAAAAAAAAAAAGGAGGGGAGAACATCTTTCCATAAACCTCTTCAGTGACACACAGAAACTCTACAAACTGTGCTGCAGATTGCCTCAAGAAAAACCATCCCCCAGAGTTAGTGGTGCTGCTATTGATAAAATATAAATACAAGTATAAAATAGAAAATATTCATTTATGGCAGGAAAATATATATATATACCTACCTACTATCTGACTTTATTTTTTAAAAACACAACTCCATAGGACTATTAAATCTAATCTTAATTAAAAAACAAACTCGAGTTTACTCCATAGGCCCTCCTTCAAAGCTAAGTTAACAATACTAAAGGTTTTATTTAAATGCTAGTTTTTTCTACAGTTGACCTTAGAGAATCTGAGTAATAAAAGACAGATACTAAATAAAATTTCTATTTATAGTAATGCTAAAGGATGACCTAAATTTTTCATGGCTCAAAGTGTGCCAAAAACCTTCATTTTAAAAAGCACACATCGGTGACCAAATACATTTTCAATGAATCAATCTACCAAATAATACATTAGGCATATTAAAACTTCACCCTCTTTAATTGTAGACAAGTTTGCTAGAAAAGCCAGTATCATGAAGCCAGTGTCATTAAACAAAGAATCATTTCTTACTTAAAAAAGTCTTGGGCAGAAACAGAAAGCCCTTCCTTCACAAGATGGAGTTAATGCTGGAAATGCATGATGGAAACACAGAGGTTTATGAAATCATTTGTCAAATTGTTATATTAGCACTCAAGGTCAGACTTACTGCATAAAAAAAAAAAAAGAAAATCATGTATTTCAACTAGGGACTTAAAAAACAAACAATAATAATAAAATAAGCAATAATCAAGTCAAAACGACTTGGTCAATCATTGTGGCTCCTAGAGAAGACAATCAAGGTCAAACACACTCTCTCACGCCCTCCAGTCCCACCGCTCCATCATGACAAGATCCATGCATCACCACCATCTTGCCTCCTACAACGGCAGTGAACACGAAAGACAAGTTCATCACCTACAGAAGCTAAACACCAAATTTGGATTAGAAACCCCTTAAGTAGTCCAGATATTTGGAGCTAATCTCCTAAATTCCGATACACAATTCACAGATTGCTCCAATTAAAGTCCTTTTTTTTTTTTTTTACTAATCTTCATCAGAGCCCAAGTAAGTAATAAAGAACTACAAATGCAGCTTATTAATTTGAGTAAATTTTTGTCTACTGTTTCTATTGCTCTGAAAACCAAAAAGAACTTCCAATTTTTTTCAAACGAGTGTTACAGAAGATAAAGGAAATTGAAGTTCATTAATTATAAAAGTACCTGAATACTACACATCAATATATAAGATTTGATTTTTAATCTTAGACAAAAAGGCATTAAAGATGAAAAGAAAAACCTAGATGATCAAACCACTTCATCTACTAAAAAAAAATAACAGTTAATTTTCCTATGTTTTCAGATTTGCACAATTCATATGAATTGATGTAATAATTTATAATCTGTTCTCAGTTAAAGTCATCACCAAGAACCCGGAAATGGTTTATCAAGGGAGCATTAATTTCAACAAGTAAAATTAATCCTAGCACTGTCATTAGACTAAGCTTTTGCTTCCTTGTGTTTTAATATGAAATGCTGGAATTGACCTATTTTTTTAAAAGCAGATACTGAACACAAACACTCTCCTTTCCTAGCCCCTTTATTTTAAAATTCAACCTCTGGTACAATCAAATTGAGGATCTCCTGAGAAACCAAAAACTAAAATCAGATTAGTTTTCATTTTAAAGACAGATTATTGAAAAAAGTCCAGGAAAATTATCTTGCCTCTCAAAGAAGCAGTAGATATACAGAGATATGACCAAAGCCAACCATCTAAGATCCTCTTCCTTAAGGCCAAGTCATCAGCCCAAATCAACTACATTCAACTCATAAGCTTCCTCCTTCCTCCCTCTCTACCTCTGCATATTCAACGGCATTTGGTCAACAGAAACCTCTCTCCAAGCAGTCCACTTTTGCTGTCTTTCTCATCTATTCCAACAAGTCTGGAGGCTCTAATATAGTGGAAAAAGCATCAGACATGGAAATCGAACTAGATATTGAGGGGCAGTGAGTAAAGCAACTTGACCTCTCAACTATCTTCTTCTCTGTTAAGTGGATATTATGGTCCTACCTCAAAAGATTATGCTGAGGATTAAGTTAAAAGTACATTAGTATTATAAGAAGAGAAAGTAATATTAATCAGGCTTGTAAACTAAGGACTGTGTATCTTTATAGCTCATCACAAACCTACCACATACTAAACTTTTTGCAAATGACTATTAAAAACTGATACTACATTAAAACACTGGATGCATAAAGGAAACTCGATTAGTTAAAAAGTAAAAATTTCAAGAATTCCTGTTTCTTTCCCCATCTACCAAATGCCAACCAACTTTTTCACTGATCAGCTAGGTTGTCTTGGCATGTTCTGATTACAATCTGATTCCCTTTATCACAATGCATTAAATCAGACGAAACACTGGTTTACTGGCTCCAAAAAAGAAAACATTATTGCAAGTTCCTTTGATCTCTAACATCTAGGGAAATGGAATATTAAATTGTGTGTATGTGTGCGTAAAAAAAAAATCTTTAGTAATGTTTCCACCTAACAAACTCACCTACAGTGTCCAGGCAGTGTTCTGTAAACTATCAACATACAATAATCTACCAGAATAAGATTCCTTGAAAGGGTTTCACGGGCAAGAAATCTAATAATTTACTGGTAGATAGTAAATGTAATTGCCAACTTAAATCCAATTTGAAGAAAGCAACTTCAAAATTTACATGCCATGTAACCTGATCAGCATTTATAGAGGAGATGCTATTAACTCCTCGTCTCAATAAAACCCTACATTTCGAGCTTGGATTTTAAGAGGGCTGATTTGATCCTCCCACAGAACTTTTAAGTACACATATCCTGATTTGATAGTTTACCCACTAGATTTACAAATGCTTTCTAAAAAGTATTTTATATTTTCTAAGTAAATGGCAATTATTTTTAAATCAAAGTTTCAATAACAATGTTCTTAGTTCCTTACTTGAAGAATTAAAACTGTATTTCCAGTATCAAACAACAAAATACTAATGGCTCTATGGAATCCACAATTTTAAAAAATTGTTAAAATGAATTAAATAATTAACACTGATTTCTTTTCACTGGTACAGCACTGTTTAGAATTTTTCTTTCATTGTTCAAAAAATGTTAACTGTTTTAAAGGCACCAGATGAAACTAAGTAACCTAAGAATGTTTCAGGCCACCTCTGACATTCCAGGTGGTATAATTTATACACCAAAGAAAAGAACTGACAAGTAAAATCCAACTAGCTGAGAAGTTAAAAAATAAAAGCACCACAGCTGTGTGTGGTGGAAGGGAAAACATCAGAAGCTCCATTTGGACATGTTTTAGATGTATACTAACATCTAAGTAGAGACACGAAGAAGGCAGCTGAGTAGGTGAGAACTAGAGATAAAAAATTTTAGTTATATTCATGTAGATAATTTTTAAAGCCATGAGTTCAAGGCACAGTGTAGCAATTCGACAAATATGTATTAGACATTTATTTTGTGCTAGTTACGGTTCTACCTGCATCAGTGAAATACACAGTGAAAAATCCCTGCCCTTCAGAACTTCACAATCTAGTGAAAGAAACAAGACAATAAGCAAAGAATATGAATACGTATACGTGAGAAGACAATATTCTAAGGGACAAACAGCAGGTTAGGGGACTCAGGAGCAGATATCAAGGGTCAAGGTAGGCCTCATTGAGTCTCAATAGTGAAGCCACGCAGATATCCGGGGAAATATATTTCAGGTGGAGGGAACAGGAAATGCAGAGGACTTAGGAATCTTCACAAGAGCAGTTTCCCTAGAATAACCGTTGATGGAGTTAAAAGGAGGGGATAACCAGAGACCTTGTACAGAAAACTCTTGTTGCGATGTTTTGCTGCAAAGGGGAGCAGAGAAATAAGCAACAGTCAACAAAGAAATCAGTCAAAAAGGGGGGATTTTTTAAATTTGTTTTATGTTGGAAGAAAAGCAGCACATTTGTATGCTGCTAAGAGTGATCCAGCAGAGCCTGAAATATTAATGATACGTGAGACAGAAAATTACTACCTGAGAGAACAGAGGCTGGGCTGGCCTCAGAGAGTGTGAGAACAGCTGAACCATCCACACACAGCCAGGAAGGCGGAGTCTGTGCTGGGAGGTACATGGAAGTGGTGGTGGGAGTCTGTGGGAAGTTCTCTCCGAACTCCTTTGATTTTTCTCACTGAAGCAGAAGCACGGCATAAAGGCAGGGAGGAAGTGTGAAAGAAGAAAGTATGTAACAGTCATCTAGGAAACTGGGCAAGTGAATGGATGAGGAAAATAAAGTACAACTGCTCCACAGCCTTAAGGGCCTACTTGAATTTTATGAACCAACGGGGAATCAACAATAAGAAATTCCCCAATCTGAGACGTAATGGCTGGCTGCCTTTTTCCTAACAAATGAAAACTTCTTTAACACGAACTGCTGAAAATGACAAATGTCTAACGTATTTCAAGTACAGCAAATGTAAAAACAATGCTCTGGAAAAGCTGCAATTTCTTTCACACCATATTCATAATTACCTATCATCCCTTGAAGGGAGTGATCAGTCACTGTAGGATTTAATAACCCTGTGCTGAAGTTAACTCCCTTATGTCAGACCACTGTAAACAAAAGCTGGGTTTGATGCCTTAAGCCAATTATATATTGTAATAGTAAAGCACATAGTTAAGTTATATTCTTACTTATCTAAGTACAAATTTACACATAAAGATTATCCAGGAGCATTCAATTAATCACCAGAAATAAGCGTATACAAATTTATTATGAGTTATATATTGCGGTGATGGTTGTACAACTCTTAGAATATACTAAAAACCACTGATTTGTACACTTTTATAATGGGTGAATTGTCTGTTTGGGAATTTTGTCTCAATAAAGTCTTTTTTAATCTATTCTAGGCTTTTAATCACAAATGGTTTTTATCAAGAGAAAGTAAAAGTTTGATTTTTTTTTACTTTCTTTGTTAAAATGCAATGAGAAACACAACAAATAAAGTATGTTCTGGCAGCTCATAAATATTAACTTTGCAGGAATCCAGGATTCTTTCAGAGTGAAAGGCAAAGTTTGGTTTGGGGTTGATTTTTTTCCTCCTTTTTAACTACTTAAAGTCTATAGCTTCTAACACTCCAGCTTCATCCCTTTGATCAAGACATACTCAAATCCCTTGACTAAAATGAATGGCAACCTTCTGACCGTGGATAGTTCCGAATAACTACTATCTTCTAGACACTGATCAGCAAGACTGAATGACGAACCAATACTTGGACCGAAACAAAAAGATAAAATGTTAAGTACTAATTCAGGTAATGTTACATTTCTTAGAGTTCCAATACTTCACATAAATTTTATACTTCACATCTTACCAGAAGGCCAAATGATTCATAAATTCTATTTTTCTCCCTGAGACAGGAAAGATAAATTCAACAATTTCATCACTGACGTTTTAGTTCACATGTCAAAATGTAAAAAGTGGGAGATGTCTCCACTTTGAGAATATCCCTACAAAAATTAAAAATAAAGGTTGTATACTTCTAAGTGAAAGGATCAGAACACTAAAGTGACAATATTAAGGTAGTGACAGGATACAGAAGTCAAAAAACAGCTACTAAGAGGCTTAGCCACTTCCAAAATGGAACTGTTAACGTAGCAACTCAATTAACTCCTCTAGACTTGGCTCTCCTGTTTTGTAACCTGAGAAGCCAGCATCTGCTCTGCCTCCTTCATAAGGTGGTGTGAGGACCAAACCAGAGGTCAGGGAAGGCTGTTCAGTAGGTGTAAAGCCTTCTGCAAACAGAGGCATAATCCCCATTTCACTCTCAAAAAGCTCAGCTTCTATGAGACCCTGCTGATCACCTTCTTCTCTACATGTATGAAATTTACTCTCTTAATCAGGCTGCTACAACAGAATACCACAGACTGGGTAGCTTAAAAAGCAGAAATTTATGTCCCACAGTTCTGGGGGCTGGGGTGTCCAAAATCAAAGTTCCAGCCAATCCAGTTCCCTGCTTTTTACTGTGTCCTCGCATGTTCTCCTTCTCTTCTTTGACTGACAATATTGATCTCATCTAAACCTAATTACCTCCCAAAATCCTTACCTTCAAATACCAAAATGTTTGATGTTAGGGCTCCATCACAAAGAACTTTGGGAAACACAGTTCAGTCCATAGTACTCCCCTATATAATTTCTTTTCTTACTGTCTTCAAGCAAAAATTAAACCTTTGCATAAAAAAAATAAACAGGGCAGGAAAGATTTAAAGGATGGCTTACTTCTTAAAGGGCTTACTTAAGGAAGTTTATTGAGATTCATACAATATGAAATAAAATTTAAAATAGATGAGCAAACTGGGATAATAATAGCTAAGACTTATTCAGCACTTACCTGTACCAGGTACTCCTCTAGGCACCTTCTGTTTCACCCTCACGGTAGTCACACAAAGTAGGAACAATTTAGAGGACCCTGAGCACATAGAACTGAGACAGGTTTCCTTAGATCACAGGGCAAGTCTCAAGTCCTATGGGGCTGCAGAGCCTGTACTCTAACTACACTACACTGCTTCTCTTTTCATTGAGACAAAGGAAAATTACAGGAGGAGAGAAGGGATTGAAAAGATGAAACCATGAATATGAGATATTCAGTTCATTCTATACCTTTTTTAAGATGTGGCCAAAATTTTGTAAGCAAATAGCTCAAAGGAAACTTAATCAGCTACAAGATTCTAAATCCACAATTGTAAAACAAACTACTTGCTCAAGAGGTCAGTTCTTCCTGGTACGAAGAGCTGAGAATAGTTTCTCCTATGGGTCCTCATAAAGACAGTCTGCCTCGGCTAACAGCAGCCTGGGGAACCCCTGGATAAACCATTGAGGACACAGAGACAGCAAGCTCCACAAGGCTCCACACAAGTTAGTGGTCTCACACCACACTATGCAAGTAAAGCAAATCTGACAAAAAATAAGAAATACAAAGGCTTCCTAGTAATTTAAAAGAGGTTTAGGGCTCACTGGAACATGAATTCTTAATGAGAGGTCCATGGACGGACTTCAGGGTTTCTATAAACTACCTGCAATTGTGTATTGTGGGTGTGTAGCACACTCTGTTCTGCTGGGGGGGGGGGGTCATACCCTACACCAGTACTCGATCGAGTTCCTGATGAAAATGAAGTGAGAAACCTCTGCCAGAAGAATTTATGAACTGCATACCTACCAGCAGAGGCTATTCAAATCATCTTCACAGCCCAGGCTTTGGGTAGGTATAGAGCACAGCTGAGTTTTGTTAAATTCCAATAAGTAACTATATAAATGCAAAGTCAAAAATGCTCTAAATAAGCATAGCTGGAAAGTACCTAGTCTTAAAAGTGTACAGTATCTGCCCTATAGTAAGCCCATGAATAGTCACTGCTGCAGTTATTAGATACATTATAACCGCCAAGGAGAGGATCAAATTTTCCTCATAGCTGAGTGCTGTGACCAATTTACGGTTTCACAGTAAAGAAATTAATACAAATCTTCACATCCATAAATATCTAGCAAATAAAGACTGTTGGCAGAATGAGTTTATTTCAAAAAATTCAAAGCATTCCTTTCCTTTATAAAACAAAATGTATTGCAAAATGAGAAATACTGGGTAACTGAGGAGAAATGACACTTACGAGGAATCACTTAAAAATTAATACTCCTACATTTTACATGAACCATGACCTAACATCATTATACCAGAATTATGCTTTAAGAAAAAAAATGCAATCGAATTGCATTATTCCTAAATATACACCTTTATGCCTTTCCCCCACAGGATGGAAAATGAGGCACATGTAATATATAACATTTATGGTCCTCATTTCCTCTCTATGGCAAATAAACAAAATTAAAACTGCAACATAACTGACACCAGAAATGAGTTAAATTTTTTTAAGAAATAAAAAAGGCTAAAAAAAAGGAAAAAAAGACTAAAATCCAAAATAATGACAACACTAAATGCCAGCAAGGATGTGGAGCAAAAGGAACTCTCATTCATTGCTGCTGGGAATGCAAAATAGTAAAGAAACTGGAAAACGGTATGGCAGCTTCTTACAAATCTAAACATACTCTTACCAGAAATCATGCTCCTTGATATTTATCTAAACAGAATGAAAGCTTATCTCTGCACAAAACCTACAAACAAATGTTTACAGCAGCTTTACTCATAAGTGCCAAAACTTGGAAGAACGAAGAGGTACTTCAACAGGTGAATAGATTAACTGTAGTGCTTCCAAACACGCAGTATTACCAGTGATAAAAAGGAAGCAAGTTATCAAGGCAGAGAGAGACATGGAGGATCCTTATATGTATAATACTAAATGAAAGAAGCTAGTCTGAAAAGGCTACATACTCTATGATTCCACCTACACAACATCTGGAAAAGGCAAAATTATGGAGACGGTACAAAGATCACTGGTTGCAAAGGGCTTGGGGAAGGGAGGAAAGGATGAACAGGTGGAGCACAGGGTAAGCTTAGAGCACTGAAAATCCTCTGTGTAGTACTGTAATGGTAGGTACATTTGTCAAAACCTACAAGATGTACAACACAAAGACTGAACCCAAATGTATGCTACAGACTTCAGTTAATAAGAAGGTAACAATATTGGTTCGACTGTAACAATGTACCACACTAACACAAGATGTTAATTACGGGAAACTGGGTGGGAGGGGGGATATAGGAATTCCGTACTTTCCACTCAATTTTTCTATAAAACTAAAACTACTTTAAAGAACAGTCTATTCACTTAATTCATTAAAAGTGATTTAATTTTTTTAATGTTTTAATGTATCACATACAATAAAATACTACCTATAAAATAAATGTTTATGCAATAATTTAAGCCTATTGACAAAACTGAAAACTTTCCATAAAAAAGCCCGACCGCTTTAAGCATTACATTTTTTCATCATTTTTTATTCTTCCTTTCCAAAGATCAAAACTCAAACTGCTCCTACTCTCAGCACATTTAAGAGTGAATATTAATTGCTATACTTCCTTCCATGAACACGTAACATGTTTTTAAAAAAAAAAAAAAGGTGAATACTCCATTAGTGAATATTTCCACTTACCTATTCAATGTGTGAATTATGCTCTGTGGAAATAGCATAGGCTACGAAAGAAGAGATGGCCTAGGCAGGTGGTCGAAGAATACAAACATGGGTAAAAACACTTCGGCATAATGCTCCTAATGATTAAAATATACACACACACACACACAAAAGACAACAGTAAAAATTAAATACCTAAAGCCAAAAAGAGAAAATAATTGTTCAAAAGGTTCAATCTAGATGTTTTCTATATAATTTTAGTCAAGTAATAAATGTGCATGTATTTCTTACTGCCCCCTTACATATTTAAAATTCTTAGACATTTCAAACTATTTTCAACTATTTTATGTTTGATCTATACAAACTGTTTGTTTCACTAAGCAAACAGTAAGTAGTTCGTGTGTCCTGCCAAAAAAAGAAAAAAACTACAACTTAGTAATTCGAGTCTTTCCGAAAGAACTTTTAATAAATATCTGTGAGAAAAAAAATTATTTATATTAGGGAGCAGATTTGAGTATTGCAGGGTTTTTGTCTTGATTCTTTGTTGGTGGTGGTGGTGATACCAAGAAATACCAAAAGCTCACTATAATATTATACATGTGTAAAGCAACACCTCCATATATTTAACACTTTAAAAGTGTTTTAAAAGATCTAAAAGGTTACTAAAGAAATAAAAACATTTTTTAAAGATAATCAAGAGCCATTCATTCTTCAATCTCTCCTAATAGGCCACATTAAAAAAAAAAGAAAATCTGGTTATCTGCTTCTGCATGCATGCACTCTGGTTATTCATGCAAGGCATAAAGGGGTCCAAATAAGAAATCCTGAAAGTAATGCAAAAGGACACAAATAATTTCAACTGGCGTTTTACTAAAGGCATACAAGTCAAGCCACTACTGTCACTGAGGTTCACAACCAGCAGACTTGAATATACCACTGTTGTTAGCCAGATATTTTTAAATTATTAGTAGATAATCTGGTGAGCTTGTGGCAAACACAGCTATGAACACAGCAACATACACCATCTGGAGGCTTGTGACTTAAGGAATTTTTCAAAGGTATAGTATATTCATTCCATTTTGCTCCTTTGAAGCTCAAGTCACATATAAACTGACCCTTTTCTAAAACCATAACTACAAAAGCTCATTCACTTTATGGAAAACAAGACATGAGAAACAGATCTAACTGTTCATCTTTAGAACCAAATGATTATTTCAAATCTTACTATCACAAATACTTTATAATTTTATATAAAGAATCTCCCATACCTAACCTACCATATTCATAAAAGCTCTTCACGAGTAACTTCTGAATAATCCCCTCAAATTAAAATGTTTTCTACTTTCTAAAGTGATTCACATCCATCACCTCATTTTATCACAAACACCTGAATACGAGTCATATTAATCATCATAAAATCCTACCTACAGAATGCCACTGCCATTAACCTCTTAACGCATCAACTAGTTGATTCCATTAACCTGCAGCCTCTTCCAGCTGCCTTCTATCATTCTTCCTCACTGCTAAGCTTCTCAACATTTTCTTACCCACTGCAAACTAGCTTCTATGAATCACTGGCCACCCTCCACCTCCTTGGCTGCTCTGCTTTCACCAAATTCTCAGGGGTCCAACTGACTCCTGATTCAATAAACGGTATTTTTTTTTTCCAATAGCGTTTTCTCACTTCTCATTCTCTAGTCCAAAACCCAGGGCAATGTGATTGCACTCTCACTTAGAAGCATCTCCTCCCTTTATCCCTTTGAAGTGCTGTACCTTTCAGACATCTCTCTCTCAAGTCATTCTTCCGCCTCTTGCCAAAATACTGGCTTCTTTTCCAATAACTACACGTACAAGCAACACTAGCTCCCCCTATTTCACTTTCAGTGAGTACCCACTGGTTAGGACAAATCGTAAAGCCTTGTGGGACACAACTGTGGAAGGTAAGGCCAGGGGAGGCCCTTTTACAAGGTCACCTCTTGTAGGATGAGAGGCGGTCAAGTTAAGAACAGGCGGTCAGGATGTGGCTTGGAATCCTGGCCTCACCACTCACTCACTAGAACTGTGGGGCCTTGGTCAAATCACTTAACCTCTCTAAACCCTGTTTCCTTGTTTGTACTTACGAGGCATTTAGACCTACAAAGATTAAATAATTCATGCAAAGGCAGAACAATATTAAGGAAATGAAATCACCCATAATCCCATTATCCAGAGATTAGTACTATTAGCATTTGGTACATTTCTTTCTAATCTTTTTCCTTAGCCTCTTTGAATAAATGTGGGTGTGCACATAACAGGAGTCACACTATATAAACAGTCTGGCATGTACAGTTTTTTGCACTGAGCTTTACATTAGGATTTTTTTTTATACCATAATTTTTAAAGGCTGCATAATATTTCCTTTTAAGAATGGGCCATGAGTCAACATTACTCTTCTACTGTTGGGCACTTAAATGACCACTACCTTTAAATTCTTTTCTGTTCCGTTTTTCTTTCCTTCCCAGAAAAAGTCTCTTCCTCCTTCTTTATTCCACCAGTGAGCCAGAGATACTTAACAATGCCTAATAAATCATCTAGCAATGTGAAAAACATTTTTATCAAGAAAAAAATAATGGCTTAACGAGTGATGTTAAACTTCCCATATTACACTTCTGAAAAAAGTTATCTTTGCAAGTTTCAAAAATCATCACGCTCCTTTTAATTTGTTTTGTTTTCCTCCAATGGACTAAAAGTACTGTGAGTACAGGGACTTCCTTTTTTTTTATTTTATTTTTTGGTACCTTCAGCTAGTACCTAGAGCATAATTAGTGTTCATTGTATTAAGTATCGCATGCCAAGGACATTCCTAAGAATTTTGCCCAGCCTCTAAGGTAGATTTATCTTTACCACAGTCGCAAAGAGGCTAAAAAACTTATCCTAGGTCTCACAGTAAGTGGTGGAACAAGGAATAGAACTCAGGTAGTCTAGCTATTTAACACCAAACTACACTGAATAAATTGATTAATTACACCAGCAGAGCTCCATGTGATAACATTAAAAACTAAGTACGATTATGCGCTGATTTTCCCTGCTACTTAAATGTCAAACGTTATTGTTTTGTTTTTCATTACAATACGTCAACTATATAAAATATTAAATAGATTTTGGAGGGCACGTCTACTATCCTAACCACCATTAATAATTGTAATAAAAAATATGGTCTCAGAAAGAAAAAACACAAACTTTTGAAATAACCCGCTTAGAGCTAGGATATTTCCCTCTGTTTCCATAGCTTTGGCAGTCTCTGCTGCCAGTGTAAATGTTTTTATTTCTTTTAATTGGAGAAAAACATTTTCTAGATAAGCAACATTGAAATTATTGCATTTTCTAGATAATGTTGCACTCTCTTTCCTCATTCCAGGTTATTTTAAGGTCACATTTCTCCAATGAGTAAAAAGGTATTTCAACCTAAGCCAAGCTCCCTTCCCACCCCCTACCCAGCCTCCCTTCCCATCCCCATCCTAGCAGTCCCCCTAATATCACCGTATTCTATCAGTAAACTGGGCCTCTGAAAAAAGCATCACATTAGTTAGTTCTGTGTATAAACAGTTTTCGGTCATTTTTTGGTTTTCGCTTTGGCTCCTTTTTAAAAATTGTAATGGATAGTCTTAGAAGCCTGTGGTGGTATCTCTTCAAGACAAAAGCTGCTAGTAAGGAGACCAGACCACAGAGAAAAATCTATCATTCACATCACAATCTATTTTACAGCCCGAAAAGCCTGACTTTGTCATAGGCCTAAATTCAAAGACTCAAAAAGCTACTCAATCTTAAAGTAAATACTTTACAATAACTTGGAGCCAAAAACACATTCGAAAATTTAAAGGTGGCCACATATAACCCTGAATAGAGACATTTTTAAGTCCTTCTATTAATCATTCAGCCCAAGGCCAAACCGCTGTTAGTCAACGGCTCCCTCTCTGTCCCTTTGGTATAGTGTAACAAGAAGCGGGGAGGGGGAGGGTTAGCCACGTTATCTCCATTGAGTTAACATTTATTTCTTTGAGTTTTACGAACTAATCCTAGGATAGCAAACAAAAAACCAGTTTTAAAAAAAATACTGGCTTCCTATGTCATTATAAAATGGATGGTTCCACTGGCTACACTGACCACACAATAGCAAGCAAAACCCTCTGACCTTGGGAAAGCTCACTAAATGTAATACCTACTAATAATTACATGGTTTACAAATTTCCTCAAAACCAAAAATAAGTCTCTCACAAGTAAAGTATTACATAAATAAACAAAAGCCTGTCTTGTTCTGTCATTTGCTTAAAAGCAAGCACAGTGGCGGTGGGAGAGGGATTAAGAAACACAGCCAGACAAGGCCATAAAACCTCCAGTGTAAGATAAAACTACCCTGCAGGAGCAGCCAGTGCCGTCTGACCTAACAGCTGTACACAGTTGCACTAATTAAAATGAAACGCTAGTCTGCATAACACACAGGCAATTCACTGAACCTTACTGACAAGTTGGTGGGGTTCACCATCATACTCTTCCCCTCCCACTCACCCCTTCAGACCCACAATGTAAACAACTGGCACGAAGCTTAAGGCACCGCATTTAAAATATACATACATTCAAGCATTTCAGAAATAATCACACCATGTAGACTGGAACATATCCTATAGGAACACAGGCTATAAAAACCCATACACACACAAAGGAAGTGGTACAGCTACATTACGTCAGCTCTTGCCTCAATTCATAAATGAAAAACCACAAAAACAAGACAAAAATCTAAATGGCTTTTTTTTTTCTGGAAACCTTCTTAGAGTGAATGTAGGTTAAGTCTTTAAATATGTTATTGCACAGTACTCATTGATACATCACTTTCAACAGCCACGGGGAGGGGAAAAAGTGTAATCTTAGTCAATTCTATCATGAAACCAGATCAAATAACATTTCAAGCACTGCCTGCCAAGCGCCAGGCCCTGCCAGAGTACAATGAGCACTCAAGTGCTCTGGACTGAAAACCACCTTTCACTGGTCCCAGAGATCTTTATAAAACAGTTTAAACACTACCAAATTACAGAGTTGGAAAAAACAAATACAAGCTTCTAACTGCTGCTCCCACACTATTGTGAAGTTGCTGTTAAGCCTCTAAAATGTCTGCTTTGTGTTATTTTACTAGGCAATGTAAATATTCAGAAAGGCAATTGCCTTGTAGAGCCCAAATCCACACACATAAAAATGTAGAGATGGTTGTGCATCTGGAAATAATTGCCCACAGATCAACGGGCTTGCATGGGATATTGTTCCCATCTGTAAGGTTTCAAATCATGTCTACTTTAGATTTGGAGTTACTGGAAAGGAAGGAGGAAGAAGAAGGAAGGAGGAAGGAGAAAGGAGGAAGGA
>CM053502.1:2807928-2866697 GCA_028627145.1 Eidolon dupreanum
AAAAACTTTGTCAACTCTGTTCTCAACTTTTACTCAGTATCTCAATCTTAGGGCACACATATTTCAAAGGGGAAAAATTAATCTCTCAGTTGATCCCTATGTTCATCCACCTACCATTTTTTAAATTTTCCATATGGCTGAGAGCAGGCCTCCAGCCAAACAATACCCCAAGGAGAACAGTGGCACATGTGCGCCAGTGCAAGGAGAGTAAAGCAAAGTAACCTATTACAGGAGTTTCTTTCTCAGCAAACACAGAGTGGCAAAGCCTGTCTCCCCAGAGCGTCTATGAAAGCACAAGATCTGAGTAAACAAGGGAAAGGGGGCAGGGAAGCCACCACCTCAAGCCAAAAAGTAAATAATAACAATTTAAACTTCAAGCAATCTTCCTCAAAACTATCTCTGCATTTTAACTACTCTCGTAAAGTAACAGCATTTTGGTTCAAAAAACAAATTATATCTTTCATGGAAGTAACACAAAACTGCTTTAAAATCAAGCCCATCATATTAATTTTACTTTTAAACTTAAATTTACTCCACAGTAAGCGATGAAGTTTCTGATCAAACATTGCCCATCTTCAATAAGGCTTTCCTTTCAAAGAAGACAAACACACGTTCTTTAAAAATAGTGTTTTCTCTGCTCTAAAGATGTTTCTTAATTGGTTTATTTAATTGGGAATTTTAAAGTTGTTGGCAATTAAAATAACCAGGAAGCCCAACAGAAATGCAATGGGATCCAACAAATACCGATTCCTCATTCCTGGAAAGCCACCACCATTCTTAACACCCGAGTTGTTCATCTTTCTAGTGTCAGCTACCAACACTCCCATTCACCCACCTCCGAGAGCCCCTGCACCCACACTTAGTCAACTTCCTGGCCCAACAACCCGCATCCCCCTAGCAGCACTAGGCGCCGGCCACTTGCCTGCGGCCGGTCAGCAGTAGAGCTGAGCCCGTGGGCCTCGTCCTCCTTCAGCGCAGGGCCCGCAAACTCAGGCCCGCGGGCAGGGGCGGGGCAGGCGGGGGCTCGGGGCGTGAAATGCACTTGCTAAACAAAAGGAGGCCCCCGCGGACACCGCGGGAGGGCGCGGGTCCCTGCCGCTCGGTGGCTCCGGGAGGCGGTGGCCGCGCGGAGCCCCGCCCGCGGCTGGGGGATGCGGCCGCTCTCCGGCTCGCGCTCCTTCAGCTCCGGCGGCCGGGCCAACACTGCCACATGCCTGAGATCCAGACGCCAGGAGAGAAAGAGCAGCCTCCCCGCGGCGCCGGCGGCCGGCAAAACCCGGGCTGGAGCCCGGCCCGCTCCTGGCGCGCTCGGGCCCGCCACCACCGCGGGCGCGCGCGCACACACAAAGCCGCTGCAATGTTATCTCCTTCCGAGCTTGGCCAGCCTCTCATCTCCCCAATGCTCCCTCCCCTGCCCACAGCCGGAACTGAGAGGCTGCGTGATTGATGGCAGCTCTTAATAGCGTGGTCAGCTAGAAAATGCATCTGCGAGCAAGATATTAAAGAGGCAGTGCATCCCGGTGAGTGATCAACGGTTCACACGTCCTAGAGCTGCCGCTGCTTCTGCCAGGAATATTAATACCAACCACCCCTGACGTCTAACAAATGCAGATGAAGTAACCAACAATCACAGACACTCCGAACATGCGTTTCAAAGACGCACAGGAGGAAGCACTGTTTAGTGTCAAACAAAATTTCTGACCTCAATTTTCCTTACAATTTAAGAATTTTCTAAGTCATTTGTTTAAAAAAGTCTTTTCTCCAATCCTTCCCCCCCCAAAAAAAAATAAAGAGCCATCTTCTAAACAAGGCATACATAAATTGGGCTTCACTGTCCATCTAATAGGGAAGCAAAATTAATGCACATTCCTTCGCCATGTGACCTTAAATAAAGGTATAACCCACAGGCTACCAGATTCCAGACTCCTCATTAATTCCACTGTTATGTGCATCTCAACAGAAGTACCAACTGTTACTTTCAAATTAGTTTCTCCGCCCCCCAATCTGATAAACATATATCAACTTGCTAAAATTTATTAAAATTCAACTACATTCATACCCTGTACTCTCTAGTAGTAGCAGCCAAGATAATTTTTCCTATTAAATAAGACATTTTATTGAAAATTTTTTAAAAATATATTCCTATGGAATATTAATTCAACGTATTATACTCACTAGGTGTCAACCCAAATTTTAAAGTCACAAGGTCAAAATTTAAATGATCACTTTTACTATATCTTTAATATATCTTTGGCCTTCCAGACAAGTTTTACTGAACTCTCAAATAGTTTTATAAATGTCATTGGACCTTGCAAGGTCCAATAAAGTCACTAAAGTATTAAGTACCCTCTTACCACCGACCAGCAGAGATGTAGATAAAGTGATTTGCTCCATCTCTCAAAGGGGCAGGGGGTGCACAGAGTAAAACTCAGGGATCCTGCCTTGCTGGCAGGGACAACCAAATTGACATGCACATTTGCTACTTACACATCACTCCACTGATTTCTCTTAAAGAAAAGTCTAATGAGTAAAATAAGTTGAATCCAAGTTATTCTACAGGAGATAGAAACATCTGAAACTACTAAGAGCACATGCACGGAGAGCAAGAGCTGATGAAGCACGCCTTTGCCACGCTGAAAGGTGGCTGTGATCAGAACAAACTGGAGGTGGTCTACAGCGCAAGTGTATCTCTGCTATAAGCCCCACTAAACACAGTTTTCCCATGAGACCAGCCTGAGGGGACCTGAGGCTTGAAAACCTGCTGCATAACCAGTGGCTCCACTCCACCCATGCCAGAGATGGAATCGACCCTAAAGCCCAGCTACAAAAGCCACTCCTGTACTGGGACACACTTCCGTTTTCTAACCAGCTGTAACTCAACACGTGGAGAGCCTGAAGAGGGCCGTTTTGTTGTTTTCCTGCCAACCTTTTTAAAAAATGCTGCTTTACACAGAGTTGGAAAGGGCTGGTGAGAACCACCGAACAGCTCTATTCTGAATTCATACTGTACCTATTCTCTCAGGGATTCTAAATACTTTAACAAGACTTTATGACACTTATATTCTTTTGCCCTTGTCTTGAACCCTCTCTTAGCATCCACACCCAGCCCCCCATCTTCCAGTTACACCAGTATTTTGATTTCCCCAAGGAATCCGGATTTCCACCACAGGCCTTCGCTGATTCTTCCCACTAAAGAAGGAATATCTCCCTGCCATCCCGTCCCCACCTCCACTCCTCACACATAGTTAAAGTCCATTCCTCCTTCAGATCTCAGGTCAAATATCACTTTGTCAGAGAAGCTTCCCCTGAGGCCACATTCTAGGTCAAGTTTCTTTGTTATAAGTTCTCCAGGAACTGTGATCCTTTCCTTGAGAGCATTTATCTCGGTTTGTACTTCACTGGTGTGATTTTCTGATTAATGTCCATAGTCCCCTCTAGACAGCTGCTTCCTTTAGAGAAAGTTCTCTATGTTTGTTCATCATAATGTTTCAGTGAATGATAAACTACATAAACGAGAGCAATACACACACAGCCTAGGTGTGTAGCAGGCTATATCATCTAGGTTTGTGTAAGTACACTATGTGATGTTTGCACAATGACAAAATCGCCTAAGGATGCACTTCTCACAACACATCTCCAACAGTAAGTGGTGCATGACTACTGGGTGTCAAGCACACAGATCTACAGAATGAATATGTGAACTGAGAGCAACGACCCAGTTTTACTCATTTTATGTATTCTCTGTACAGTTCTCGGCACAAAGACACCTCAAATAAGTAGCATCTACACAAATAAATAGCATTTCTTTTAGTAACCTTTAAAAGTCTAGTAAAAGAAAGATTTTCACCCCCACTTTATAGAGATATAAATAATTGTTCCAGGGGTAACTCATAAAAACACTGAGAACCTAACCAGGATCCTGTTTGCAAGCTATACTTTAAGAGTTAATGAGGTACAGAAAGTCATCATTAATTTATTCAAACCAGGTCTTCCTATTTACCTGGTATTTAAGCAAGGGGCAAACAGCAGCAAGTAAACTGATAGATCACTAAATCTTATACACAGAGAACAATATAAACAGAACATAAAAATCTGAAAGCACATTGTACATGTTTGTAATTCATCCTTCTCTGAGTGCAAAAATACTATGAAATTCAGCTATAAATGGGGAGAGAGAAATAATCCTTCACCTCTCTTACCTTGAATTTTTTATCTTCAGTTTGTTCCTCTCTTAAAGATCTCTTTTTCCCTGACATGGAAGCCTTTTTAAGAGCTCTTCTGAGCTGAGGACTCGCAGACAGTGGTGACAGACCATTCCAAAACCTCCCTCCCCAACTCCTCAGTTAAGAATCCATTTTAAACCCCATTAATGTCAGCTTGTAAATTGAGAGATCTATAGATAAGAAATGAATTATTACAATAATTTCTCAGATGTTTGCACATGAGCACATGAAAAAGTGAAAGAAAAAGTATGTGAGAGGAATGAAAAAAAAAAAAGCTACATCCCATCCTTACCCACGAATTAATCCTCATTGCTGTTTTCAGCATCCCACAGAGCACTGCTTGGTTCCCACATCATCTCGCCCTGGCCTTGCTTATGTCACTGCTTCCTTGTGCCCTAAGTTCCATTACACATAAATTCCAGCTCCAGGTTTTATAACACCCTACATTTATCAAAACAACCCTGTCAAGTTGAGTACCATTAACAGATAATGAGAGGAGACAACAGATGCGGTTAGAAGCAAAGCACTCCATATTATACAGGCCTCAGCATGCAGCCAAGTGGGCTGACATCTGACTTTACCCTAATATTATAATTAAATACAAAGTCTAGTTTAACATTAAAGCTATGACCAGGAACAGTACGCAGTGGAAATGAGAAGCACAACCTTAGCACTAGTTAAACAGGGCCCAGGTTATTCCAGACACTAAACCTCAAACAACTACCTTGAATTTACTCTTTCTGCTGCTGTGATTCTGTCACAGCAAGAAAGACCTTTGGCCACATCTTGTAAAGATGCTGGCTTTGGCCCACTCCCCAAGACCACGAAATGGGGAAGAAGATTGCATTTTCACATGAAAGTTTAAAGGTAACACTCATCTAACAATAATAACTAGTGAGGTCTGTCAAAATTATAACTATCAAGTTGAGACAATCAATATTCTTTCCTACAGCATTATCTAGTAAAATCATTCAGATCAAGTAATTCAGCTCACCCCAGTGTCAAAATGCCAAAAGAAAAGTCAATCAAGCAAACAGTGACTGAAACAAGGGTTGTGTTAATTACTAGTTAGCTATGTTTACACAGTATTCTAAAGATGAGAAGGTTTCGTTTTACATTACTATGCAGAATACAGAATAATCATTTTAAACGAACCATCCGTCATCTTCTTCTTTTTCCAACTCATAAAATGGCACCACACAACAGAACTTCAAGTTTTCAAAAGAAAAAGAAAAATATAGAGTTCTTCTTGAAGTTCTTTTGGATTTTTTTTATTAGTATTACAGTAATATATGTTCCTACAGAAAATCCAAACAATCCCATCAGACAAGCTGCAGTATCTTTCTCTAGACTCTCTTCTAGAACATATGTATACAAAAGTACACAAATACTTAAGAAAATATATAGTCATTTGTCTGGGGGTTCATTCTGTTGATTTTTATTTCATGAAAATGAAATCCTACTATTCATGCTATATGGCAACTTGTTTCTCTCATTTTAAAGCAGACTATTAACATGCAATTCCTTTTTACAGATGCATAGAATTCTACAGTGTGGGAGTACCATAATTAAAAAGTACCTAATTACCACAACATAGTTCTGTGTGCATCTTTGTGCATGTATGTGAGTATGTCTATACTGTAGGGATCTATAGTTGAATGGATATGCATTTTTTATAAAAAGATTGAATCAAGCTACTCTCCAAAAAGATGGACCAATTTAAACTCTTCCCAACAGCAGGCCCTGTTCCTGCACTGGCATTCCGGTGGATTGTTTGAGTTTTGCATTATGCACTCTCCTGGTCTCCTACTCTCTGACCATTCTCTATTTCTTGCCATGACTGCTCCTAAATATAAGTGGTCAGTGTGGAGCCTCTTTTTATCACACTGCAGCATCTCTCATGAGTGAGAAGATTCACTCTCCAGCTGTTTCTGTTACTGATTGCAAAATTTTATTTTTCTAGCCCTGAGCTTACTTCTTAACAACAGATGTACGTTTCACACGCCTGCTGGGTTGTACCACAATGGCTTCCACAGACATTCTCAAAACCTCCTGAACCAGATCAATGCCCTATTCCACATGTCCGTGTTTCCCCAACACTGTCCCAGGATGCCCCTTTTTTAAAGGAAATTATGACTTACATCCTAAAATGTATATGAAATCAGAATTAGCACATAAAATACTTCTTGGCTTTTAGCAATACTAGGTGACTTATATTATTTTAATAATAGGTAACTGTCATTTAATCGATGGTTTGCAAGTCTTAAATGTAAATCAAGGTCAGGCATTTACTAATATAAATTTTTAAAATAACTTTCCTACCAATTACCTATCCATTCATTTATCATATCACTTGCCATTCAGCCAACATTTAATGATTAACTCACATAGTTTCTTTGTAGGTAATGATGCTGAAGAACAGAAATATAAAAACTTACATCAATTAGGTTAGTGAAGATAATTTTATCCACAGAAAACGACTTACAGAGAACCATAAACATAAATACTGCAATAACCAGGCAAATATTCCAAATTATTGGGGAAAAGTGAGTTATATCCTTTAATGACAGAATCTTAATATTTACTTTTATACTTAAGAATAAAACCTATGGGCAATGTAAATATATATATATATATGCCTTACTGTTAAAATGCATAGCTGAAATTTATCAGATTTCGTTAACCAATGTCACCATAAAATAAATGAACGAATGAATTAATTAATAAAACAACTTGTGCTACATTCAAAGCATTCTGAAAATATTTTGAAAATAAAAATAAAAGAATAAAACCTGTAAGGTAATTTCAACCTAGATAATCTTGGGATCTACGAATATGCTCTTTAAAAAAACTAGAAATAACATCAGATTCTAAAAATTAAGGAAGCTAATTTTGAGCAAAACTATAAACAGCACATACTCCAAAATTAAATATATAGATAGGGACAACATTAAGGATGGATGTAAATTGTAACTCTCCTTTTTTGTTTAACACTTCCTACCACAGTCCCAAAAATATATTTATTTGAATGATAAACTGCTAGTAAGTATATAAGTGTTATCTCATGAAGTACAAAATTATCAACATTATTAAAATAAAATATATTCCATGGGATGGGGAAAGTGAGACTCATCGGCTTGCAGCACACCAAATCCCGCCTTTGTAAGGACAGAGAGTAGAAGCATTAGCTCCAGTGTGCACTCACAGCGAACTCTTCCAACATGGCAAGTCAATCAAAGGTCAGGCCTGGAAGTTTTCGTTTTGGGAAGTATGCAGCCCTCTTGGGGATGTAGGATGTGAAATAATCCTCAAAGCGACTTTAGAGTGAGTCACAGAGACCTCCAAGATAGCATATGCTTTAAATATATTCAAGGACATTTTCATCTCTAGTTTAAACTCACTAGAGATCTTGGATTATATAGATGAAATTATAATGTTCCAGTAAAGTGATACTTTAAAAAGGCAAAAATACAGTTAAAGAGAGATTTCTCACCTGGAAAAGTGTTACACATTTAAAAAAAAAAAGTTTTCTGAGAGAAACAGCTCAGGGAACTCAGGACTCTGACAGGATGTGTAGAAAAGGGTCTAACAATATGTGATAACATTAGTGGGAGAAAATCCAACTAAGTTTGTGAGAGTACATTTCTTACCACTAAAAACCCCAACTGCAATTATTATAACCAAGAATTCAAAATATCAACCAGACATTTGTGCAACTAAAATAATATTGACAAATCCAAAATACTGCTTTGCCCTTAAAAAAAATTTCTAAA
Organism: Eidolon dupreanum; assembly: GCA_028627145.1. Classification (NCBI taxonomy): domain Eukaryota; kingdom Metazoa; phylum Chordata; class Mammalia; order Chiroptera; family Pteropodidae; genus Eidolon; species Eidolon dupreanum. Next base: position 2,815,925 of record CM053502.1, read on the forward strand.
GTTATATTTTCTCTGGTAATATGCCTCCAATAAACTAAACTCTTTTTAAAATAAAATCACAAACATCTATTTTAAGAAAAATATAAATTTAAATGTTTCAAAACATTAAATGGGTACTATGTGCAAAGTTCAACATCACATGTACTGTTAATGATCCAGTACTTTTCTGCTTAAAACCAATCACTTCTCTCTAGAAAATGTCAAAAGACTCTAATTCAAAATACCCACTCAAACATGCAAAACACTGGCTAAAATGAAAATCAAAAGCCACAGCCTCAAGAATGTTTGGCCTAAATAACACTGGGTGGTTTCTTCGTTTTGGAGGAGGGAAGAGTTACAGGTGAGTGAGACTGTCATGAAGACAAATTCTGAACATCCATTTGACTTTAATTTTAACTGACTAGAAAAAACAAATATTTGGGATGCAGGAAACAAAATTTAGGACAAAGAATGACATTCTAATATTTACATTATTTGATTAATTCTAACAATAAAACCTAAACACTGACCATATCCTCCAATCTTCAGAGTAAGCTAACTCTACAGTGAAAAATATGAGAGCCCTAACAGCAGCCTCTGGTATGTTTAAACGATTATAATGTAAAGCATGTTCATTCTCACAAGTGAAAGGAAATGACTGCCAAATGCTTCCTTTACAATCTCTCTAGAATAAAGCAGGTCTCTTTAATGTGAGATTTTCCTGACATTCCTATTGAAGCAGACACTGAACAAACAGAGACACATTAAAAGCTGACCTGGTTCTATTATCTTTTATTGAAGGCCTAGCAAAGATCAGACATGAGTCCAGTGCTATTTACATTTTTTGGTGCATTAATCACTTTTATACTCAAGGGCTTCAGAAAAATTCAATAGTTGTTTTTTTTTTTTAATGACAATAACCACAGAATGTAACCATAGCTGTATTGGTCTTTTTCTCAGGAAGGTCAGAAAAGCTTTAAAAACAGGAAGTCTGTGCTATAAGGTTGAGAAATGTTTGTTTTAACAGTCTAAGGCTTTCTGGTTGCAGTTTGCAGTCAGGTGTTATGGAGGACTAGAGTTTATTCTTTTTAGCCAAGGATTAATGTTATTGGAGGAAAGGCCAAAAGGAGCCCAAAAAAGCACATTACCTAAAATAAGACTTGTTATAAGATCTGAACTATAAATCTTACCAGTTACCCTTCAACATTAAATGGGAGCTAACTTAGTAAGTGTAGTAGAAGGAACGGTTTATCTTTTGTGATCATTTATAAAAGCTAAAGGAATACCACCACAACCAATGCTAAGACAGCCACCTAGCAAGAATTAGCAGTTTGGTTAATTGATACTTGCCATTTTACACATTTTCTATTGATTATTTCATTTTTTATCATTATACTAAATTAATTACTGTAATCAAATGTAAGAATGATCATGTTTCTTGAATGCAAATTCTTGCTTAAAAAACAAACAAAAATCAATGCAGATTAAACTAAAAAAATTTTATCCCCACAAAATGGTTAGTTTCTGCTTTTAAAGAAAGACACAAAAAGAAATTAATTCTACTAGAGTGCAAGATAAATCTAAAACATATCTGACATCAAAGATTTTTTCAAAGAAATTTAATTTCATGATTCTATTCTTTATTTAGCCTTTGTTTATATAGGTAATCAAAAGAATGGTTTCATCATTTGTGAACTCCAATTTATGTAGAATTAAATGTTATATTATGAAAACTTTAAGGTACAAAAATTCAAATATCATAATATGTATCTTATCAATTTAAAATCCACTTGGCTTCTAAAGGGCACTGCTTGGAAAATCATAATAACAACATAAAGTGCTTTAAAATATAAATACAAAGGACTATTGCCACAAAAATATGTCATGTACCCCAAGGTGTATCAAGAAACAAAAAGTGATTTTCTATTTAATAGTTACAGCTACCTTAAAATTTTTTAAGTTTATTTCCTGTAATATCCCTACAGGAGATTGAACTATCTTCATTTAACATATGGGAGTAAACTGACATTCCCTCAACCAACTACACGTCTTCCTTATCTTTCAAAAGGCACTGCTCTACTAACAATGATCCCTAAAGAGACCTGCTGGTTCTCGGTTTAGTGTTCTCTGTGTAATGGTCAGCCTTCTTTCCTGGAAATTGGAAGACAATAAAGCAACACCTTCAAAATCCTAAGGAAAAACAGTATCTCATCTAAAATTCTATACCCAAACTATGAATCACGTATGAGAATTTTTTTAAAAAGACACTCTCAGATATACAAAGCCAAAACATTTATTTCCCATGTACTGTTTCTCAGGAAGTTACTCCACAAATAAGAGAAGGAACCAAACAAAAATCTGTGAAAAATTATCCCTAAGGGGATGCTCAGAGTAATACAAAAAAGAAGACCCTTTTCAACAGCTGGGTGACAAGTCTAGACATTATGTCAAGTCAATATAAAGGGTTCCAAGAGGGATACCACCAAAAGTGATCGTGTCTTCCATTACACTCAGAGTTTTATACAGTTCTGTTGGAAAATGTGAGGCTGATTTAGGTAGAAAATACAAAACTAAGCAAGAAAATAATGAGAGAGAGAAATAGAGAGAAATTATTAACTCCAGGAAAGAAAATGAAGAAAAAAGGAATTAAACGATAGTATAACATGTGCTTCAGCTACAACTATCACTACAAAACACACATGCTGCCATAATAACAGAAATATTCAATGCTGATTTATCACAAGCTGTGATATAACTACATGGGGAAAATAGATAAGAAAGTAAGTGATATAAAAAGGCTAAATTCTCATTTCTCATTGGACGAAGTCAGTAAATAATGTCTAAAATAGAAAATAAAAACTTAAGCATGTTCTTTATCAATATTAAGGTAACAAAATAAATGCTTTTAAAGCCTAAAACATATTGCCTCTGGGGAGTGAGACCCAAGGATGGGAGAAATGGAACAATAAACTATTAAAAAATAAATAAATCTTGCAACACATTTGATTCTTTAAATCCAGGTACATATATTATCTAGATAAAATTAGAATAAATATTAACAAAAATGTTGCTGAAAGACCTTAGCTACTTCTTTTGAAAAATTCACTGACACACACCATTTCCATTTTATGATATGTTGTGGTCACCTGGTGAACATTTGTAAATTTCAGAACTTCAAATTTAAAAAAGAAAAGATCATTTTAAGACGCAAGCACCAGGAATGAGATTTATTTTTCTCCGTAGAGTTAGTTGTACTACATTTTGCCGCCTGCTGGCAAGACTCCTGAAATTTAGCCACTCCATAATAATAATCTCTAATTTTAAATAAATAAATAAATAAATAAATAAATAAATAAATAAATAAATGGAAAAACATAGAAACAATGATAAAAAATAAAAATGATACAACTAAATTCAATCATTATAATTTTAGTTTGCATAGAGAAAAATACCACAAACTAACTAAAGTAAATCTTTTAAAAGATAAATGTTATAAAAAGCAAAAGTATAAATACATTATCTAGCTTCAAAGAACTTAACATAAATTTTTAAGATAATATTTAGCATTTTACCCATTTGTTTATTCAAAATTATGTTCCATTATCGGATAAAGGGTTTTTAAAAGGTAAGAGGGATAAAATAAAAAAACAATCGAGGATGTTTTCAAATACTAGTTAGAGGCAAAATTGTAAGCTTATCCATGGGTTAACAGTGGTGTTTTCAATATCTCCCAAACCACGTGCCTTGTCTCTGGTTGAGAATACTGCTGAATTTTAATGCCATTGTTTTGTCAATAAAGAGTGTTCCCATACACTTCACAAGTTCATTAATAATCCTCTAAGACCTAAATTAAAGCTTGGCAAGAAGTTTCTCATGAAACAAAATTTGCTTCTGGTTTGTTAGAACTAAATGTGCCAAGTAGCAAATTAAGACGTGGGAATGTACTTTAAAGGTTATGCTTTGAAAGCATTCAGTGACTCAAATAGAGGTATCATTAGGCAGCAGCAAAACAAATACTAGGATACCTATTTCATTCGCAATCTGTTAAATTTCAGATGGATTATTTTACGATGATCACCAAGAGCGACTAGGATAAACTTTGACAGGAGACAGACATACACTCGCTAGATTTCCATTTGAAAACTGGAAGGAAACCAGAATGGATCCCAATTCCAGTATTAAAGGCAATAGAAAAAGAGCCCAGTAATTCACAATGAACCTGCCATTGTGCCAACTATATTGTGTGTGTGTTTAGTGTCCATGGGAATGCTGACATGTGCACGGCAAGTAGTGATTGAAGAGTCAATTAAGTAGTGGGAAAGGGCTTGCAGCAAAAATTTAAACTAAAAATAATCCATGTATGGGAAAGCAGTAAAAAAATGCTGGCTAAACTATAATCAAAGTCTGTATTTCCAGTTTCAATAGTAAACACAGTTGTTAGGAGTAGTTAACACACAAGACCATAAGTGCATGCAATTTCAAGTAAGAAACATCTGTTTTACCAATAGTATCCTTGTTATATCCTCCATTTTTTTGCTCAGAGACAATATGAGAGTAAGAACAAAGGCAGGTTATGACACATAAAAGAAAAAACAATCAATTTACCTTAGGAAATACTGGGCCTTTTGCATAAATTCCAAAAATTATAAATTCTAAAGCTGTTAGATTTCTAGAACTTTACAAAGCTTCTTAAGAAACAGATAATACAGTCTCTTCCTCTGCTGTTTTTTGTCCCCACTAACTGAGGCAGTATGCCTATTTCTACACTAAGGAATTACAAAATTCAGAAAATTAAGCGCAGTAGACAGGCAAAAACAGAAATGTCCTCTAGTTTATGACAAAAAAAAAAAAAAAAGCAATGGTGCAAGCCAGTGATCTCTGACCTCAAACTAGGCACTATAAAAAGATGTTTTATTTCACCAATGGCGAGGTTAGGTCCCGTGTGTTTCCCAGGTGATTTTACACCGTGAGTGATGTCCGCCTTGTCTGGTGCTCTAATAGCAAGCATACCATTTCATCCCTGGCTCTTGACTGAGCTTCCAGGTCTTTGCCCAATTTACCTCAGTGGTGACGGGAGTCAGCTCTCTGAAATCAGATGGCCAGGGTTGTCCCTGCTCTACAAATAACAGAGTAATCTTGGGCAAGTTTTCACAGGCTCATCTGTAAAATGTAATTAATAACAGTACCTACTACATAAGGTGATTATGACAATGAAATGAAATGATTCAGGTAAAGCAAAGTACCAAGCCCCCAAGAAATGCTCAATGAATGCCAGGTATCATTAGCATTGTCATCATGAACTCCATTGTGGACTCTGTGAGAAACTGATTAAACAATCAGCCTCGGCCTAAATCGCCCCATCAGTGAGGTTAGCAATTCCTTATTTGTTTACAAAGCACATCGTTCTGTAAAAGGTGGGGAGGGGAGGCAGGAAAATCAGCATTTTGCTTTTCATTCTTGTTAGCACCACTGCTGCATTATTTATATGAACAGAGGAGGAGGGTGTCTGGACAGATGCTCGACTGGGCCCTGCAAGCAGGGCATCTATCACGACAGGCAGTGCCTGTCTCAGCAACCAGCGCCTTCCCTGCCCTCTCCCTCCCTCTCAGCGCTCATCCCCATGGACTAAGAGTGCAGTGGAGACACACAGTGGCCGCACAACGTCAAATGCTATTGTCTAAGCATTCTGGCCATAGATTTTGATGAAATGAAATGATGCATCACTAAACGACTCCTTTAGCTCCCAATTTATGTCCTTGAGAAATTATTAAATATCCAAAGAGGCCCAAGGTGTGTTAGAAACAAAAGGAAGAAGAGGAGAGAGGGAAGGAGGGAGGACAGAGACATTTACAATAGACAGTCTACTACGTATTCACCAAAGCAGAACTAATAAAATTATTGAAATAACACCAATTAACATAACCATGGAGGAACAAATGATGGAGATATACCATCTGCTTAATTCAAGTTAGAGGAAAGACATGTGTCTATCAAAGGAAGGTCTTCTACAGAGTCTCAAGCATTGTATTCAAATAGTTTTCCTCATTTCTGTTTTCTCTGGACTAGTAAAAGTAGGACTATCTACAGTTAATGGATTAAAACTCAAAATTTTCAAAACATTTAAAACAACGGAAAACTTATAATTGGGGTGGCAGGAAACACATTTAATTGGCCAAGGAATAACTTCCTTTCAATCAGATCAATGTGTTTCTAATAAGCCACTTCTACCCATGCGTATTTTCATACACACATGCTGCTCTTCTGTTTACAGTGCTGGTACACATACAAACGAACAAACACTTATGATTGATCAGTTAGCTGAAGATAATTCAGACTTGCCTGAGGCATGAAAAGTATTTATAGAATGTTAATGCTTACTGTAGTTCCTTTTTAGGGTTTGCAAAGGATGGCAAATAGTACTAATAATAGGACCTACTTACATAAGGTTATCACAACTATGAAATGATTCGGTATATAAGGATGGTGGTATGTAGGCTGTATTAGCAAAGGTTGGTGAGGTTCATCGAGGTTTATCAATTATAGAACAGGCTCCTCTGGAGACATATAAAGCACTGCCAAATCCTTTGAGGTTTAGACTATTGCTAGTAGTACTCTGGAGAATAATATTGTTGTATGAATTGTCTGAAATTAAAGCTAAGCATAGTGTTGTACTGCATTCCAGTTTGGGTCTTAGCTATTGTGAGATCAGGGTGAAACGGGGAGAAAAACTAGGTACTGGTGAATGTGCACAGAAAAGCGCGTTTCTTCCTGGTTATTAACAGCTTGCTCGGGGGGCGGGGGACGGATGCATTTAAAAATTTCCAAAAGCTCTTTCCCCAAGAGCGGATATTATTAATCTAGTTTTTTAAAGAACAAATAAATTAGTAATCTTGGCATTATAAATCTTCCTCTACATTTCAAAGGCCATCTTACATACATGTTAGATAAATGAGTTCCAGACTTAGGCAGGTTTCTACACCTTTAAAGCTCCTACATGTAGACCCATCCCTTTCAGATGCATTGATTTTTGAAGTGCCTCCACCCCCAGAGAGTTAATCACACTCTTCTCAATGCCACCTCTCTACTCCCCATCATATAATTCTACTGCTGCAATTATCACAGACTTAAAATTATTTTCTTACACATTGGTCTCCATCGCTATGTGGAGCTACTTCAGGGCACAGAATGTGTTAGATATTTTTGTATTTCCAAATTTCCTAAATAATTTATTCACTCATTAAAAGAAGCCTATTATTGAACCTACTATGTGTCAATGCTTCATCCATTCAACAATAATGTACTGAAGAGGCACTGTTCCCAAAGCATTTGGAACACAGCTATGAACAAAGTAGAAAGTCAGTCCTGGCCTTGTGGATCTTACATTCTGCAGAAGGAAACAAACAATAACCAACAGATATGATACCTACATTATACAGTATATCCAAAAGTAATATGTGCTTGAAAAGAGAGAGAGAGAGCGAGCGAGAGAGAGAGAGAAAGTTGAGCAAGATAAGGAAGATTAAGAGTGTGCAAGGGGCAAGGCAGCAGCTGCAGTATTAAAATGGATGGTCAAGGCAGGACTCTGAGAAAGGGCATTTGAGCGAACCCTTTCAGGAGATGAGAAGGTTAGCCAAGAGGGTAAAGTGGATCTCTGGAGACAAGTATTCCAGGCAGAGGGACTCACCAGAGCAAAGGCAGGTGTCGTTCAGTAGCCTTTCAGGAACAGCAAAAAAAGCCAAAGGAGCTGAAATAAGATTTGAAGTTACGAAGAAAAAGGGTACTAGTAATAAGGTCAGAGGTCAGAGAGAGCCTAAGAGGCCATTTATAGGGGTGTTCTTTTAATTGTATAACTACAAGAGTAGACAGTAAGCATACATCACAAAATATATGTATTTGTACATAAAGTATATCCAGGCACTACTAAAATTTAAAAACAATAGCTTTAGTGTTTTTCCTACACCCCAGTGGATCATCCTGTACATCCTGTTCCTTGGAGAAGCACCCCACTTTGAAGACCACTGCGCTATGCTATCATAGCTTGGACGGTTAACATTGTATTCATAACAGTTAGGAGCAGCGCAGAGGGTCTGCTTTCCTAAGCCCCTCAACACAGCCTGGGACTTCCCTGAAGGCCTTACAGAAAATCCCAGGATGTGAGAGGGTGGAACCAGAAGGGTTCCCACCATCCATCCACCCAAGAGCTTCTTAAAACCTCTTCCCTTGGGTAGGAGAAAGGCACCTGACCTGGGCCAACCGGATTTGGCGACCTGGTCCCAGCCTGCTTCCCTTCTGCTGGAAGAGCTGCTGATCTCTGTTAGGAGTTTTGATTACATTCTGGCAAATATGTTGTCCTTTCTGACTGCTTAAACATGTGAAATGGGTTTCTCAGCACTAGTTAATATCACAACTAAAAACTAACCATCTTATTAATGCAAAACCCTAGTCTCTGTCTTAATTGCCATGAAGCTGGATAGTCACCTGTTGCTAAATGATCATAAACAAACAGCTCTGTTTCTTACATTAATTTACTTTCATGATTACATTTTTGTAAATGTATTTTTTAGGTTTGTTTTTTTTTTCTATTTATTCTTTTTATAGTTTCCTCTACTCATGGCAAGTCATACAAGCTTTTTAATTTTAGTAGTGATATAAAGTTTCACTTTAAAGCAAGTATGTTTCAGCACAAAAAGTTAGAGCTTTTAGAAAAAAATAAATGACAGTGCCAGTGGTATGTACAGAACTAGCAGAACTCATAAGGACGTACAGAGTGAATGACTGATATTGAAGGAACATGCTGTGGTAGAAAGTTCTAAAGTGTGGGTGCCACGAGGCACAAGTCGTCTGCATTACTTCCTGTCTATACCCCTAACACTGTGCCTGGCACACAGTATTCCACAGACAGTTATTGAATAAATGAAAGTGGTAAAGCCTCTCGGACTCTCAAGTTCACTTCTAGCCTTTCTCCTATCAGTCTCAATCTTGGCTGCCAAAAGCTGTGAAAAGTTCTTAAAATTTAGAAAGCTCCTCAGGTGATTCTAACACGCCACCAGGGGCGCACACCACTGCACCAGACAGCACTGCGTTTCTCAGTAAACAAGCAATCACGGTCCAAAGCGACATGTGTTAAGCTAGGGCAAGGATAGTACCGAGAGCCAGGAAACTTAACCTAGTCTAAAAGCCACTGGAAAGATTAACTGAGACTTGAAATAAGGAGAAGGAATTAGCCAACTGTATATTCTAAGCAGAGGGAACAGTGGGTACAAAGGCCCAGAGCTCAGACTGCATGATAAATGCAAGAATTCACTTTCTTCCTAGCTCTCCTACCTGGAGTGACCAACCGTCCCCATTTCCCAGGACTGACACAGTTCCCAGGACACAGGACTTTCCATTTTAAAACCAATGACGTCTCAAAGACGAATTGGTCACCCTACCACCCTACTCTGATCAGAGAAAAAGAACTGCTAATATGATCAGATTCTCGAACCCTCATTACACCACATTTACTATTAGGCAGGGTGATCATCATGTATTGAAGGGGACTCACTCTCTCTCTGACACACATTGTTTTTCTAAGGTAGGATTCCTAAGACATGACATGCTAAGGTCCCTGCCATCTTACATTCTCCTTGCTTCCCAAAATGGTGCTGCAAGAGCCATCAAAAGGCTTTAGGCAAGGGAGTAAGAATCAGGTTTATTTTTATAAGCCTACCGTTGCTATAAGTATGGAAACAAACTGGAGGATGTCATGAGTGAAAGCAACTACAGTGGTTTTGCACCTAACGCAACATTTCTGTAAGAGATGATCGGGGGGGCCTGGACTTGGTTGTATGTAACAGTGAGGATAAGATCAAGAGAGACTGAGGAAGCAGAATCAACAGGATCAGACGATGATTAAACAGGGATGCAAGTCAGAGAAAGAAGAAAGAACATAACTACTTTTCAGATGACTTATAAAACACTGGCTGTTCTCAATTTATAACCTCAATATGTTCCAAAAGTTCACTGTGGATTTATTTAACATTCACATTTCCACAGTAACAATTTTAAAAACTGTAGTTATACTCCAGGCTATGTCACTAACCTACTAAATCCATTAAGAGGCTGGCATAAATTTTCCAATGAAAAATTATAGAAAACAATATTTTTGAATACCTATAAAAGTCTTGAGATGAAGAATCATTTTCTATTTATTTTAAATGTTGGTATTTGAGTCAAAAACATATTTAATTGATGAAGGAGGAGATACTTGCAGAAGGTTTAAATGGGTCTTCTGGGTATTTTCAAGGGCTGTGAAGAGGTTCTTTATATTTGCTTTTACTTTTATAATGTATATAGCTGTTCTCTTCCTTAGTGCAGTTATCACTAGCTCCACTTCTATCCCTAACTAGCCATAATCAAGGTCAGTTTTGGGGAAGAAATATTTTCCCGAGATAACTAAGAAGGAACTGAAAGAGAAAGGAGGGACATTAGTAAGTATCGTCTGAGGCAGAATGAGATGGGTAAGACTGGGGCGGGTGGGGGGAGTGGAGGAAGTCTATGACACAATGCTTGTCAAGCCCAGTTTGGGTCAAAGAAAGGGAGTAGGAGGAAGACAGCTATTCCTAATAGCTTTCTCTGGGACATAGCTGAGGACTGGTGACAGAAGGAGCACAGTTAAAGACAACATTGATCAACTGTGTACAGCTAAGAGGGGAAGAACAAGAAACAAAGCCTAAGCTCCTTACTTAAGTCTCCACAACCTTCATTTTTAAGGCACATCCTACCCTCTGGACACTTTCTGACTTACTCTGAGAACCAACTCAAGAGGTTTGGTTCAGCTACTGCCATCAAATGCTCTAATGGCCTCAGGTGACTTCATATCCAGCAAAGGCCACCCACCTCTTTAATATTCTCACCAGCACATTCAATTGTCTCACCTTCTTCCTTCTGTGGTATTTTAATCAGGTTTCTGCCTGGCTAAACTCCACCCACGTGGGATGCTTTCAAGGCTATCATAGTATTTGGTGCAAATGCCTAAAGAAAATAAGAATTCTAGTTTGAGAAAGGGAATCAAATTATATAAAGCAGATCCAGTCTTCTGGATATTTATACTGTACTAAGTTCCAAAGCACTTTTGTGTATTTTAACTTAATTGACTAAATAAGTTATTTAGTTATGTATGATCATAGACAATCTTGCAATTTAAATACAAATCAAACATTTTCTGAGGTACAACTTTCTCACTCACTCTTCTTAAAAGTGACTGAAAGGAAACAAATTCCACAATTCAGTGAGGAAATCATCACTTCTCTCAAAACTGATATTTCACACTTCCTACCTTCAGTAGCATGATACTGCCAAAAATGTAAATGCAAGTGTTTGCACGCATTTGCCCATTATTTGGTGCAGTCTTTGTTACAGTTGAACTATTTAAAACAACACAAAACTCTATAATTATAGAGAATACTTTACAAAATAAAGTTTAGCAAATGGAAAACTTGTAAAACTTTACTCTTTTCTCCTTCGTTCTTAAAAAGAGCCAACAAGCCGAGTCTTCATCATAAACGCAGACTATACAAAAGCACAGTCAGATGCACACGGATGGGGATGGAGTGGGCCAAAGGCCTGAACCACCTCACTGTCCCTCAAGCACTACATACTCATGACTACCCCACTGTACACTGCAGAATGAAATAAAACCTTGGAGAAAGAAAAAATGTGAGGCAACTGTTGCTTTGATTAGGAAGCCATGGTGCTCAGCACAGCCCTAGGATAAGTAGCATCCAGCCCTCATTCTCCAAGACGTCTAAGTAATGACTAGATTGTCATCAGGCAAGACACAAAGACATAGGCACTAGCCCAACAATCTGTGAGTCCCAGAGACTAGCTAGTCCTAGACACTCTTGATTATGCATCACAGCTGTTTTTGTTTCAGGAATTTCACTAGTTTTAGGTATAAAGGCAATGACGTGTTAGATTTAGATGTATTTAGCAAACTTCACTCGAATGAGCTACCTCTAGAAAGTCGTCCTGTCCTCCCTTAGAACCCCAATTAACGTCCAGATCATGACAAGTTTTTAGCATGAGTTTGCCTTGCTATGAAATTAAATGACACAGATGCAACTGAGAATTGGCTAACTGGGAACCTTTTCCTTCAGGAAATCTCCAAAGCCCATCCTTAATTCAGCTAGGAGCTCCACACAATGACAGAAAAAATATATTTCTGTTAAAGGAGGCCTTGTCAAAAAGGGAAATGATAAAATTCTCCATCAAACACATACTTCTTTAACATTTCAAGCCAATATTCAATATCATTATGAATATGAAATATGAGAGCAATCCTGAATGTACACTATTATCACTTTTACTTAACATTATTTTTGAAAGTTCCACTTACCTGAAGTAAGGCAAGAAAAGAAATGAGGTTAAAAAAATAAGAAAGAGACAATCATTATTTATAGACAATATGATTGCCTAACTGGGAATAATCCAAGAAAATAAACTGGAAAAGTATTATAACTAATAAAAGTTTTATAATGTTATTATGCAATCAAAAGATCAATTGCTTTTCTAAATACTAACAATCTTAGAAACTGGAGAGTCCACAATACAAGTAATATTCCTAGATATAAACTGAAGAGGAAACACGAAGGATGTACAGAATGAAAACTCTGTCTTATAAAAATAATAAATTTCATTTATGTTTTATTAAGGGCTTGAATAAATATAATGTTCCTATCAAAAAAAAGTCATCTATGTCTTACTCCTCAAATTAATTAAAAGTATTTTCATCAAAATCTCAGTAAGTTTTTTTTCATTTGTTTTTGGCAGTTGAGTGGGTTGGCAAAGGAAACTGACAAAATGACTTTAAGTTCTTAGGAAGTCAGCCTTCAACATCAAGCACTGCTTATCCCCAGTAAGAAAAACCTTTGATTCCTGTTCTTGCTGACTGAATTCTCTGACTATCCAACATTCCTGTCACCCTCTTGGCCTTCAATGAACACCCAAGTCCATTGATCTGTTCCTTCTGTCCCAAACTATCACTCCCAGCACAGAACTGAACATTCCATTTTCATACTACTGCTCTTTCTAGCATCCTCATCCCTCAATTTCCTTTGTTCCTGCCTCATTTATATCCAGAAAATCTTCAATCCCAAATTTAGGTTAGGAGGTATCCTGGCACAGTTAAGAACTCATGCTTAGGAGTTAGGCCACCTGGTTCCAGATCATTACTTTACTGCCGACTCTGTAATCTGAGGCAAGTAACTTAATTTTTCTAAGCCTCAGTTTCCACATCCAAAAGTAATAGTAGTACCTAACTTAGAGCTATAATGAGGGTTAAATAAGCTAACGTATAGATCTTAGCTCAAGGCCTAACATTTAATAAGCGCTAAAAATATAAGCAACTATGGGCTGCTGGGCCTTGGGACAAAAATCACCTCAACACGCAGAATGGAAATGCTACTCATTTGTCTTCCAATCTTAGCAGTCCTTATCACCTTCTTCTTGTATGTCTCTGGTCAGCTCCTTTTCTCTGTTCCACAGCTGCCCCTCTTCTGCCTGCCACTTTTAAATGTGAGTATTCATCAGAGGACCTATCTATGGACTTCTCTTCACACTCGACACACTAAAAGCAAATTCCCCCTCCAATGTTCTCAACTCCTGCTTACATAAGTGATCATTACCAATCTCTAGAACTGACGTCCCTTCCCAGCTTCAGACACATAATTATCCAACTGCCTGAATGCTCCGCGCACACCTCCAACTCAACACGCTCCACATACCTTTTCCTCCTCGTATGTTTTCAGTAGCAGTTAACGGCATTATTTTAACTTAACCACACTTTTAAAGGCCCTGTCTCCAAATACAGTCACATTCTGAGATACTGGGGTTAGGCCTTCGACATATGAATTGGGGGAGTGGGGGAGACGAGACACACAATTCAACCCATAACACTGATCTTCCTGCCTCTACCTCTGCTTACCTGGCCCTAACTACATCTTCCCCTTAACTATGAAAGCAATCTTTCTGAAATTCAATTTTGATAATGTCCTTGTCCTGCTTAAAACTAGCAGTAGCTGTTCTTCATCCAAACTGTGAATGATAATGGTAATGATACAAATATTTACTGAGTACTAACTATGTGTATGGTACTGTTCTAAATACTTCAAATATAGGACACTTCCTATAGGATGATACTACTCAATTTTATAAATGAACTGAGCAACAAAGGCATTAAATAACATCTATTCAATAAAGCCATGCAGTCAGTAAGTTAAACTCAGACTCTGCACCCTGAAATAAAAAGGTATCTGACACGGAAATTCAATTTATTAGTCAATTTGGTTTTCCATTTTGACCTTTCACCCATCTTAAACTACCCTCAGCACAATCCAACTAGAATTTTCATTAGAGGAAAGAGGATGCTTAGAAGGAAATACTGATCCATATTTACACAGCTATCAAATCTGAATACCTCACAAATATCAAATCGGCCAACCATTACCAAAATAAGGAGGGGAGGAAGATGTGGGAGAGGGAGAAAGGGATAAAACTGTAGAACGACAACAGAGAAAGAAAATCTAACAACTTAGCAATAATATACCCTTCACGTTAGAAATAAGAATGAATAAACAATGTTTTTCAGTGTCTGAAGGGGCTTTTACAAAGGAGAGATTAGTAATTAGATTGAATGGCTATGGTTCAATATAAAAACACAAATATAGATTTTTTTCCTCTAAATAGAACACCAGAAATTAGCAACCCTAGAATTTATTCAAGGGGACTTTAAAAAAGAAGTATATAAACTGTGAAACAAAAAAAAATATTTTTAAATGCTAATCATTTTTTCCGTGAATATGTTTTAGAATACAATCTGACAGTCTTTAAAGGGTTCACTGTTGAAACCATTTTCATAGCCTAAAGAGTCTGAGCCCTATTCATTCAGTCTGTGTTGTGTACGTTGATTTTTACCATAGCAAGGATCAACAAAACTAACAGTTCAAATTAACCAAGTGCTCACAATGTTACAAAGAAAAAAAGTCTGCTGTGAAATATATAGTGTCCAACACTATTTAGTACTGACAAAAGCTAACAAACGAGCTGTATTTTTAAGTATTTTTAAGAATAGGCAGGAGAAGGAACGTAATTCCTACCTGTACAAAAGACAGTTTGGATCTTTCAGTATTTCAGACAAAAAAAAAAAAAAAGAAAGAAAAAACTATAATGCTAAAAAAAGGATGAAAAATTAGAGAAAATTTACTTCCCAGCTCTGAATTACCATCATGAGATTGCACAAACCATCAGGTAGGGGCAGAATACACAAAAATAGAAATCACTAGCTGAAATAGGTTTGAAGGCAGTTCTTTCCCTTAAATGAAGCCTTTAAATCTAATAAATCCATACAATTTCTGGGTATTCTAGCCTTTTTTAAATGTGTAAATCCAAGATTTTGTTCCACAGCCCTTGGCAATTTTCCATATTTACTATATGATGAAGAAAACCAACTTTAACCTTGGGTATGACTAGACTCCTCCTTAAACTTAACATCAAAAATGACATCACTTATATCTTCTATCATATTAAAACACTTATTTTATTTTTGACAGTAACAAAAGCAACCCTGAATACATGCATGAAGTGAAGTTGTCAATAAGTAACCACTTCTTTCTGTACCTCCTTCTTCCAGTTACTAGCTCAAGGTTAGGCAAAATATGGACTAATGGTCAAACAAACCCACTGCCAGTTTCTGTATGGTCCACAAGTGAAAGAATGGTTTCTATATTTGTAAATGCCTTGGGAGGAAAACAAATCAAAAGAATATTCCATAACACATGATAATTACATAAAATTCAAATTTCAGTGTCCATAAAGAAAGTTTTATTGGAAACAGTCACATCCATTCATTTAAATACTGTCTTTTGGCTGCTTTTGTGCTATAAAGGTAAGGTTGAACAGCTGAAACAGAGACGACATGGCCTACAAAGCTCAAAATGCCATCTGGCCCTCTTCAGAAAAAGCTTGCCCACCAATGTTCTAGCTATTGTCAGAGACTTACAGAACATGTTATTAAGAAGCCCTAGACAGCAACATGACCAGTAGGGGTATAATTACTGAGAGGAAATATGCTCTGATGGGCAAATCTGGAGCTGAAAGTAAATTCCTGCCAGCACTGATCAGCTGACATCTCCATTTCATGAAAAACCCCAGATCTTAAGTTGTTATATAACCATAACATAAGATTCTCTTAAGTAATGCCCCAAGATATATATCCATAAAAAAGAAGACATTTAGACAGACAAAGACATTTTATAATCAGACCCGAGAAAATTTTTCTCTACAGCAAAAGGACCTACTGACATCAAAGAGAAGAAAAAAAAAATCAACAAACTGGAATACAAAACAGGTAAATTGAGGAAATCAAAACAACAGATTTAAAAATGGAAAAAAAATGGGGGAAAATAGTAACTAAATTTTACTCCAAAAGATGGAGATAGGGTGTTGTATACAAGTGTGAGAGATAAATTGGGAAATATGTATTGAATAGGATAAGTTGAATTGAATAATCTTAAATGGTATTGAAATCTTAGACTATTTTTTAATTTAAAGAAATTTCTCTTACATATTTCAAAACATCAGGAAGCTTTGTTTGGCAATTTACATTTTAAAAAAGTAATACTATCTATATCATAGTAATGTTCTGTCATTTGCTAGAATTTAAAAAAAAATTTAACAAGTCAGTTAATTTTTAGTTTCAGAATTAAGCAATGTCTCTCAAATCCTTTATAAAATAGGAATTTATTTGCTTTCTCTACATATTAGAGGTTGCTTAAATTTTTTACCTTCTGTTTCTAGATACAGTATAAACGAATATTCAACCTCAAACCTTTTTCCCCCCAAAGTATTCTCTATAATTAATTCCATACTTTTTTCTTAAAAATAAAATTCTGACTTACCTATATGCCATGCCGATTCTTGTAAAATTTTAAAATTTCAATTCAAAGCTTTGATGTGTTATGTATTTTACATACATGAACAGATATTTTATATTATTCTCTGTGAATGGGATAAAAAGTGATATGTATACAGGTGGTACTAAAGGGGAAGCTAATATCCCTTTAATCAAAGCTAATGTACAATACTCATGCCTGTTTCCTAACTGCACTTCCATTTTAACATTAATAAAAAATGTGGGGAACACTTACTATCTATCATTTAAAAAATAAAATTCCTGATGTTTCTTTCCTAAGAAATAGGTCAAAATAACTATTTTATCCAACCTAAGATAGAAATCAATGACATAAATGACCAGAAAAAAACAAAAAGAAGATACTTTGGTTGAGATCTATAAAGCAATTGAACACACACTAAAACAGAACCCCATAATAGTATGTTTCTTAAATTTGCACTATTTGCACTTACAGAAGGCCTTTTACCCAGGAATTTCAAAGTGCTTTAACAAACCACGAATGGAAAACTTGAGTTATCCCAAATCAGATAAACAAAATGAAAACCTTAAGAAAAAGTACACTTTAAGTTATTCTATGTCAAAATTAAAATTAAAAGCTCAAAATCCCAAATGTCCCTCTATCACACCTAACCACTGGACAGACCATTTTCCATACTGTAAAATGCAGTCCAAAAAACTGTTTCCTAAGTTTATAATTAATAGTTTAAAATCTCGAACGTAAAATTCTAAGAGATTTATTATTTTGTCCTTTGCAATCCCCATTTTTTTGCTTTTAAGGGAGAAAAACGTTTAAAGGATCCAAAACCTCCTTAGAGTTCAAAAACAGTTCTTTCCAAACCATATTTGATAACTTATGTGTAAATGAGTCAAAAACATACAGATTAGATTTCCCTGAAAATATACAGAAATTTAAAAGGTAGAGGAAGAAAATGATTGGCATGTACTATGCTTTGGGGAGCACTGAATGAAAACGTTTGAGAAGTTCTAGAAAGGTGCAACACTGATAGATATTAACCAGTCAAGCGTCTATAGTCTCAACCTTTCCATTTTAAAGAGATGTTTACAAATGTGTCAGAATAAGTCAAACTCTTCCCATTTGTTTGAATTCTCTAATACAGGGTACATTTACTTCCTACTCAAAAGTATTTGAGAACACAAGATATACCATTCCTTTTGCTCAATGTTCCACGAATGCCTGAAAAGCGAACTCAATTCAATTGAGTTGAATCAATAAGAGAATTCCAGATTTTCTAAGCCAATACATTTTAAACCAAGCATGGATATTCCCTAGGGCCCATAATCATGATATATTATCTAAGTAACCTTTCTAAGCCAAACCAGAACACTCCTTTCCAAAACTCACATTCTACCAAATTGGGACACTATGTAACGAGGAGAGATTTCTGAACACAGGATTTTTCCAAAGCAAAACTTAAATGCCAGAAAGCGTAAACGTGCTGAGTTATACTGCCCTCTAGAGTTACCTTTTGATATTCTTTTTAGACTGAAATAATTAAATTCTAATCATAAGACCCGTCTAATAATTAAGCAAGCTTTCCATATTCTAATGTTGTAGACTGACCTTTTTAAAGCGGATTGGTAGTAGCTGTTACTAAAATCTATAATATTTCAAACATCCACCATTATTAAAAATTAACAGTACTTACCAAGACAGGAAAGCACTCAAAACAGAATTTTATAATTTGTATTTTAAGTTTTAAATAAGTCAAATTGCATAGATCTCTAAAATAAACATGACTTATAGCATATAATAATTAACCCAGGTGGCCAGGAGTTCTCTCTAGCAAAACCTCAAGTTCAGACATTTGACTAAACATACAAACATGGGCCTCATAAAGCTAGCCAGTGCAGCACCGGTTGACTTCTCAGCTTGCATCTGTCCTCTCAGCTTCTAGCAGTTCCTGTCTTTCTCTAGCCAGGCAACCAGAGCCCTAAAGGGATCTTAAGGAGCTAAGAGAAGCCATGGCAACCAACACCTGTGTTAGCTGCAAAGTACAAACACTAATATTGACTTCTCCTAAATATGGATGTCTTCCAAGGCCAGGTATAAAAGACACTGTAGTTTTGTCTGCCTTCCTCTGGAAAACCAGCAGCAATAACATAAAGATACTCAAGCAGCCCTATAAAGAGGTTCCATGTGCCAAGGAACTAAGGCTTCGGCCAAAAGCCAGCACAAACTTGCCAGCTGTATGAGAGTGAGTGATCTTGAAACTAGATCCTCCAGCTCCAGTCTAGCCTTCTTATTACTGAAACTTCAGAAGAGACCCCAATCCAGAACCACCCAGGTAAGCCACGCCCAAATTCCTGACTCCAATACAGTGTGGAAGACAATAAATGCTGAATGTTTTAAAACGATGCTTTGGAATCATTTTTTAAACAATTGATAATACTGGAGCTTAATCTAAAATATGTATGTAATAGGACTGTGTTATTGTTGATTCTTGCCTTTATTTTGATACAGTTGGAGAAGTCATGAAAATGTCTCCATATTCATTCCAAAGTGAAAGTCAGTTTAAACAATTCTTTCACTTTCCTCAAAGTACTACGATTAATTATAAAATGTCCTTAGAACACAAAGATTATAGGATGGAAGGGGAAGAGAAGAAAAAGAGGAGCAAGATTTTCATCGTCTCCCTTATTACTATTACTCTCTGTCCTAGGGTACAAATCTGAGCTTCACTGTATTGTTCAAAATCCTTTCCCAAAGTCTATGGGAGTGAATCCAGACGCTGTTCATGGACTGCCTAATTCCTAGCTACCAGTCTCATCAGGCAACATAATGGGTATACACAAACATCCACTTATTACTTTATGCAGTCTTAGATAGGTATGGTCTTTGCCTCCCTGCTTCAGTCTCCTCATCAGTAAAATGAGGATAATTACAGTACAGATGTTATAGTTACTATAGGAATTTAATAAATTAAAACATAAAAAGCACTTAGAGCAATATCTTGCCTAAGTGCTCAATAAATGTTAGCTATAATCATCTGCCATTTCCCTTCTCATAACTTAGACTGGTTCAAGCCATTATGAACTATTAGTTTTCAAACTCGCTCACATTGTTTTACTTTCGTATAAGAAGACTCACATCTGGAAGAGCCTTCCTTAACTTATAGTATTTACTCTCACTCACCCTTCTAAATTCTTCAAAAGTCCCTTCTTTATACGACCTTCCCAGATTTCCATTTTACTTATTATATCCCCACAGAAATACTCATATAAAATATTTAAATTATTCTTTTCCTCTCTCACAAAACTATATGCTTCCTAATAATAATACCTATTATTTGCTGATTTTCCAGCACTGTGTGCCAGCAAATGTGCTTATATTAGGTACTTTACATGAACAATCTAAATGAAATTTCTTAATAACTCTATGAGAATTATTATCTTTGTTTTATTGACAGCAAAACGTATACCATGTGTAAACAGCAGAGCAGGAATTCAAACCTTAGCTGTCTGGCTGCAATTTTTGATTGTTAAAATCTAAGGACTATGAGTATGGCATCTTGATATCCTGAAAATTTCAGAGAGGCACATAAATAAGCAGGCCAACAGTTTTAAAAATGTTTTTACACACACACACACACACACACACACTAGGAGACTGTCAGAAGCACACCACTTTTATCACCTTGTTTAAGATTTCTGGAGATATTCCATGCATATGTAACATATATATATAAATACCTTTTTTCTTATACAAATAAATAGTATATTTCATATATCCTTCTGCAACTTTTTTTGTTTACTTCATTTATCTTGGAGATTGTTCCAGGTGAGTGCACACAAAATGTGACATTCTTTTTAACTGCTGTACAGAATTCCATTGTATGGGTGTACTATATTCATGTAACTAATTCTCCTATATTTGCGGCCTTTTGCTATAATATAAAATGCTACCATGATAATTCTTAAACGCAAATAAAGGGATGGATAAAGGATAGATATATGATTATATAGTATAGTAAATATAGTAAACATATATTATACAGCAAATACAGTATAATGTAATTGTAGAATCTAAGTGGTAGCTATGGGTAGTCGCCATAAAACTCTTTCCATTCTTCTATATCTAAACTGTGAAATTCATACTTCTCCTTAAAGTATCATGTTTTTCTTTCAACTTTTTAATAGATTGCTGATATGAAATATTTTATCCACCTTCAAAACAACCTTCAAATTTCAAAAATATAATAATCTGGAAATGACTTCTGCCCTTGGTCTGTAACCCAAACAAGCAGAAGAGGCAATTATCAGAAGAATCATACCTCAGCTTCTGCCATTTTCCACAAGCTACATAGTTAAACAAAGTAGAATTGCCCCCAAGAGTCAAATTCCCTTGATCTCTCAATGTTCTCTTACATAAACACCAGCTCCTCGCCAAAAACAAAGACTTCTCTATGTCTGTCACATCTAAGAAAAGCAAGGGAAAAATGAAAACAAAAACCCATAGAGGGTCACAGTTTGATATCTTCCTTCTTAGCTTCTTTCCTATATAATTCCCAGAAGTCCTAGCCAATAAAGAATGGTTTTAACTCTTCTTCCTAAAAAAGAACCCAATGATTATTCTTTCATTTTGTCTTTAGAGAATATACTCATTCTTTACAGAATATATTCATTAAGAAGCAGAACTTTCAAGAGAATTTCTGGATCAGAGTGTCATTCTAGCCAAGGGACATCCTCAACCATGATCTTAAGAAAACAAATGTGAATGTTTGTTGGCTTTTTGTTTGTTTGTTTGTTTTTTGACTTTAAGGTCCTCAATGAAAGCACATCAGCATTACAACAGACTTATCTTAGGACAGTGCTTTGGTAGGAGCAAATATTCAGAAAGTTCAGGAAAGAACTTCAGAGAAAACTGTCAATTTGAGCTGTATATTTGAGAAGGGGCAGGAATTCAGCAGAGAAAAAGGAAAAGAGGTAATATGCCAATCAGAAAAGAAATCACAGAGTTTTAAGGCTGAATTATTGCTTTTTTTCCTCCAGGGAATCAAAAGTTAATCACACTTTTACTTTCTAAATCTCCAAAATTTTAAATTCTTGAAAGAACAGTCATACAATTTTGAGAAATTTCCATTTTTTCAGCTGTTAACTTTTCAAAAACAATTGCAAGCTGAAGAGAACTGTGAACTCTAGAAACAGTGAGCTTTAACAACGTCCAGGAATCGAGCGATGTTACTCAGCCCTAGGAGCCTGATCAAGAGGCACCACCTGCAGTCCTCCAACTTCCCTTCTAGAACGCCTGAACACTCACTGAAGCCGAATGAGAAATGCTCGCACTAAATAAAAGTGTCAAGTTGTTCTAGATCGTCCTTACCTAGCCTCAGGTTCAGCAGGAATAATAAAAAGTAATAAATCTAAAAATGAGAAGGAAGCACACTGTGGAACGTAGTGCTGTGGAATAAACATCTCCAATTTATGGCCAACCCCAACTCCAGGGCCAGCTATGACCCCACTGCAGAAATGCAATGTCATGCACTCCCGTTATTCCCACAGTTCAGAAGGCCACCTGCCACTCACTGTGTTGCATCAGTAAGCCTCTTCACACTTCTCATGCCCTCAGGTGGAACCTGCCACCTGCCTTGGTGATCTTTCTCTCCCCTTCACCCACCACAAAGCCCAGCATCCCAACCCCACCAGGCACGTGTGCTCAGTGTTTTGTACACATTAACTCATGCCACCCTCACGACGATCCTAGGACTAATACATTATGAACAACATATCACTCCAACTCTGTGAAGAGTATATTATTCCCATTCCACATAGAAATGAGGGAGTATGGGGCACAGAACGTTAATAAATTGTCTAAGCATACACAGCTAGTGGTGAAACTGGCATTCTCACCCAAGCAGTAAGGCTCCAGAACCCATGCTCTTACTGCTAAGCTAGCAGGGATCCAGACGCTTGGTAAACTTAACTGGATGGAATTTCTAGTGGTGCTTTTCAAATAAACAAACAAACAAATATTTTTAAGACTGCATGTTTTTGCTAGTTTTGCTATCTTGGACAATTTCCTCTTCTGTTACTTGAGGGCTTTCAGCCGCATTTAACACTTATAACATCATGCTCCTTATTGTCCTGCTCTTGTGGCCAAACTTTCTCAGCCTCCTCAGTAGGCTCCCTTCATGTGGACAGGCCTCAGGACAGTGATCTAAAGCAGGGGTCTCCCCGCACACACACACCGGCTGCAGACCTGTACAGGTCTGTGGCCTGTTAGGAACCGGGCCGCACAGCAGGAGGTGAGCGGCAGGCCAGCGAACAAAGCTTCGTCTGTGCAGCCGCTCCCCAGCACCAGCATCACCGCCTCAGCTCCGCCTCAGACCATCAGGCATTCGAGGCTCATAGGAGCACTGGTACCTGGTGCCAGAAAGGTTGGGGACCACTGCTCTAGAATGGCAAAGAAAGTTGTTTGTAGGGAAATGTCTCACTGTAGACACTCTGCTACGAAACTCCCCAAGGTACGGGGTGGGTAGAGGATAGCTGCTTGGTCATCAAGAGCTTCAGGATCCTGAACACTGGAGAAGCCCCGCATGCTGCAGGAGCCTGCCAGGCAAGCACACTGGCACCAGTAAGCAAAACTCTTTCCTCCTTCAGTCTCTCTTAACATCCACATTCACCTTCACAGAGCAAGAGGACATATATGGAGGTAAGAGGATCAATAATTGGCATGAGTACCACCATCGTCATCATTCTAGCCCAAGCCAAAAACCTAGGAGCACCCTTGATCCTTTCTTCAATCCTCAAGTCCTATAGTTCCATCTTCCAAGTATTTTTTGAATCCATCCACTTACCTCCATTCTCACTGTGAATGTCCCAGTCCAAGCTCACAATATCTCTTACAAGAATTGCCCTTACAGCCCTAGGCCTCTTTCATGCAGCCATTATGATCTTTGTAAACGGCAAATCCTATTCCGTCAAGCCACTGGTTAAAACCTCTCTGGCATTTCTCAAGTGTCTACAGAATAGGATTCAAAATGAGTAGTGTCTTTGAAAGTTCCTTGCAACTTCCCTCCTCAAAATCTATCCTGCAGACATTAGGAACTGTATGTCCTTCGCCATGTGAGAAAGTATGTTTTTGCTTGTTTGCTTTTTGTTGTTTTGTTTTGCCTCTGGGCTTCTGCACATGGGTTTCCTCTCCCCAGAAGAATCTTCCTTTTTTCCCACATTGCCATACCCATTTTTCGGTTAATTGGCTCTTCATCATTCTTCAGGTCTCAACTGAGATGTCTTTTGCTCCAAGTCAGGTGCTTCTGCTACGTACACCCAATAGAAGAATCCTGTTCTCCCCCATTGAGAAGACATACTACACATTATTATAATAGTTATTATCTCATTTTCTATACTTTCACATCTATGAAAAAAAGCAATAAAAATTCCTTCCTCATCAGTGAATCCAAAAGAGAACAAAGTACACACTCAATAAATATCAGTTCAGTTAATGAATGTTGAATGAAGGAGGAAAAAGACTTTTTGAAGTGAATAACAGCTTAAAAGAAAAAAGATTTTGGTTTTGACATTATACCTGACATGTTGCTCAGTAAACTGTGATAAGATTACTCATACTTCAATCTAAGGATGAGGAAAACTGTCTTTGTTCCATGCTTAAGAACTAAGATAAAGTAAAATATAAAGTCTATTCTTCAGGGGAAAAAAAACTAATTCGACCAGTTGATAACATAAGTTTATATGGTTAGACTTTATAAGGGAAAAAACTTAGTTTTCAAGGTGAACAGTGTCATTTTAACGTAATATGTATATCAAAGAATTCAGTTTATTTACACCCAATAATGAAAATCAAATACTACATGACATTCCATAGTAAACCATGCTTCCACAGTAGAAAATCAATACCTCATTCGTTTTCAGTTTACCCAACACAGTTCTAGAATCATTATGCAATCAAAACAGTCTTCTCAAGCACTCTGAACCCATCTGAAATCAAAACTAGACCTTCTCTGACACCTACTCCAGAAAGGGCTCTCCCTCTTGCTGACTCTCCGGTACTGGGCTCAGGGCTTTAAGGAGCAAAGCTGTAGAACTGAGCAGGGATGTAAAGCGACTCTGCCACTAGGGGGCGGTATTGAGGATTGCTAGTCCAGGACTGCTCCCATTCATCCATGTTGGTTTTTATACTTTATACAGACGACAGTCTGGCCAACCTGACCAGAACATAACATCTTGTTCTTTTTTATCTTCACCAGTACTCAGCACGATAGTAATCTAAAAGCAAAAGCATAATAAATACAGGCTGACTGCTGAACTCAAATGACCAATTACAACTTCCTCTATAAGAACATTCCACAATATAACTGCTAGGGCTGCCTTGGTAAAAACCTTCATATACACACAGTCTGGGACACACACACACTCACATACTCCACACATTTTTAATACTAGTCCAAAATCAAGAAGAAAATTCACGTACCAAATATGTTTGTGTGATTATTTTTCTTTAGTTGTTTCTATTCCAACTGATACATATTTCATTTTCTATAAAGTTTCTTCATATAAACATCCATAGTCTAAGCAAGGAAAGCCACTCAATAAAATGAAACTCGAAAGGGGCCTAAGAGCTATTCTGTCCACCAAGAATGATCTTTCCTCAGATATCTGCATGAGCTGGAGTTCAAACCTATGCTCCCGATCCACCCAGTCACATCAGTCAGAAACCTGGGAGTTCACACACTCTCTCTGCCCCATTCCTCACAGATCTTAGCCAACGAGCCTCCATTCCCTATTCATCCTCACACCATCACCACCGTAGTCCAGTTTCCTCGTATCTAAGCTCAGTTACAATAGTCTCACAGGTCATGTTGTTACTTCTTATACTGTCCTTCTTCCATCCTTTCTCTATACTATCATCAGATACTCTTTTCATTTCCAAATACAAACTTTGTGCTCCAACCCGAGCATAAGCTTGAGAATCCTATGGATTCGGGGAACAGAGCTACAAATTCGAAAGCTGAAGGCTACAGCTTTCTGTATCCATATGCATGTATATGTAGGTATACTGAAACTATACAATACTTAGTGAGTGTCAGAAACCAAACAGTCTTTTAAGAACCAACAGGCATTCTTTCACTGAGCAGTGTCCTGGCTCTCTCAGTGTTTGTTTTGTTTTGTTTTGTTTTGTTTTTTGCCCATTCAGGTCCTGGTTAAGGGTTTGGGCTCTAAAATCGAATTGCCTAGATTCAGATGCTGATTCCATCCTCCACCAGCAAGTTATTTCCCTTCTGTGCACATCATCATCAAGTACTGTTCTATTATAATTCCCCATTCCTCTCTCATCTCAGCTTTTTCAACATTCTGCCACTGAACTCTTACTCTACTGAATGCTACTGATATCCAAAACAAACCTAATAATTGTGATCAGTTCACCCCCTTATACAACTCTTTTGCAAAGAGCTTAAGTAAAGCAGCCCTTTCTTATACACACTACCAATTTGTTTAGTCTTAATATTTGATCTTCTATGTAACTTTTCTAAGACAGTTGACTGATAAAAATTACTCTACCAATGCCTAAGGTTTCTTGTCAGGGAAGGTACAATATTAAATAATACTGACAAATTAAGTTGCTTTGTTTTTAAATTCCCATGCTAACTCCAGCCCCTTTCAGAACTACTAAAGACTCCAAGAAAACTCTAAAATGTTACATCATTTTGTGCCTTCCATATACCTATTCTCAAAATTAAGATTCCCTCCTCACAAAAGCCAAGGGTTAAAAAAAAAAAAAAAAAACTTTTCTATCAGGCATCATAGTAAGAAAACACTTGTGGGTTGGGGTTGCAGTAGTCAACTACCAATAGTCATGACGTCCTAGTGGGCTCTGCCTTTGATTTGAATAATTCTATGTTCTGTTTCCCTTTTTTGGCCATAAAACTTTTTAAATTTTGACCACCAAATACTAGCATATTCCTGCCATTGACTAGCTTGTATTAAATATTACAAATTTTTTTAACGTCAATAGCACCTTTAAAAATAGAGATGGAACAAAGACATATTTTACCTATTCCTGAAGTCACATAATTTCTTTTTATCAAATGCCTTAAGTTGCTACAAACAAATGCTTTTGTTAGGCACAGAGTATCAGGATACTGTTTTCCTCCCCTGTGACAGCTGAAGCTTTGTAGCTACCAAATACATAATAAATGTGGCAAATATTCCTTTGAATAAACTGCCAAGAAAAAGAGTAGAAAAATGCTTCAGGCTGAGGACGTGGTGATGGAGACGGAACCCTCCGGGCTTGGTGCTGCAGTCTGCTCCACAGCAGACTGGGGTAACTGCACAACCAGGATCTATCACAGTCAGTCACCCCAGGGACTTTCCTGGGAGGACTGGATTGTATGGACATCTTCTATAACTGTCAAAAAGCTGCACATAATAGAAAGAAAAAACACTAAGGAAATGTCATGCCAAGCCAATTACCAACCAGGTTTTCCTACTGTAAGAATATTTTTCCTGAAAAAAAAAAAAGGGTGAATTATAATTTAATCAGTATTTTTCAAAAGTGAATTTAAATGCTTCTGGTTAATATATGCATATACATAGTTCCATTCCCTTGTACATGCATAATATAAGACAAATGCTATATTAAAATCCTTTGGCTCTTGATGAAAACTGTATGTGTGTGTGTGTGTGTGTGTACACGTGTGTGTAAAAAGATCTCTATTGAAAGATAGTGTAGTTAAGATAGAAGAAAGCAGTTAAGGAATAACTAAACATTTAAAATGGGAGTAGGATCTGCAAATTGAAAAGATATATGTACACAGTCTGTCTTTTTAGCTAATTCCTCCTACACACCTTTTCTATAGAGTCTGTCAAGGTTTGTGATCCTCCATGCTTCAGAATTAATAGTTACATTAAACAGGAAGAGTATCAGAGAACGTAATTGTCAAAGAAGAATTTTAGATAATGCCTAGAATTATGAACAATTAGGATTTTAAGATCTCATTTAATTTTGGGAGTTTCTTTTTAAATGCCACCTTTATTTTTAAGTGAAAAAGTCACAAATATAAACTCTGATATTAACATGGCCTAAGGACTTAAAGTTTGCTTACAGACCTCATTTAAAAACTAATTAGAAAAAATAAATTTTAAGTACCAAGTAGTAAGAATCAAGACATATTTTTACAAAGTTGCTTTTGCTAAAAAGAACATGTTTTCTCATTTATCTATAATATCGAGAAACTTCTATTTTAAGGTTTCTATCAAAAGCAAACTTTAAATCTTATTTAACTAGAAATTAGAAAAATTCGTGCTATTACCACATAAAAATCATTTTTCTTTTATATTCTGAATCTTTCTTTTGATGCTATTTTGAATATGTATATATACATACATCTCTATATGCAAACTCCATCTGCCTTTTTTTCTAGACAGTCTGAAATTAATCTCTACTATTTATCAGCTATCGAAAGCTCCCAAATAAGATTTTCAGATTGTCTTCACAGCTTCAAACAACTATAATACTGAACATATCATTTCAAAAGCAATTATCTATCTCCAATATGAGCTGCTCTAAAGTGCTTGAAACACCCGAGCACACTTCCTGAAACAGGTGTTCTTCTGTTGTCCATCATGACAATCTCTCATTAACTCTGGAAGAAACTTATTCAAGTAGTCCCTGTTTACAAACACCCATCAGCCCCACCTCTGCCCACCCTCTCACTGCAGAAAACACTTAGGATGTGCCAGGAATGACACCAAGCACTTTGTATCAATTCTCCCATTTGCCCTTTGCTGCACCGTACACGTAGGTGTGAGTGTTATGCCGTTTTAGTGATAAGGAAGCTGTGGTTTGAAGAGGTTAAGCATCTTGTTCAAATTTACACAAAGTCAAGATTTAAATTCAACACTGTCTCTAGAATTGATAACTCTGAACCAGACGTTTAGAAGAATAGGAAGAAAAAATTGGGACAAGCAGGTAAAGTGTGGAAATGCTGATTTTCAGGCAACACTGGCCAGCCTAAATGAAGGTGAAGACAGAAGAGGTAAAAATCTCTTGCACCTCTCTTTCCACCCCTCCCTGCACAAAGAGCTCACACACACACACACACACGCCTTTCATATAGACAACCTGGGACTCTACCCAACGGGAATCCAGAGAGGCAGTGCAGCCAGTGATGCAGCACCGGGGCCGTGGATCCTGACTGCCACGGTCCGAATCCCTAATCTACTACCATCTGCACAACCCTGTTAAGTTACTCTCTGCTTTGGTTTCCTCATGTGTAAACTGGGGAAATAATAGTATCTCCTTCATAGTATTGTTATAATGATAAATTTCCTTCACACACTGTCAAGAAGCCTGGGACAGTGTCTGACACATAGCACACATGCAATAAAGGCTACCTATTATTTACTTATACCTCCTTTCATACAAATAATTTTAGGTGAGTTATGGGTAAAACATCTTAATGTGTAATAGTTTAATCAG
This sequence comes from Eidolon dupreanum, assembly GCA_028627145.1. Classification (NCBI taxonomy): domain Eukaryota; kingdom Metazoa; phylum Chordata; class Mammalia; order Chiroptera; family Pteropodidae; genus Eidolon; species Eidolon dupreanum. The sequence goes on from CM053502.1 coordinate 2,845,309, forward strand.
ATGGCTGAGAGTAAGAACGCCAGTACCAAAATCTATTCTCCGGAAGAGAAAGCTGCTGCACACAGCACCTGAGGGGCAGGGCAGGTGTAAGGCAACAGGCTACCTGCATCAGGGGGAGGGTCTTGGGCTGGTGTGGAAAGTAAGAAAGTTACATAAAAGAAAGTGGGAGGCTCGTCAAAACAAACTTTGTCATCTCCCAATTTTGCCTAAGGTCAGTACTGTTCCATTGAGAAAAAAACTATTCATAAGGTTTCTTCAGACAAAAGGTCACCAGATAAAACTGGAGAGGGATGAGAACATTAATAAAATCCTATGGACTCAACTAGAATTATATTCTTTGATTTTCTAGTCTCCTCTCCTTCAGCCACTAAGAGGAAGTAAACATTAAGGGCAAATACTTCTACCCTAGAGTAGCTAGGGAACCACACGCCCCTGCCAGCCCCTGCCGGGCTGAGTGGCAGGAGGCCCTCACTGAGCAGGTGGGGTCCCAATCCACTACCCCTGCCAGAGTCATCACAAACTAGCAGCCCAGCACTTCAGCAACAACCGGCCTGACCACATGTAATTTAATATTTTTTTAATTTTTTTAAAAAAAGGAGTCATTTTAACTCCAAATAAATAGCAATGTGTGGCAATGGAGGCAATATTCTGATGGGAAGCATGTTTTCATCCTTGGCACCTTCCTGAAAACCTCTGACAGAATTTAAAGGGCAGGTGGAGGTGGGTAAATTCCATGTTTCTGCCAGGCAGGGTTCCTGAACTATACCGAAGTTAAATTTATGCTGGCCTGCTCAGTTTTGCTCTGCTGATTCCCTCTACATCAGGTGAAAGAACATGTAGAATATATATGGTTTTATTCTTAAGAGCCCTAAGTACTGTGCTTACTCCTACAGCAACTAGTAAGCTAAATGGGGTCACAGTGTTAATGCCACAGACTACCTCACAGAAGCTGTTCCTTTGAGATTGTACATTCTTATACTAAATCTTTAACTTAGAATCCATTTCATTTAAAAATGGTGGGGGGGATAACTATATACTATTAGTACTATCATTTAGTGATATACAAGCCACTAAAGAAATTAAAGGCAAAGCTAGAAAAAAGTTAATTCCAAGAAGTTATAATAGAATTTCTCTACTTGATTGTACTTATAAAAACATTCTCCAAATAACTTTTCTTTAGCTACTGCAAAACAAAAAAAAAGACTAGATCAAATAATACAATAGCTAAAACTTACATAGCTCTATAGAGTCACTCACTTAATCTTCACAACAGCACCTGAAAGGCTATTACTATTATCCCCATTTTACAGAAAACACCAAGTATAGAGGTCGAATAACTTGCCCAGGTGTCAAACAGCTAGTAAGTGGTAAAGACAGGAGTTGGACCAAGGCAGACCACCTCCTAGATCTGTGCTCTTAGTCACCACATTGTATCACTTTTCAAATGGGAAGAAAAAAAAAAACTGGCCGTCAACCAAAACATTGTCACATGGTGAATTCTGACTTTGCTTCTCTTTGGTAGAGAAGCACTTCCTTTGCAGTTTTATATTCTTGTACTAGATGTTTGCCTTAAGAACGTTTTCATTTAAAAAAGGTGGGGGGCGGGGGCAGGAAGCAATACTATCAGAATCACCATCCAGTTATATATTAGACATGAAAGGCACTAAATTATATAATTCCTATTAACCTTTGTTCACAGAAATCCTTGAAATGATATACAACTGTAAAGTGGTAAGTCAGAAAATTTCAAGATAACTTAACATATTTCATCTCACTGGGACATATTGCAAAAGTAGAAACACTGACTTCTAACATAACATGGCTTAACCCCAGTCACAAGGATATAAGTGAACCAAGGTTTCTTGAAACCTAGCTAGTCCCCTTTCCTATGCTACATTAAGTGTTTCAAGTAATTAACCCATTTCCTCTGTAGTAAACTGATATGTATTTATAACAAAAGAAATAAAAATAAAATTTATCAGAGATAGTTTACACTGAAAATAAAGTACCAAACTTTAAACCACCTCACAATTTTTAAGTTTTGTTTTCATCGCTGTTACGTAACATAGGAAAATACTTTCCAAAAACATTTTAATCAAATTCTATTTAAAGAAACTAATTAGAAATTATTAAACTGTATATGTATTGTTAAAAATAATAATCTGTCCTGAGCTATTAGAGATGTATAGCATGCTATTTTAATAGGAGTAAATGAGGAAGGATCAATATTATTTTAATTTTTAAAAGTCTGTTTATGAAATGCAATCATCCTTCATTAAAAATGCAAGCTGTGCTTCAGCAAGAGGTTAGCGTAAATGATTCATAGAGAGATCTCTCTCCAGTATAATCTTCCTCTCCTGGGAGTTTCCTTCAGATGCTTCATCAAACCACTCAAGCTATTATTTAAAATGCTTCCCTGCGATATGGGGAAAAAACCCATCTTCCCTTCCCCATTCACCATGCCGCTTCCATTTGAGTGATTTATATCTCTTCCATTTACAGAAAAAAAAAATTCTTTATTTCCAAACATTTTTGCAATTGTTTCTTTTCACAAGCATTTTAAGATTGTTTTATAATATTCAAAACAAGGAATTTGGTATTTTTTAAAGTCAGAGGCTTTAATTCACTTATGTATCCTGATATTTCAATGTGAGTGTTATTGTCTTTCACTGAAATTAAAGAAAATTTACCTTTAATTTGGTGGATTTTAAAAGATTTTAAAATGTTAACTCATCAAAGTCAAGGCACTCCAAATTTAAATTCAATTCTCTTCGATTTCAAAATGCTAATGAAAATGGCTGTTTCAATGCAGCAGCATCTGGCTCATTATAACATTCCGTTTTAACTAATAAATCCTTAATTATTAAACTCTGGTGTTCAATTTCTTTCACATAGATAAGCCAAACGCATACTGCTACAATTATAAATACCTGGGATAAATTAGTCACAATATATCATGGAAAAGCCTTCCTCTCTCTCTCTGGCCGTTAAAGAAGACTCCAAATATCTTATAAGGGACACACTATTAAACATTTGGGCTCTGGTGTATGTAGGTGCTGTGTTTATCGGCTAGCAAATGTTTAACTCTGCTGGGTATTCAAGCATAATGCATAGAGCTATTTGTCTGCTTGTGTAAATGGGCCAGTTTTTTCCCAAGTGTTTTTTCAGATAAATGTGTCAAAACTGAATATAATCATATTTGGTTGTAAAGCCCTAATTCTGGCTTTACAAAGCTGACTCTAACTCCACCCAACTTGATGTTTTTATTAAGGTGCTTCTGAATATACTTAAGCAAGGAATTATTGCACATCATGATGTCTAGTAAAGGTTGAAATCCCTGAGAGAATATGTTTGGTTTTAAGTCTCAATATATGTTAGAGAGTTTTTCTCTCTCACCCCTAACTCTTTTTTTTTTCTTTTTTAATCAGCAACATCGACAGGACTGACTGAATATTTTACAATAGAGTTGCAGAGTATGTGTGTTTAATCGTTTAGTTTCCCAGAAGATTCATTACAGTTACATTAGAAAGTCAAATCAGGCAATTCTGCAGTCTGGTGAAAGCTAGCATATGAAAGGAGGTTAATACAAAAGAATTTCATCTTAAATAGAGGACATTTAGGACTTTAAAAAGCAACATTATGATAAAATTTCCAAGATATTTGTTCTGGCATCAGCACACACTTTACAGGTCTAATTTCAGAAATGTCTAAATGCTTTTCTAGGAAAGAGTGAGAGAACATATGGGAGGAAACTGTCTGATTTGTGAGGTCTGCCATCTTAACGATCCTCACGCTAAGAACGCTGCAGACGGACGATGCTCCACCCACACTGGTAGGGAGAATCCACACATTTGCAGATTATGCTGATAAAGCAGGAATCAAATAACATCATGGTGTATTCGTTTAAATCCTTATAAAGCTTTTGAATGATTTTAATACTGGTCTTTCTGAGTGTAATTAAAACTAAGAATTTTCAGATCTTAATATGTATTTATATAACAATCAAGAAGTTAATTTTTTTCCATGATTAGTAGCAGGTATAAAAAATCTGAAGCGTACATATGGTTAACTGGCACTTGTGTATAATGGTTTCCCTCTCACTAGACTTCAGGCCTCAATAAACTCCTAAGTAATCTTATTTGTTTCCACTGGTTTACAGATAAGGAAAAATTAAAAATGACTACCTACTGGAATGAAAAGAAGAACGTAAGCCTCTTCATTCAGTACGGTAGATTTACGGAATACAAATTTCAAATGCAAAGGCCCACCTTCTGCATGAGCAGTCTGAAAGCCTAAATATCATGGCAAGAGAGAAAGAGCAGCTAGCAGTGGTGACAGACAGGAAAGGCACTGTCTTCAGAGCTACCTCGGCAGGAGTACTCATGGACTTTGGAGGCCACTGGTTATGCTTAATTTAATATGACGCTAAATACACTCAAAACATCTGGTGCACTACTGATGGTTATCATGATAAATTAAATCTGACATTACACACAACCCCATTCAAATATTTTATTTATATCCTTTTTACCTAAAAACACAAAGCTAACAATCTACATTTACTTTTGTTGCTCATCTTCTCTAATGCTCTCCTATTTTAGAAAAGGTAGGTTTTATCTAATGTTTATATAATTTGGGGGACCTCTTTAAGAAAAAGTCTACAAAATTTTGAATATAAAATGCCAATGGGCTCATGAGGTGAGGGTCTCTTTGGTTTAAGCTCCATTAACTCCATGGACAATTGGCCTCTGGGGAAGGTTTAAAGGCAGTGTAAGGTAAAGACTAAATGGTACACCAAGTGGCACAAAGAATTGGTACAAAGAATTTTAAAACTTTTTAAAAACCAGATGATTTAACTGACAATCTGCAGAAAAGCAAACAAGACTTCCTAGACAGGCACATTAGCAAAAGTAAACTACATTCCTAAAATGGATTTATAACATGTGTTCATAAAATGCAGAACCCCAAATCTGTGACAGACCACTGAAAAAGTACTCTTATAAAGGGGGAAATTAATGAAAAACCAAACTATCAATTTTATAATAGCTATAAGACAAGTATAATTTTTATGAGCTCTACTATTTCATAAAATGATTAGATAATCTCTAATAATTTGCTATTTTAAAAATAAAGAAGACCACTTATAACTGAAATTACTACCTAGACTGCTACATTCAAATTATTGTATTATTTCTTACTATATTGCTTTGAATGATACTTGGTGGGAAAAAAAAAATTTTAATTCCTCTGCTACAGAAAATTAGCCTCACCCATACTCTTTTTAAACAAAAAAGACCTAAGCCCTGATTCTGCAACTGAAGGGAGGATAGCATTTCATATAATAAATTCAGTACAATCAAAATGACAACCATATTTCTGTTTAACTTTTCTCATCTTGACTCAAGAGCTGTGGGGGAAAAGTTATTAAAATTAATGCATCAAACTATTATAACTCTGCCCTTTTTATTATTGGTTGTAGTCTTTGTAAAATATTAGTCTGCTGAACTATTGTATCTTTTTGAAAGTTCTCTTTGAAGATTATGATCACTTTAACATTAGGAGAAAAATGTGCACTGAAAGTAATCTCTTTAGAATTAGTGGGTTTGAAATTTTGAAAATGATTCCCTCATTAGAAAGCCACTTATTTTTCTTCACTGCTTTTAATGGTGAAAGATAATGAACCTACTTGCCATTAAACATAAAACACACACACACAAAGTATCAATGACTAGCAAATGTCACAAAGTAAACATTTTCCCATTCCTGTTAAATAAAATTTATTTCTAATAACCACCATCCTGTATAATCTTTCCCCAGGTTAGCAAGTTATTGCTCCATTTCTTTTTCACTAAATAATCATTTTTTTTTCTAAATTAACACTAAAGAAATACCACTAGACATTGTCATCCTCTACCCACCAGACTAAGTGAATGAACTACATGGGTTGCCAAAATCAAATTCTCTTTTACATAAGGTTAATTTAGTTTTAACGTAATACTAAATGTGATACTCCAACAAAAGACACCAAGATTTTACAGAATTTCCTGTAATCTTAACAGAGGAACATAATAAAACGAGAAGAAAAACAGGATGAGCTCGCTGTTGCTGGTTTGTGTTTTCCAGTTCTGCTCAATTCTCTCCACAGCTGATCAAACTTTGTAGCTGGAGTAAGAGAGCTAGAACTACTGATACTTTTTATTTAGTTGGACTTCAGCTTTATCCTTTTCATTCAAGCAAAATACCAATCATTCTATACTAAAGATACTTACCTTCCCCATCATAAAGACCCTCAATATTTAATACTCATAAGGACACAAAATGAGGTTATTCTCTCACCTTAAAATCCAGGTACTATCTAAGAAGATATTTAGATTGTCAAAGAAAACAAATAGAAACATTAAATCATGGAAAGGTTATCATTTTCCTTCACAAAAATTAAAAACTAATATTTAACTGTCAATTACTGACTCTAACACGTTAATTCAAATGTTAAAATCTTTTTATGTGAGAAAATAATTAGAGCAGGCGCCACACCTCAAAATTTACCAGCTGTAACCTGGAAAGGAGCATTATCCTTTCAGAAAGCAAAAATGAAGAACATCTTCAATTACAAAAAAAAAAAAAAAAGCACGCAACTGAAACAAACCAGAGCACCTCAGACCATTTCTGATATAGGCTCAAACACAGCAGTCCTCAACCTTTTTGGCACCAGGAACAAGTGCTCCTATGAGATTCTAATACCTGACGATCTGAGGTGGAGCTGAGGCGATGATGCTGGCGCTGGGGAGCGGCTGCAGATACAGATGAAGCATTGCTCGCCCGCCACTCACCTTCTGCTGTTCAGCCTGGCTCCTAACAGGTCATGGACCAGTACCAGTCCACAACCTAGGGGTTGGGGACCCATGAACTACAGTATTATTTCCAAAAAGAGAAATGAAAGACTTCTGCGGTTACTTTATAAGAGTTAAAATTTTTTCAAATAAGATTCTTCCTAAGGTAAGTAAAGTAATAACAGACTGGAGAATACAAAATTCTTATCTTCTCCGGAGAACATGTTTAGATTTGTGGAGGTTTTTTTTTTTTTTTTAATCAAAACCAAGAGATATGGGTTCCAATTCTATCCCAATAACTAAGGTACTCTGCTATTTTGATTGCAGCTTGTGTGCAATTATACACCCACCAGACTCAACTGCAGAAGCCACAAAGAACTTAGAACATTACCAAATTCAATACATGCAAAAAACACTACAAAATTTGAATGTGAGGGACAAGGTTTCTACTAACACCTAGATGATAATTTTTAATTCTTATTGTATATCTAAGATATTTATTGGTGATTAATGCACTGTTACACTGTACAACTCTAAACTAATCAAGGTCAATTTCCCCTTTCGGAAAAGGGTGATTTATCTAAAAAATATTTCCAAATAAATTCCAAACAAATAATTTTCCACAAGTAAAGAGACTTAGGTCTATCATTTCTATTTCATTGGACAAACATTTATATATCATTTACAACAATTTATATCAATCACCGCAGTCCAGAAAAGTCAGCCTTGGATTAATATGCCAAACAAAATCCGAACTGAATGAAAATAAAAGGTCCTGGATCTGTAGAACAGTTTTGTTAGCATGTATCTGGAGAGTAAAGTGTGAGGCTGACAACTCCTTGTTGGAAGGTAGGGGCCACCATGTGGAGAGCTGGAGGCCATGGGGGAGGGTAGCAAGAAACCCAGTAACCGTAACAAGGTATACAGGCTTTTGATGTTCTAAGCCTGTTTTTTGGTACTTCACGATAATTATTCACTATTAATACTAAGGTAAATTCTTTCTGAAAATCCAGCTGGTGTCAGTTTGCTGAGTGAAAAAAAAATTATTTTGATAATTTCAGATTTAAAAAGAGAAACAGTGGAGCCAGCCAAAAAAAAAAAAATCTAATGTTAACATTAGCTACAATTTATGGAGCACTTATTATGTTCCAAGCACCAGGCTAAATTATTGAATAATTCATAAACAACTTTATAAGGTAGGTATTATCATCTCCACTTTATGGATGAGGAAACTGAAGCACAAAAAAAATATGTAACTCTAACATGGCAGGTAAGGTGGGAAAACAAGGATTCAAACTCAATCTTTGGGCTCTTATGCTCAAAACTGTTATGCTTTATTATCTCCCCTAAAGGAGAATCAAACTGAAAGACCCCCGAAAAGAAAGAAAAGTCTAAGTTTTAAACGACATCCTCTCTTCTGGAGCACTCCTATCTTAAAACTGGAGGATTTCCAGGCTTTGCAATGTGACATTCTTAGTAAAGACAAATCGTTTGGTACTAAATTTTTTGTCAATTTCATTCCATCTCAAGGCTTCAACTATCCTCATTCTTGATATCTCCATCTTCAACCTTGACTTCTCTCTCCAGGTCTATCTAAATATTTCCATCTGCCTAATGACCAAAATCACCCAGATTTCTCAATGAAAGGTCTTACTATTCTCTTCCTTCTCAAATCAGTTTCTCTTTCTTTGTTCCCAAATTTTTAATGGCACTGCTACATTTCGAATTACCTATGCACACACACACAAAAAAAATCATTTAACAGTGCGCCTTGCTCCACCAATTGCCAAATGCACCTGACTCTACCTCTACAGATTTCTCATACCTATCGCACCTCTCCATCTCCACTGCCACTTGGTAAGGTAAGTTCACAATACTTTTCACCTAACCTCCTAGAAATAGCTTTTCTAAAGCACAATTCTATTCCTGTCACTCCCGGGCTAGAAAAGAAGCTCATTTCAACTTCACTTTAACATTCAGATAAAATGTCCCCTCGTCTCTCCATGCAGCCTAATTCTTTTCCGTTCAAGAGGTCATTGCTTCCTCCACTGAACTTGGTAAACTTTAGAGCCAGTGACCTCATATCACAAGTACCTCTGTTTACATTTGTTATCTATCTACTAAGCACCATAGCAGCAAGGTCAACATCTGACTCATCTGTGAGTCTTCCACAGATTTTGGTGAAAATACAGTACAGATGGTAGGTACTCAAATATTTGATAAATAAATGAAAAATTCTAAATCAGTTTCCTGGATATAACACAAATGTTTTTAGAAAAAGGACTTATGTCCATTTACTTAATTTTTAAAAAATATACAAACAAACCTGAGAAATAATCATGATTTCTATCCAACCAGCTAATTTTTTAAAAAGTTGTATTTGGTTTTTAGAGTAGTCAGGGAAAGGTGCTTATTTTATTTGAAGACAGAAAACATGCAACACCTAACGCTACTATTTGCTGAGCCAGGAACCATCACTTCATTGAGGCCTCAGCTTGGTGCTGCTGGATGAACCCCCGAGACAGCTCAATGCACTGAATGATTTGCGATGACTACTCTGTTAAAAACATCCTCTCTCATTTCTCCAAAGCTGCTCTTTCAAACATTTAGATGTTTCTACCATAAGTTCAGCCCCTCTTTTTTCTTCTTGTAGGGCAAGGTCCTAGTGGTGTGGCTTATGGAGAAACTAAGCCACATAAATGAAGACTAGGAGTTTAAAATGCCTAAATATGTTGGACTATGGAAAATTACTATTTCCCTACCACAGTAAAGTTATGCCCTGGGGAAAGGAAGAAAATTTCAAATATTCCCATGGTCTTGCATTCAGCAAAAATGTAGGTATGTAAGAGCCAAGGAAGTTAGGGCTTAGTAAAATGAGGAAAGGAAACATGAATTCTGTGAAATTTCCTATCTGCAAACCATAGCAGTTTTGGAGTACAAAAATGAAAATACTCGGACTATTTCTAGATATTCTGATGAAGAATGATAATATTTATGTCAGTAAAGTCACAAGCACTGAAACAAATCCAGATTGTTTTTATTGTTCTATACAACCCTGTAAAAGTATAGGATGTAATCCACTTTTTCAGTTTAGAAATAAAAGGTCCTTAAAAAATAAAAAATAAGAGGTCTTTCCTAAAAGGAAAAAATCTATCCCCATGATCAGAATTTCAATTCAGTATTAAAAATGAATGTCTGGCCTATAATTCATGAACTAAAGGCAGAAGTAGGGCACCAGTCGACCGAATATATTTACTCTCATGCAAAAAGCTAACTCAAGGTCAGCCACCTGCTGCAATATACCAGTCCCAGGAGGCTGTTACTCAGATCACCAGGCTGCTAATCAACTCTGTGGTTCCCATTCTCCCACTTCCTTTCCCTTACTTCTGTCTCCTCCAGGTCAAAGAGCACCCCCAAGGCAGGCAGGAAGCAGCTACAGTGGATCAGAGTGCACAGGTGTCACCTGGCCTCTGTCTATGCCGAGCAACAGCCATGCAGCACTCTAGTCTATGTGATCCTCCCCTTTTGTCATCTCACACACAAAAAATCACGGAATACTGTCTTGGGTCCAATTAAAATTCCAAGACAGACTTTAAAAAAAAAAAACCCTATAAATGTTAAAAAAAAAAAAAAACCTACATTCATTCATATATTCAGTGCTTAAGCCAACGATGTGCCAGGCACAATCTCTGCGGACTGAGAGGACTGTGGCTGGGAACCACAACGTGGCGGGCTGAGTGCTAATAATGGGGGTCAGGAAAGTCCTGAAGGAAATTACATCTAAACTAAAGCCAGGAAAATTAAATGAGAAGAGTTGAGCTGGCCAAAAAAAAGGAAGAAGGAAAAGAAGAATGCCACAGGAGGGCTTTGCCTAGGTAACTAATATAATCAGATTTATATTTTTAAAAGATCAAAGGCTCCAAAGAAGATAGCAAAAAAGAATATTTGACATCATTAGACATTAGGGGACTACAAATGAATCACTTCACATACCCTCCAGAAGAGCCTTAATCAAAAACACAGATATCAAGTGTTATCAAGGATGCAGAGAAATCGGAGCCTTCACACACTGCTGGTGGGATTGTAACATGATACAGACACTTTGGAAAATTGTTTGACAATTCCTCAATGTTAAACATAGAGGGGCTGTAATGATCCAACAATTTCACTTCTAATTGTACAGCCAAGAAAAACAAAAAAGTATGTCCACACAAAAACAAAAAAAGCATGTCCACACACACACAAACAAATGTTCAGAGCAGCATTTTATTAACTGCCAAAAAGTGGAACCAATCCAAACATCCTTATATCTACTAACGGATAAATAAAATGTGCTATACTCATACAACGGATAATTATTTGGCAATAAAAAGGAAAGTACTGATGTATGCTACAACATGGACGAACCTTAAAAACATTATGCTAAGTCAAAGCAGCCAGTTGCAAAAGACTGTGTAATTCCATTTATATGAAATGTCCAGAAAAGACAAACCCATAGAGACAGAAAGTAGATTAGTGGCTGTTTACGCTAGGGGATGGGTGGGGAGGAAATGGGAAGTGGCTGCTAATGAGTGAGTACAGGGATTCTTCTGGGGTGATTAAATGTTCTAAAACTAACTATGGTGATGGCTGCGCAACTCTGTGAACATACTAAAAATAACTGAATTGTATACTTCAAATGATGGTATATGAATTACATCTCAATAAGGCTGTTATAAAACAAAACAAAAAATCAAAAGGAATACAAGTGGCGAAAAATACTTTAGAAGAGCAAAGGATCTCAACAGGCAGACTGGCTGGGAAGCTAAAAAGTAACTCAGGAAAAGTCAGTGGCCTGAACTAGGGAAATGGGACTAGGAAGAGACAGAGAAAAAGAAACAGTACTTGGTTATGGACAATGGGAGAAAGGCAGTCCACACTATGCAGGGTTTCTGGCTTAGACAACTAAGCAACATTTACTGAAACAGGAAAACAAGAAAAGACATGTTTGGGTAAGGGGAAATTTACTGTATTTCTAAGTTTAATTGTATTTATAGAAGTTGTATAAGGAGTTGGAGACGGTTTTGTTTCAAGAGGCTGTAAGCTTTCCCAAACATTTGTTCATTCAATTTTTAATGCAATTTAATGTTGGTTATATTTATAAATGGAACTGATGTTTAAAGGGAATTAAGTCTGTTCAACCTGAATTAATTGATACACATCAAAAGCTATCTTGAAAGTTATTCTTCTTATATTTTTATATAAAATGTAGGAAATACATGAATAGACTAATAAGATTTATAAATTAAACTTAGGGCTTCAAAAAACTGGGTTTTACATTTTCTAACTTTAATAAATTGACTATTAATTTTGAACACCAGTTAACTATAAGTAGTTGGGTATCACTGACAAGTAGCAGCATTAGTGGCTAGAAATTGAGAAGTTTCACTTAGAAGGCTTCTGTTTTCTCTGTGAAATAGGAAATCAGGTCATCTGTTCAAGAAATGGAAAGGAAGAGTGGGTGGTGAGAGAAAGGGGAACAGGAATCCCATATCTAATGAATAGTTGAAAAAAGCAATGGCAAAAGGATGGGGTAGGGGGAAATACAGAAGGACCACCTGGCACTGTCACAGGCCTAGTTTGGAGTGTGGGGACCATGACTTCAGAGAGGCACCCATCAGCTGAATGATACCCCTTTCTTTACAATTACTCAGCATGACTTTCTTCCAAATAATGTTATGTGCATTTGGTTACTCTGCGATAACAGAACAAGTTTCTAGAATTTTGATTTTCAGCCACAATTTAAAGATAGAAACAAATGAAAGGAAAATCCATTTACAGAACATACTTAAAGAGTACTTCTGCATTCTAATCCTGATCATGGCAAAATTCTTTCCAGTAAAGAGGTGTAAAACAAAATAGCTCTTCTAGAATATAACAAAAATATCATTTACTTATGATACTTCAATATCATGTCCATGTCTTTTGTTCGTAACCCCTCAGTCAGGATTCTAGACCAATGTTGTCCGATAGAACTTTCAGCAATGATGGAAATATTCTGTTACCTGCACTGTCCAACACAGCAGCTACTGGTCACATGTGGCTATTGAGCTAGTGTGAATAAAGAAGGTTTTTTGTTTAATTTAATTTAAACTTAAGTAGCTACATAAGGCTAGTGGCTACCATATAGGACAGTGCAATAGACTTTTCTATTTAAAAAATGAAGAAATTTATGGGCCCACAAGGTGCCCAAGAATCCTAAGTTTCTAACACTTAGATACTTAACAATAAAACAAATATGTGAATTCACTAATCCACTCATTCATAAACACATATAACATTAATCTTCACCCATTAAAAATCTTTAGTTCACTTTTTTTTTTTTAAGCAAGGCAACCCTTGGTTGACCTCACAGATTGCAAGGACCTTATTAGCTTACAATCTCTTATTTTTTTATTTTTTATGCCTATAGCACCTGGTCTTCCTAGGTGGTCTCCCATCCAAGTACTAACCAGGCCCAACCCTGCTTAGCTTCCGAGATCAGACAGGATCCGGCTTGTTCAGGGTGGCATGGCCGTAGACTTTGGTTCAATTCTTAAATACAAGATTTCTAAAGCCTCAAAAATGTGGGTGTGAAAAAATAAAGTGTGGGTATTGACTCAGAGAACAAAGGAAACCCACTTCACACCCCAAGTTTAGAGAATCCAGTGTGCTTAAGAGAAGAAGCTGTCATCTTCAGAGTATTTATCAGGCATCTTCTAAAGGCTAGGGGTGGCCAAATCTAGCCTGCAACCTGTTTTTGTGAATACAGTATTATTGGAATACAGCCATGCCCAGTTGTTTATATATTACCCATGGCTGCTTTGGAGTTACAAGGGCAGAGTTTGATAGCTGTGACAAAAACCATACAGCTCACAAAACCTAAAATATTTAATATCTGGCCCTTTCCAGAAAAAGTCAGCCGACCCCTGTTGTAGGCTAGGGGCTGAAAGAGCTGTCTGCACCAGGTAAGGAACAAGACTGCATAAGCCACAATCACCAACAAAAGAAAGACTATCTGATATCTAAACCATTTAAGTTATAAGAAAAGGTTAAACAAACAAACAAAAAACAGTTTTAAAAACCTTAAACATCAGGGCATTTTCTGTTAATTTGTGGCAATGATTTGGTAGAGTAAAAGACTACTGATCTGGGGAAAACAGTTGCTGCATTTCATTTTTAAGAAAGAAACAATTACAAGAGGGGGGAAAAATCACATATGGCTAGTTATTTATAATACAGTACTTCTAATCCCAATTCATGGTACTCCATAACAATCACCAACCCATTTAATCAGCGGTCCCCAACCTTTTTGGCATAGGGACCGGTGCGCCTATGAGACTCTAAATCTTGATGATCTGAGGCGGAGCTGAGGCAGCGAAGCTAGAGCTGGGGAGCAGCTGCAGAAACAGATGAAGCGTTGCTCGCTGGCCTGCTGCTCACCTCTTCCGGCGTGGTCTGGCTCCTAACAGGGCCACAGACTGGTACCAGTCTGTGGGGTCTGGGGCCTGGGGGATTTTCTATTTTTTATAGTACAAACAGTTGGTACCACTGAGCACAGTGTCTTCATCTGTAACCACAGAAGATTATTGTGGAGATTAAGTTTTCATTTCAAGGTACAGTACCTGAAACAGAGTGGTACTTAATTTTTTAAAAATACAGTAGACTAAAAGGGGTCATTCCCCATGAATTATGGATAATCAAGGCTTTATTTTCTCAATAATCCAAAATTACATTTTCATTAATATCGTACTGAATGTTTTGGTCAAACCTAGATCTAAAAGGAAAGGCCACCTGATAATTAAGAGTACAGGCTGGAGAAGCAAACTGCCTGTTCACTTGCAGCCCTACTACTTTAGTAGCTGTGTCCTCGGTTTCCTCATCCACAGAAATAACAGCACTTATTTCATGAAGTATGTGGGGAGGATTACAGTGACACAGAACAGTACTATGGCACACTGTAAGCACTCAATAAATGCCCTTTTAAAAACTTATGGTTAAAATATTGCCCATAGGCATGTAAATTGATACAACCTTTTTGGAGGCTAATTGGGCAATTTCTATTAAAATTCAAAATGCACCTAATTTTTAATTCACTAATTCCACTTTTAGGAATTTATCCTACATATTCACAGGCTTATATAAAAATACTGACAAGGACGTTAACTGCAACATTGCTCATAATAGCAAAACACTAGACAAAGCCTAAATATTCATCAACAGGGAACTAGATAAACTGCAACATTAACGTCCCATTCTATGGAATATAATTATTAAAAAGTACACTACGTGTGTATAGGGATACAGAAAAATGTTCAGGATTTATAGTTAAGTGAAAGAAGTTACAGTACAGCATGTAGGGTATGACACCATTTTTGTTCACTAAAAAAGACAGAAAAGGCATACAGTATTTATGCTTTTATAGAAAAAGTTAGGACCAGGAAACAAATTAAGTGAGCCCTACAGTTGCCTCGCTGTTTGTCTGGAGACAATTTCTAAAGGACAGCACAGGGAGGGGGAACCTAAGCACAGCCCGGAAGTACTGCTGAATTGAGGAAACAGATTATGAAGTTTGGAGAGATTGAGATGGCTGGAATTTACAGGGGAAAATAAAAGAAAAAGTTAAGAATGATAATATACACCAACTTACTGTTTTCATTTTGGAGGTCAGAACTATTTGAGACTTTTATTTGTTAAATTATACATTTCTATATGTGTAAAGTTTATAAGTAGCATATATTACTTTTAAGAAAAAAGAGTAGGAAGCCCTTTAAAAAAAAAGTATTCGAAGACTTTAATATTGTAAGAAATTGTTTATGCTGTAAATGCTGTTTTAGGAAAAGACATAAATATCCACCCTAATTTTCTAATACATATGACTAGAAAAAGAGATTGGAGGAAAAGACACCAAAATACAAACAGCTGTCATCTCTACAAATTTCATGAAGGTAGGCATTTCTACTGTTATACAGTGAAATATATGCTCGGCAACAAATAAATATTCATTGAATGAAAAAAATATTTCTAGAAATGTATAACAATGCGACCACAGTTAACAATACTTTATTATATACCTGAAATTTGCTAAGAGGGTTAGATCTTATGTTCTTACCACAAAACAAAAAAATAATAACTATCTGAGGTGATGAAGATATTAGAGTCAATGTAGTGATTATTTCACAATGTACATGCACATCAAATCATCAAACTGTATATTCTAAATTTATATAATTCCTAATTGTCAAATCTACCCCTCCCTCTCTCCTTCCCTCCCCGCCCCATGTGTATCTGTGCGTATGTGTCTGTGTGTGTGTATCTGTGTGTATCTGTGTACCCCCCAATATAATCCATTTCTACATTGGATTGAAACTTACTATTACTTCAAATATTTTGTTCCTGACATATAATACTCTTATTTTACCTTATCCTCGCAAAGTATCATACAAATAAAATTTACAAAGTCAATTTGAGATTCCATCAAAGAATCACATACCTATTCAGGCCTATTTCCACTGAGTAAGTAAATATCTGGTCTGTGCCTTTAATACAATATCAAATAAATAAAAAAGAATTTTGCTGACTGAATTATAAAAAAAAGTTTAAAATTTTTTTAACTCCAAAAATGTCACTACTACTTACTTTTCCACTTTTTACAGAACTACAAGTCAAACATCTGTCTAAACAGAGATATCTAAGAAATAATACATTCTTTGAAATGCTATAGCTATAACATGAAATTACATTAAATCATATCCAGATGGTATGTCTTTCATAACAAGTCTCAACAAAAGAAAGCAGTTGCTGAAAAAAAGTTACCATTTTTCTGCAACTCACTATTAATTGGAGGTAAAGAAAGAACACGGTCACCATGAAAAGGACAAGCACAGCATCACTTCCAGAATTTATAATACATCAAATAATGTTCTCATTTACATTTTACTTTTATGAATCAAGGTTTTTATACCTTTAAATTTTTTCATTAAATATTTAAAACTAATAGACAAGTATTAGAGACTATAAGGGACACCATGTACTTACAACCCAGAATAACAAATGTTAACATTTTACCATATATGCTGCAGATGTCTATTCCCATAAAACAATTAATAAAACATTAGAAATAGTTAGATCCTCTCCTCTCACTTTTTTTTTAATACTTAAAAAGGAAGATAAGCTTCAGAGTTCCTGGATTTTAGAAAAATCTATTAACACATTTTTTTTTTATTATCCAGGTTAGACTCTTCACCAATTCAACGTATAAATTCCAACCTGCAGCAAAAAATTATTATCGTTACAAACTTATCTGTACCAAATAACATTTAAAGAAAAAAAAAAAAAACTACTGAAGTTGTCCTCAGAAAGACTATTAAGTAGATATCTTGGCCATCACCTGTATTATTAGCATTTTGGTTCACAGTTTTGCTTTTAAATGATTCCCTAAATCTTCACTGTCTTATACAGTTAACACCAGCCACATATAGCCATTGAGCACTTGCAACGTGCTAACCCAAGTGTGTAAGTGTAAAATGCACACTGGATTTCAAAAACTAAGTATGAAAAAAATGTAAAGAATAAGAACTTTTATATTATTCACATGTTGAAATAATATTTTGGATACATTTGATTAAATAAAATATAGTTAAAATTAATTTTCCCCTCTCTTTTGCCTTTTTTTTAATGTGGCTACTAGAAAATGTTAAATTACATATGTGGCTTATAGTTAAAGCTCAGATTATAATTTCTATTGCACAGTGCTGTCCCAGATACATCACAGCAGCACCACGTAAGAACTATTTCAGAATCAAGACTTAGAAAACCATGCAATGGTTGAACTGATCAAAATCACAGAGCTGTGGTTGTTATGCAGGCAATTTAGAGGGAAGAAAACTATTTAGGGAGAAGCAGGACTCCCAGATTACACTTATGTCACCACCAGAACACCCCAGATAAACTCTGTTTCATTTCATTTTACTCGTGTGTATCTGGAAAATTATTCTCCTAAAGAAGTCAATTCTTTAGTAACTTCAATGGATTTAAAACAGATCTAATACAATTCATTCATTCATTGGGACTAGGGATACAGTGGTAAATATGACTGTGGCTTTCTGCTGTCTGTAGGGAAGTCACATGCAAACAATAAGCAAGTTAACAAATAAGTAAAAACTCACTTCAGAAAAGTGCTTTGAAGAAGTCATGTGAAAAAAGTCAGTAGTCAGTTTTTCCAGTCCAATCCTATCTTTAGAATCAGCTTTTAGGAGTCCTTTAATGCTGTAGACTCTGAGATTTTTTAGGGGTAATAAATTAGTTATTTCAATGTGTTCATACTGCAAGCTCATTTTCTATGTAAATATTTTCAATCCAAACATTCTGCAAAACACATGTACTGTCCCCAAGGACATCATACAAGGAAACACAAGGCAACTTATGTCACTGCCATGACACTCCTAACACTAGTCCCCATTTAGCTTTCAATACTTAATTTTTTTTTAAATCAATGGTTATTTACCCTTTGTCATTAAAGAAAGGCAAATGAGAATATCTTGCTGTAAACATGGCAAAGTAAATTCCAAATTTTTAAGCATTCAGCATTTTCAATATAAATCTTCTGGTCCAGGAAATAGCACAAAGACCCAGGTTGACATGGTTAACTTTCTCTCCCCCCAAAAAATCAACTCCAAAAACTCTGGACGTTCATACTACAGATAAAATGTTACTGTGTGTGGCCATAACTACACAGTTGAATTGTCCTCCATAAATTATGTGTCAATCAGGTCAAGAGTTAAAAACAACCCTTCATTACACTGTGGACTTGCAGTGTGTTCATGCACCAAAACACTATCCAACCACCATAAACCATATTAATATAAAGATACAATACACAACTGGCTTAGGAAAACAGCAGATGTTAGAAATGCTCAATAATGGATTCAATCAGTAAGTTACGGCAAATTTATATAACAGAAAATTAGTTATAAAAATAATCCTGAAAGTATATTTGTTGATATTGAATGACAAGAAAATATTCATATCTTGCTGAAGATGCAGTAATTGCAAAAATATATCTAACATGATAGCATTTTTTAAATGTATTTATACAGCCTGCACAGGAAAAAAGTCTGGAAGGGTATATCACAAATAATAGCTAGCATTAATTATCTATGGATGCTTTTAAGTTTCTTCTTCTTAATCTTATTTTCTAACTTTTATACAATCAACATCTACTACCACTTTATATAGTAAGGAAAACATAAAAGTTGTTTAAAGCCAGTTACAAAAGAGCATATACATATGGTATCAATGATATTCAAAAGCAATGAGATATAAAGGAAAATTACACAAAAGAAATACCATGGAGTGTTTAATAGAACAACCTCTGAGTAGTCCTTTCCCCTCATTTATGGAAGTCTTTTAATATCTGCTAACAGTTTTCCTTCTTACCTGAGTACTACCATAATCAAGGTGAGGGCAATAAGAAGATACATCCATTTGACAGCCAGGTACCTGCTTCTTAGGTATCCTCATCGCCAGTGACCTCTACCTCTACTCCATGAAGCCATCCACTTACACAGCCACACACTCTTCATATCTGAAACCAACAATTCAAGGCCCCAGCAATCCTGAATATTCAGATACATTTGTCCTCTAACCTCAACAGAACCTTTTTTCCTTTGATTCTGTTTTTTTCCTTGTCAGCATCTTTCAGATTTCACTTCTACTCACTAATTCTAGGGATTTTCTATTTCCCCCTTCATTTTGGTGAACTACTTAAAAATTATACCCAACCTAACTTAAATCTTTAAAAAAGAATCAAACCAGAATTATTATTCTGCTATACAGAGGCGAATCATGCTTTAACTTATCCATTCAAGGAGATAATCAACGAATAGCTGAAGTACTGGTATGTACTTTAACTTTTTTTTTTTTTTTTAATTTATGCCTACAGCACCTGGTCTTCCTCGGTGGTCTCCCATCCAAATACTAACCAGGCCCGACCCTGCTCAGCTTCCAAGATCAGACGAGATTGGGCTTGTTCAGGGTGGCATGGCCATAGACCATGGACCGTGCGCTCCATTGGGGCACAAACTCAAGACCTTCTGCATGTAAAGCAGATGTGCTAACCGCTACACTATGGAACCACATCCATATTTGAATGGTCCAGCCCTCATCTGCTGCTTTTCCTCAAAATAATTTCATTATTCTAGCAGAGCAGATTTCAATCATGTGAATTCTCTATCTAATCCTCATACCTCCTCTCTCAACAGTCATCTCTTTTCTCAATTCTTTTTAAATCTCTCCCACATCTGTATTTTCCAACAACTAACATCAAATATACATGGTAGGTATTCAATACACACTGGAATATTTGACCTCTCTTATCACTTATACTTTGTATATATTAACTCATCTAATTCTCACAGTAATCCCACCACACAGATACTATTATTATCCTTGTTTTACAAATGAGGAAACTTGAGGCCCAGAAAAGTTCTATACCTTCCTCATTGATATAAAGTTACTACTGCCAGAGCTGGGATTTAAACACAGGTGTCTGGCTTCCAAATGCATGCTCTTCACCATCATGTCACATGGCCTCCCAAACCAAAGCTAACTTCTGCTTAACAAAAAAATGTTTCAGTTAAAAACATGGTAAATAATTTCAACATATGATTTAAGTAAACACCCAACTGGTATATAACTTCATACCAACTATAATAATCTCAAAATTCTTAGTCTGCTTATTATTCAAAATACAGTAACGCATTCTATTTTCACAAAACATTTCTTATATAAATTTCCTAAACTGATTCCACTTGAAATGGCTAGTGACTTTCTAAATTTTTTTCATTCACCTGAAGTTATCAGGTACTTTCTTCCCCTAAGACTATCTCATTCTATTTTAAGTATGTAATGCACAACACGTAAAATTTTAAAAATAAGTTCTCCTCTTTCTTTCTTCTAAACACCTTCAATATTTAACATTCCCCTTAAATATGTTCTCTTTTACTGAATGTTAAAATAACATCAAAGTCAAAAATTACAACTACTTATTCTGAATGACTCCAATAAGCACCTCAACAACCTTTGAAGGAATTCTACGTGGAGAAAGTTATCAATATTTTATCTTTTAACATTTACACTGCAACCTACTTAAAACAGTAAGTTATATGGCTGTTTCAATTTCTGGAAGGTATTGGCTTACCTAAGAAATCAGATTTTCTCTTTGCCCTCCTAGAAAAAAACATACTCTCAAGGGTCACCCTGGCCTTTGACTCTTTGGAAGCCGGGTGTTGACTTCTCTCAGCTATGAAAAGTCCTAGGTGGCATCTTCCTCCATCATAAGGCTGCTGTGTCTACACTGAAATCTGCCATTAAGCGTAGCCACCTCCATGAACGATTTGAGCTAAGTCTTCTGGGTAACTTGCTGCAGCTTCTGCACCAGCACTCATTGCTTCACTTGCACTTTATGTTATGGAGATGGCTTTTTGTCCTTAAACCTCACAAACCGAGACCTCTGCTCGCTTCCGACTCTCCCTCTGCAGC
>CM053502.1:2867197-2921849 GCA_028627145.1 Eidolon dupreanum
AACTCTTAGATGCCAATGTATGGTTAGTAATTGGACTAATTTCCATATAGTCGTACCTCAGGGAATAGGGAGGTTCGAGAAGAGGGAAAGTGACAAGGGACCGGCTGGTCGGTGGAACAGTCAGAACACACACATTTATCAATTACATTCGCCGTCTCATATGGGAGTGGTTCGTGGAGCCCCAAAACAATTACAATGGCAACGTCAGAGATCACTGATCACAGATTCCTGTAACAAACAATGAAAAAGCTTGAAATACTGTGAGAATCACCAAAATGTGACACAGAGTCACGAAGTGAGCAAATGCTGTTGGAAAAATGGTGCCCACGGATTTGCTCAATGC
This sequence comes from Eidolon dupreanum, assembly GCA_028627145.1. Classification (NCBI taxonomy): domain Eukaryota; kingdom Metazoa; phylum Chordata; class Mammalia; order Chiroptera; family Pteropodidae; genus Eidolon; species Eidolon dupreanum. Next base: position 2,867,541 of record CM053502.1, read on the forward strand.
AGGGTTGCCACAAACCCTCAATTTGCAAAAACAAAAACTGAAATATCTATGAAGTGCAATAAAGTGAAGCTCAATAAAGAAGTATACCTATGTTATTAGACACTCGAAGTATCAAAATAACTATTGTGATCACCCTGTACAGATTGCTGTCTTGAAGTCTCTGCTGTATTCAGCTATAGAAAGCTATTTCTTGATGTTTAATGTGAACATGTCATCCTTTGTTTCAAGCTGAGATTTGGTTATAACTTTTTAAAGGGTTATTTTTTTGTTACTAAACACAGGCACACTTTGAGTAAAAGTTCAAACTAGGCATTTCAGAGCAGACTAGATCACATCTAATGCCATCCACCAAAGTCACCCAGTTTTATTAAAGATTTTGCCAAGTCTCCAGAAAATTTTTAGAAACGAAAGTAGAATAGCAGGAGAATCACCAAAGTAAGGCATCAGAAATTACTAGTCAACTTTATAATGTGAAATTTGAATTTAATATAGATCTTATCAATTAAGTTTACAATAAACTGGCTGAAAAATTCCTCAGCCATGCCAAAAATTACAAGAGCTATTTATACATTTTAGCTGATTAATGAAAAAAGCAATTATCCAAGTTCTTTAATTATCAAGAATTAAAGATACTTAAAACACTTCTTTTTAGAGGTCCCTATTTTAATTTTTGATAACATGCATGTAATGGGACAAACAGTATACATTTAATAGAAAAAAATACTGTAGAAGACTTCATTTTTTACGAAGTTTATAAGAAAACTTGTAATGTTTAGAAACATTACTGAACAATTTTATTTGTAATATTGGAACTCATACTTTATCCTAAGGAAACAACTGTAACTACAAGAAGATACTATCTATTAGAAGCTCCAGGAGAACAGAAATTTTTTTTCTATTTATTCATAACCATATCCTGAGTGCCTAGAACAGTGACACTGATATTTACTGAATGGAAAAAAAAAAAAAAGACCCATAGAGTATTAATTATCTACTATAGTAAAAAAGAGAAAACTTATGAAACATTATACATTTGTTATAATGACAAAAATTACACAATTGCACAAAACTGCTTATATGTTTTAAAATAACTCATTCCTTTTTTTAAAGCATTTACTTAGACATTAAGAAAACTGGGTCTCAATGTCAGCTAAGTCACTAATTGACTTGTGCCTTGGAATCTGGTACCCTCATGTGTACTACTGCCCCTACTTCTTGGCCCTGTCTAGTCCATTCCTGGGTAAACATTACAGGGAGAACACACCTGAGTTACCTCAGGAAGCAAAGACTGGCTGCATGATAGAGAAAAGGGGGTACACAACCTGTACCAAAGCAAATGGAGTCTGCACTATCCAACTGAACCTTGGTAATATGCTCCTTAAGCCACACTGACTCAGGACCATCCATTTTAACTCTAGGGCCCCAAAGGCATACTTGAACCACTCACTGTGCAATAAAAAGAGCCAGTAATTTAGGTCATCTGATCCAAGAGAACAAGGCCAGCCAAAGTACACCAAAATATCAAACCCCATTGTCAAAGGAACCAGAAAATAAAGTAGAGGCAGAGAGGGAGCAATTTCACCTGTTGGAAATACAAAATGTAGATCTGTGTGCCAGCCAACTACTCTTATGCGATGGGAAAGGATGCTCACCAATCTTCTTGAAGAAAAGCAACTATTCTTAAGTGCTTGGAATAAAAACTATTACAGTCTTGCTATATTCATTATATATCACCTTGGACAAACTCATAAAGACATTTTCTCTTTTATAGAATCTTTCAGATGAAAATCTCAAAAGACTTCCCGAAAGCATCACTTGCCCTTCAACTCCTACCTTCATCCTACTTCCCTAACCCCATACTCACACACTTCATTAGCACCCACAAGTGAAGAACCACAGAGGAAGCGTAACATAGCAGTTAGGAAACAGACTCTGGAGTCAGACTGCCTGAGTTCAAAACTTCAGTCTGCCACTTCCTAGCTAGGTAACTTTGGGCAAGTTACTGAACCTTTCTGTGCCTCTATTTCCCCACCACTGTAAAATGAGGATAACAATACCTATCACATAGGATTGTGGTCTAATTATCAGAGCATGCAAACTTTTAATATAAAAGAAAAATCTCAAGGGAGGGCATGAGGTTGCTGCCCTTTGGTTTTACGGACAAGCTACAGACCAAGAGTTTTTAAATTGCAGGTTCACGGAAGGCTTCAGGGGGCCTATTAATCCTCTGAAATTACACAAAAATTTGAGGTGGTAAAATATTTCTATACTGTTATTCCTCCCATCATTAAAAAAAAAAAAAAAAAAAAGTCTTCACTAAATGTCCACTACCCTAAAGCCTTATTTTTCTATTTTCCTTTACCAGAAAAAATCCCCCAAAAGATGCTACATTCTCTTTCAAATTATCCTTTTATTTCTCTTAAACCCATCAAAACAAAACACTCTGCTGAAACTAATTTTGTCCAGATCACCTCTGACCTCCACATTGCTAAATCCAATGATCAATTCCCAGTCCTGTTACGACCTGGTTTGGGAAATTTTTGACACATTCATCTCCCCCTCTTGCTTGACACATGTTCTCCCCTGGCTTCCAGGATGCCCTCCACAATCATTTGCAGTCTCTTTGTTTTCTTTTTTCACCGATCTCTTCTCAGCGCCCTGTGTTGCTGATTGTTCTCTCAGACCGCAATCTCGTGGTTTAATTCCTCAACCTTTCCTCCTCTCTGTACCCCAGTGATCTCTTTCAGTCTTCCAGCTTTAATTACCACACATTTGCCAAGAAGTACAACGACGTATCTCCAACCCAGGTTTCTCACCTGAATTCCAGACTCTTCTACTGTCTTAAAACTGTCAACTCAGCATTTCCACTTGTCAATTACTACTACCTTAAACTGTGTCCAAATCCAAGCTCTTCCACAAAAAGCCTGCTCTAACCCCAGACTTCCCATTAGTTCCTAACAACTCTATCCTTCCTGCTGCTCAGTCCTAAAATCTTGGAATCATTCTCGACTCCTCTCTTTCACCCCAACCCTACATCAAAATTCATCAGAAAATACTGTTGCTCTTGACTCCAATAAATTTAATAAAAAATAAAAATACTGTTGCTCTACCTTGAACATATATCCAGAAGCCAAACACTTCTCACCTCCTTCACCCTACTACCCTGTTCTGAGCCATTATCATTTCTCACATAGATTATTACTGCAATAGATTCCTATCTCATTTCTACCCTCTTGCCCCAGTCTATGGCCCACACAGCAGTCAGAGTGATCCTTTTAAAATGCAAATCATATGTCACTTCTCTGCTCTAAACCTTCCAATGCCTTTCCATTTCAATTTAAGCCAAGGTTCTTAATAGGACCCCAGGGACTCCAGAAGTCTAGCTGCCTCAACCCCCTTACCAGTACATTCTACATTTTGCATCTGTCTTAGCAGTCAATACTGATGAATGGTGGTCCCAAAAAGATAAATCCAAGTCTTAACCCCCAGTTTCTGTGAATGCAACTTATTTAGAAAAAGTCTTTGCAGATGTAATTAAATTAAGGATCTAGAGATGAGATCATCCTGGATTTTGGGTGGGTCCTAAATAAATCCAATGTTAGGCAGAGGGAGATTAGGAGATGTGAAGGCAGGAGCAGAGATGAGAGTTATGCGTCTACAAGCCAAAGAATGCCAAAGGTTGCTGGCAGCCACCAGAAGCCAGGAGAGAATAGAATGGATACTCTCTCAGAGCCTCCAGAAGGAAACAACCCTGCCAACAACACCTTGATTTCAGACTTCTGGTCTCTTGACCTACAAGAAAATAATGTTTTACGCTTCCCATCTGTAGTTTTTTGTTACAGTAGCCCCATAAAATTAACACACTACTCTTCGCCTTGCTAGTCCTGCTCCAATCTCACCATCCTTAACCCAGCCTTTGTGCTGGCTGGCTATTCCCCTCTGCCTGGAGCACTCAAACCCCAGAATTCCACATGGCTAACTTTATCACCCCTCTATGAGGCCTAGCCTGACTCCCCTATTTAAATCACAACAGACCATCCTTCCCTTCCGTATGATATTTTCCCCAAAGCACTTATCAAATTCTAATATACTGCTCGCTGTCTCCACTGGACTAAGCTCCACAGGGCAGGGTATTTGGGTGGGTTGTTTGTTTGTTTGTTTTGATTGTGTTCACTGATGTATCCTAAACATCAATCTACAGCGCTGCCTGACAGAGAACAGCCAGCCATTCAATAAACATAAGCTGAATAAACTTGTTGAATGAATATGTGCACGTATTTTTCTGGAAAGAGTTCACACTTCTCCCCAGATTAATAAAGTGATCTGCTACCCAAAAAGTTTCTAAATCTTTGTTCTAAATCTTTAAGTAGCTAAGGAAAGCGGATTCGAAAATTCTATCTTTAAAGACCCGAACCCTAAAAAAACAAAAACCAATATAAACACTCAACACCATGACAATATCTTTCATTTTGCAAACAGTATAAGTTTAAATTTTGTACTCTCAAAACCAAATTTTATCAAAAAAAAGACACTCCACTTCAATTTAGTGGCTGCAGAAGTTCCTTTGCCCACTTTTCACAGACCTCCTAAAGGGTGTCCCTGAGCTAAGCTAATGCCTCTCTATAAAAGCAATAAAGAAAAGCAGCCGTCTGTGTGAAGCATTCACACAAGCCAATGTAGTTTCACAAAGCTCAAAAACATTGTCAAATACTTTTCTCTACCTGGCTAAAATCCTATACAAAGCAGAAAAAAGCAAACCATAACCTGTCTAGCATCTCTGTCATTACTATGAAGTAAACAGATGTTTACTCAAAATACAACATCATTGTTTGTAAAGCCTTGAGAAACCACTGTAGAATGGATGTCATTTACATCTACAGCTTTAGTACGAACCAGAAAGCGTAACAATGAAAAGCAGTTAGGCACAGCAAAACTTGTTAATGGATTCTGATAATAGCAGAAAGGCACCCACAGCATTTCTTATTATTGCTGCAACATATTTCACAGTTAATACTAAACAAGTCTAGTTGAACACAATCACACTAAGCACCAGAATTCAGTATATAATTTATCCAAGCACATGTTCTTCAAACATACCTTTTATATTAAACATATGACCATTACAGATGAAAATTTGCACATATGCTGTTACAGAATCCTTCTTGTTCCATCAGCAAATAGATTAATACAGTCACGTCTCAGCCCTTAGCTTTCCTGGTTCCTTTCCCCACTTTACCAATTTAGTAATTTCAAGGATACAAAATCTACCAAATACTCAGAAGAGAAAGGCATTCTGAACACTGACTCATGTTCAACCACAGGTTTGCCTTAAGCTGTTTTTTAACTAGTGGTAAAATTTTCCTCTCTCAGGACACAGCATTTCACCAAAGCCCAAACCCGACCACTCTTAGCACCTCCAGTGCCCCCAACCTATCCAAGACCCCATCATGTCTCACCTGGGTTTCTACAATAAATAGCCTCCACGCCAGTCTCCCTGATTCCACTCCGACTGGCAGCTGTCTAACTTTTACACAACACCCAGAGAGATCCTTTTAAAAGAGAAATCAGGTTCTGTCATACCCCAGGGCATGCCATTATACTTAGAAAAACAGCCAGAGGCCTGACTGTGGTCTATAGGGACCTGTAAGACCCAGCCCCTGCTTCTCCCTTCCACCCTCTCCAGGGCTGTTCCACTGTTCCTGGACCACACCAGCAGGATTCCACCTCAAGACTTCTGCATTTGGTACTCGCTCCCTCTGTCTGAAATGCTCTATCCCCAGATCGGTGCATGGTCCCTTACTCCAGTGTCACCTCTTCAGAAACTGTCCCTGAATGGCCTACTACAACAGTATTACCCATATATCCTACCCGTGTCCCTCCCCTATCTAAGCAACACAGTGGCTTCACTTTATAATTTGCTTAATTTCAATCAGAACTAAGGCATACTTTTCTTGAAAAAATAAAATCTTGGCAAAAATAAATACTATTTTATAGGCCACTCACTATGAAGTTAGACACAATATATAAACACACACATCTTTTTAAGAATATATGCTTTATGTATGCTTTTCCTTTATTATTTTTAATTTAAAAGTATTAAAAAGAAGTGTTGTATGTACAAGAAAGTTTATGGTAGTAGTACTAGGTATAGAGGAAAAAGAATAATGGAAATAATCTAAATGCCCAATAACGGAAATATTTAAGGAATGTACACATTAAAAAACATAATATAACCATAATAAATGAGTACATAAAAGCAGAAAACTGTTTAGATGTTAAATTTAAAAAAGAAAAAAGAATTACAATTGACAAGTAAGTCCAACTAAGTCCTTTACATTGCTCAAATATTTACTGACCATGTGACATGTGCCTGACCCACCTGGCAGATGAGGGCTCAACAGCAAACAGGACTAGTCCCTTGAGCTCCCAGAGCTGAGCCTGCAATCACAGTACAGTATGATAAGAGATGTCCCAGGACAGTACAGGTGACATAAAAGAGCACAGCTGGGTAATAACCTGACTGAAGAAAGGCTTTCCAGATGAAAAGATGCCTAAACTAAGACCTGAAGAATAAATATGAGATAAAAAGGGGGTGGTGGGAAGGGAGGTAAACTGGTTTGAAACAGTGGGTGTTTGGGGTGAGAGGCAAAAAAAGACATGAAACTGAATTATTAATAAACTATGAATTATGATTTTTTAAAAAACTAAAATAACTTCTAGATTTGGTAGTAGGGTTTTTGGTAAATTTTTATTTTTTATGAAATCTGATACTAAATAAAAGCTAACAGTGATATATCACCAACAGCTTAGATTTCAAAAAGCCTACTTTGTCCTGTGGCTATTTCTCTTTCCTTTAGTCCATCCTACTGTCTGACCAAATAAAAGAGGGACAGAAAACAATTTTAACACCGCACACAAGTGCATATATATGTCTTTCCCAGGACTGGCCAGCACACCTCCTAACCTATATCACAAATTTGGGACCAAAAGTACTCAAGCCTCCATAGTCTCTGGCTGCCTTGCTACTGTATTATCTCTCCCCCAGTTCCTTTCGGGTGGCAACAGGAATTCTGTACTTAGCATTTCGAGTGTCTATTATTTGGTACTCCTAACCTTTCTCATCCCATCCCACTTCACAGATTCTTTACTCTGTTCATACCTGGTCATTCCTGCCTCAAGTAGACCCCGGCTTAGACTGTCCTAACTCACTCTCCTAGTTCTTATTCAAACAGAACCCATTCTTCAAGACCCTAATCTTAGCTTCTCAATGAATCCTTAATTTCTCTAACCCACAATAATCTCTAGTTAACCTGAATTTGAACTATACTTGTTATCCTAAACAATGAGTAGTTATATTGTTTGGTTACAGTCCACTTTTGTTCTAGAAATCTCTAAATCTATTCTTGCAAGGCTTGCCTCCTAGTTGTGAGGCCAAATTTAATAACTTTTATTTCTTTTATATCTAACTTACATCAGTATTAAACTTGGAAAACACACATCCAATACCTGTTAGTCGGCTGACAGATCCTAGGTGGAAGGTTAAGCCAGGTAGAATTCAGTGCCAGCTGCTTCTCTCTGGAACTACAGGTTTAAGCACCATGATTAGGACTGAATTTACATACTCCTTTGAGACAGGCAACATAGCATATACACTAATAATGCAAGATACGTAAAAGACCAACAATATTTAAAACCCCATATAAAAGATTTATGTATTTATTCCTAGTGCAGGCAAACACCACATTACAAGTCTCCCCATTGCTTGTACATTATCTAGCAAATAATAAATAGTAATACAAATAAATAATAAATAGTAACGCAAATAAATAATAAATCTATTTGGCAAATGAATGCATAGATTTAATGCCAATAAGAAAAACATGGAGACAATATGCATGCCTAATAGCTTTGATTTTAATTAATAAAGCCCCAAGGTGCTCCTTGTGTTGTTTTATAATTGCTAATAAATTTATTTTTAAACAATACTTCAAATTTTCCATACAGAGATAACTTAATTTTTCTGAAAACTAAGTAAGCCATTTTACAAGAAAAAAGGTCAGGCTTTACTTCTTATTTAGAGAGGAAAAAAGGCTGGCAGGAGAAAATGAACTGAAAAACCAAATATTATGTCCCCATCCCCCTGGCACTCAACAAAGAAAAAATGCAAATCAGATCAGCACCTAATTTACTTGGACCATGTGTCCATGAAAAAAAGTCTACAGGTTCCCAAGGCAGAGGAGAAGGTCAAGGACAATGCTAAGCCCTTCTGCTACAGGATTCCTTTATTTGCAGAATTCTTTTTCCAAAGAAAGGGCTTGGTAAAAATGAACTTTTTTTTTTTTTTTTACAAAGCTCTGAGAGAATGTTCTTAAAAAGTAAACGAAACATAAAAAAAAAAGTATTTCAGGTTCAGGAGAATACAGGGTTAGGGTGTCCAACCTCTTCCAACATGAGATTTACCCTTTACTCTCTAGAAACCACTCATGACATGAAAAACTTTGCCTCGGTTACATGAGGCCACACATCCGTAATAAATGTAGCTGCCTGAAGGTAGACTAAAAAACAGATCTGTTGACAAAGAAGTAAAGACACTTTGTGTTTTAACTCCATAAGTGCTACATAGATGCACAGGGCCTAATCATGCCTCTTACTCTGGACTGCTGGAGCATGATGTTTCTACTTCTATTACAGTTCTTTTCAGACTGTATTTTATTGAGTTTAATTCATATGTTTCCTTCTTTTGGTTATGAACTCTGTAATGGCAGGACAAATCTTACTCATGTTTGTGCTCCCAGTGCCCAGTACAGAGACACTAAAAAATTACTGCCAAATGAATGGACAAGCCCAATGTAAGACTTGGATGTTCCCTTACTAACAGCCAACTGCCGAGAGAAAAGGAGACTTAAGATGAGAGCAGCCTCCTAGAAGCTCTGGCCACAAATTACAGATCATTTCTATAATAACTGTTACAGTTTACTTATTAATCACCTTGTCTATCCCTTCAGAAAAACAAGACTGAGTTTTCCTTTTTATAATTAATATAAATACATGGAAAGTATAAATCTTCTGAAATCATTTTTCTCAAATTAAACACATCACTCCTGGGCACCCAGAGGAACCCCAGGAGAAGGGAGCATACTGTATTTGAGAAGACACTATTTTCAATTTCAAGACACTATAATTCTCTAAAATTCAAGCAAAACAGAAAATATGAAAGGGAAAAACTTTGTCGGAAACCATTTAAGACAAAAAAAGTATATCATCACTATAAACTTAGAACAATCCTAAGAATTTATCATCAACAGAACAGATGACGCTTACAAAAAAGAATAAATTAGGAAGTGTGCCTTCTTCACTCAGTGAAATCCAAGTTTTATCTTTTCATAACTCATTAAGTTTCTAATTGAAAAAGCACCAAGTGTACAACTTTTTCCACGCATCTAAAAACAAACATCAGTTCAGTAATTCAAAGCAGAAACCAGGTAGTCACAAAACAGTTTTACCTCTTCTCTAAAACACACTTTTAACTATGCATTTGGCTAATCTCACAGTCATCCATTATCCTTATGGGCTCTTTGGAACATCCACTGAAACAGAGAATTTCAAATACTGACCTCTAATTCAGTGTAATACAAACAACAGGTCTTCCGTCCAGAATTACATCAAATATCCACAGCTCCTTTTTCAGTAACACCATGAATGGGAGGCTAAAGCTCTCCAAAAATCATCTCTGTAAGAGGGTCCCACAGCGACTGTGACACAGTGTCACAGGTGCACGTACAGTTACTCCTATACAATCACCTCCTAAAAGAAGACAGACAACTGTCACTGCATCTTAAATGAAACCAAATGTCAAAACTGCAGCTACACCAACTCAGTGTTGCTGGAGTTTTCTAAACTAAACAAGTGTCACAGATGAGCTCAAAGTAGGTCAAACTCCTCCTCCTTGGTGCTTTAGCAACATTCAATTCTTTAGCGCTCCCCTCAGATGTTAGGTTCTTTTTAGTGCTGTCTTACACCTAGCATTTTTTCTCAATTTTAAGGTTTAAAAAAGCTGTGAAGGGTGGGGGAAGAGGGTACATCAGAGAAGCAGGGGGCCTATTTTTATATTGAGAGCTTAAAGCAAATCATTTCGGAGCAATGCACTAACGGGGCTGAGGTCCACCTTGATGACAGCTGTATCAAAGGCCTAAATTTCCAAAGATCATAAATCACTATCGTAAGCATATCAACAGCATGTGGTACTCTGTAAGCATTTTGCAACCTTAACATTTCCATCCTCAAGAATCCTTTGATATCCTCAAAAGATGCCTTGGATTTCAAAGCCAGCCCCACACTAGCAAGTCTGGCAATCAGCATCCTGGAAAATTGCAAGAAGGAAGACAAGACCCAAGCAAAATGGAATTTGGAGATGCAGGACTTTGTATTCTTCTACGAGAGTGATAAAAATATGGCCACATCCTAAACAATTTGATTTCTAAGAGAAATCACCCCAAACATCCAAGCCAAATGAAAAAACATTATAAGAGCACTCATAGGAAAAAACACTTATCTAGACAATTCCCCTCGATTCAAGTAAGTTAAAAAAAAATCCATATTAACTGTTTTAATTACAAATTAATATTTCACTCTAAGCAAAAAAGCTTCAGAAGTTCATCATAATGATTAGACTAAAATAAAGGACTTCAAAAAGAAAAATGGCCTGAAATCTAGCTCTCTCCATATCTTTCTATTAAGAGCTCCTGGGCCTGTGATTGAGGTGGCTACCTGCTCCCATTCCTAACTCAAATAACAACATACTGATGCCATCCCCATTGTATTTGTACACACACACGTTTACATATTTCTGCGATTAAAAAATTGCTAAATTTGTTAAAAGAAAAAAAAGGCAATACATTATCACTCTCATAAAATGCCTTTTTGTCTCTTACCATAAAATGAAAACAGAAGTCTTTATTTTAGGACAAAACGCCTAAGTGCAAAACAGCAGTTCTCTACTACAGCTGAACACTTACTGAGCACTTAGTAGGACCTGCATAAAAATATTTGGAACAATACATCTGCATGTAGCATTGGTATAAAAAACACAGCAAGAAAACAGTGGATTTCTCTAGGTAACATTACAGAGAATAAATATTGCTAGATTAAGTAAGGGTTGTGGGCTGCAACAGCCGAGTTCCTGAAAAAAAGGTAACTATAAGTACTTCAGATTTATAGAGTATGCTTATGTTTTCAAAGTATTTTCAAATCTATTTTTTTTTCATTCCAGTTTATGTATTACAGTCCCTACCTGACACCTATAGAAGCAGAGTATTTTATCATACTTCAAACCCATATGTACAGATGGAATCAAGGTCTAGGTCTTCTCACATTAAAAAGACAAAAATGATTGCTTATAATCCTCATATGCTATCATGGTTCAGGACATTTTGGTGAAGCAAGAAATAACATGAATTACACAACATATATGTAATGTGCTTAAAAGAACTAGTCATTCTCTCCTATCAAATCAACATCACATCTCTTAGCAAAACATTGTTTCTAGAGTTATAGACACTGTTCTTCCATAGGTCGCCCACTTCTCATATCTCACCTTGACTCAAAAGCACATATTATACAAGAATTTTATTTTATTTTATTTTATTTTATTTTATTTTATTTTATTTTATTTTAGGACAGTGTCTCTAAGCCAGGAAACAGCCCTCAAGTGCACATGGAAACATCCACAAGCTAATCTGAATTCTATATCTGAGCCACTCAATTTCATATCGGTCTCATCCTAATCATGCCACTGACCCATGTCAGTCAGCATCAACTTCAAGCTCCCTATGAAGTGCTAAAAGAAAAGAAAATCTAATTAAAAGCCCAAGGAAAAATCCACTTTAATCAAAACTACAACCCAAAAGCCAAGGGACTTTATAGCAGGAAAAAAACACTAAAATATGAAAAAAAATTGGTAACAAGAAAAAAGATGTCAGGGGGGAAAAAAGAAATTACATTGTAATTTACAGGACTAAAACCAAACCAATAAAAAAATAACTTTCCAAACAGAAGCAGCATAAAAAGATGGAAAAATAATAGAAGATGAGGAGGTTAAAATGCAGAGGATCATAATTTTAAGGATATTTTAGTAAGAAGAATAGGAACCTAAATGTTTAATGTACTACTTCATAAAATCAAAAGGAAAGAATGATACATCTGGTTCTATCAAAATCAATAGAAAAGTATCTAGTCTGGGCCTTTGTCAATGTCTTTTCCTAAGTGGGACAACCATACAGATGAAGGTCCCAGACTTGGCCAGTCGTAAGAGCTACTCTTCTATAACGGTCCTTGGACGGAAGCTGCTGGGGATCCTATTAGATGGGAGCCAATCTAGAGGACGGTAAAAGATTACTCAAAAACTCAATCTAACCAATAAGCGGTTTGCTTTTCTCCACTCTAAACATCTATGTGAATCATAACAGAAATGCACACAGGCCAGACCACTACTGCTCTTAAAGTGAAGCCACGTACTCATCTCGTCGTAAACAAACACACTCATGCACACACACACAGCGTTAGGAGATGCTGAGAAATCTCTGAAGTAAAAAATGACCACAGTAACTAAAAAAAAGGAGTCGAATCACTCATCTAAAAAAAACTAATTTTAAATACTTATCACATTTTTTAAATCTTTTTACCTCAGAAGCCTTATTCACTTCCAATTTCGTTATTTTAAATTTTTCAGAAAAAAGTTGAAAAGCTTGTATCACCTCTAACAGTTGGAAATCAGTTTCAACTACAAGTTATTTAAAAGAAATCACTCCCCCAAACAGTACCAAAGCAGTGAGATTCCAAAGCAGTTGTCATGCATAGTTCCATTACAGAACCCAGCGAGCCCTACTGCACTCTCCTCTCTGGTAAGAGAGGCCCACACACTGGAAAAATAACAGCAAAATTAAATTTCCCATTTCATATTTTGAGCCTAAAATGTTGAAGAGCTTGGAAAGAGAGGTCTCATAGTTCATCTTGATGGTTACTTACTACAAATAATAAAGCAATGGCTAGCACTCAATTTAAAAAAAAAATAACTACAACCTGTAAATTGTATACTTTAAAAGAGTAAACTTTATGGTATGTGAGTTATAGCTCAATAAATATATTATTTTTAAGATCTAAACAAATAAATGATACTTAGAAATATGTACTGCATATAATAAAAACCAGCTGGCTCTGAGAGAGAATACAAATGTGTATTTTAAAATTCTGATATATAAAAAGAATATCAACTTCACTCATGGTTGAAGAAATGCAAATTAATGTCTATGGCTGTACCACCCTGAGCAAGCCCAATCTTGTCTGATCTCGGAAGCTAAGCAGGATCGGGCCTGGCTAGTACTTGGATGGGAGACCACCAAGGAAGACCACGTGCTATAGAGGTAAAAAATAAAAAATAAGGAATTGTAAGCTGACAAGGTCCTTGCATTCTGTGAGATCAACCAAGGGTTGCCTTGCCTAAAAATAAATAGACAGACAGACAAACAGACAGACAGACAGATAGAAATGTAAATTAAGATAAGGTACTGTACATTCTTCACCTACCAGGTTAGCAAAGATTAAGAACTTTCATAATGTCCAGAGCTGACAAGATATGGGAACCTAAACTCCAAAACACCTTTGTATACTCTGGCACATTCTGAAGAGCAATTTAACAACTTCTTTAAAAATTAAAAATACACATACCTATTGATTCAGCCCCACTTCTAAGAATTTACTGTACAGATATACCTATGCAATTATATAAGCACAACAAAATATTGACCTGTACTGTCTGTGGCCTGTTAGGAACCAGACGGCACAGCAGGAGGTGAGTGCTGGGCCAGTGAGTGAAGCTTCATCTGTATTTGCAGCCACTTCCCAGAGCTAGCATCACCGCCTCAGCTCCACCTCAGATCCTCAGGCATTAGATTCTTATAGGAGCACCGGTCCCTGGTCCCAAAAAGGTTGGGGACCACTGCAGGCACAAGGATTAAAAAAAAGAGAATCAAAACATATTTAAGTGTCCATCAATAGGAAATTAAAGTACCCACTATGTACTTATGATGTCCCACTATGCAATTGTTAAAAAAGAAAAAAAAAAGGCTTGAGGTATAATTACAGGTACTGACTTGAAAAATGAAGACCTGAAATATGAAATAAAAAATAATATGTATAGTGTATATAAGTGCTTATATATGCATAGAAAATATCTGGAAGAATACTGGGGGAGTGGTCGTTAACTCTTTTTAGATAGTATGAATGTGATTATAATGAGTATATATTAATTTTATAATTATAATGTGTATTTAATTTGAAGCTCAGGCTCTCGAATAAAGTCGTATCCTGTCATCAAATCTCCCCATGCTATGACCCCACCTGTCTTTCCTGTGCTCTATGGTTCCAGCCAAACCAGTCTGTTCTTCCTTTGAGAAATCTGCCTAAAGGACTCCTCTTCAAAATGCTCTTACAATTTGGTTTGAACAGCTACCAGCAACAGCTTCAAATATAAAGTACCTGAGTTGAAAGAACTATGTCTGCCTGCATCTTCTACAGAACATATTTAAAAATTTTTTAAAAAGAAAATCAAAATGCAATAATCCTCATCACAGAAGCAGCAAAAGTAAACTACTCACCATTTCCCAAGCTTTCCAGCCTGAAATCCTCTTAGCAACTTATCACATGTCCAATTCTGCCAATCCTTCAAAACACAGGTTAAACACCTCCTCCTATACCAAATCTTCCCTAATGCCCCAGCCAGGGCTAATTCTCTTTCTTAAACCATAGTACCATTATCTCTTGAGGCATTTTCTTCTACCTAGTACCCAAGTGGGCACATGTCTCATTTCCATTAGTGAGAAAATTCATCAAGGGCACAATCTGTGACTTGGTCATTTTGTATGTCCCATTTCCTACATAAATTAAACTGATATTTCACTTACGCTTATAAAAAAAAGAATGGCAAGAATCTAAAAATAAAAAGCACAAGCTTTTCTTATGTATTTATTTCAACTAGTAATATTTACCTATGACTAAGAGTATGAAAAGTAAGGATCCCTCTCTTTCCACCCTCCTCCCCAGTGTCCTAATACGCCTTCTTAAAAGGCAATCACTATGATCAATTTCATAATACAGGGTTTTGAAAAGTCCTCAGATACTATAACTTTATAACACATTTCATAATTTTCGGTCTAAATTGACAGAAATAATTTGTGGCACTTAAGGGTAAATTTATTTATGACAATTACACAATTGTACACAGTGTACTTGTATGCTGGGGCAAATAAAATATGACAGCCAAAAGATGAAAGGATAAACTGTGTCCTATGACTTGCAAAACTAAAGTTACCCTGAGCTGTGAAAAGTCATTGTTCACTATCAGGAAATTACAGATTCTTTAAAGCATACCTGTAACCCAAGTTATTGAGGTTTTTTTCATAATATAAAAACTGCTGCTGCCTTCAGTTTCTTTATTCCATAAAGAACCTAAAATTCTCACTAAGCTATGGAAAAGATGGTATACCATTACAAATAAAATATTAAAGAATGTAATATTTTGTGAAGCTAGATTTTTAAGGAATAATAATAAAGCTAATAGTGTTAATAAAAGCATTTTTCAATATATTAACAGCAGCGAGATGTGTGCACAGTTTTCTAATTTATACATGTAAGAATTAAATATTTCTAAGAGGTCTTTAATCATGTTTAATACATAAAAACTTATGAAATTTCAGTAATGATTCCTATACTAATGAATCACATGAAAATAAAAAAATACACAGGTGAGATTATGCTACTGAGATCAGAATGCTCCAATCAGAAGGCAGTCAGTTCATCTTGTTAGAAAATTTACCTAGGAATAAAAATCTGACACCATCATTAGATCAAAAAATTTAGTCAAAATTCTATAATAAATACTGAACTATAGTAGTCTAATATTCTCACAAATAATAGGAAAGGGTGAATTACCAACTGTGTGTTCACACTACATTATCCATTGGGACTCTATGGCACAGACGGCCAGGTGCCCTGCAATACTGATTCTTTCCTTCTTTCAAAGTAACAGAATCTCTCATTTTTGACTAGGCACATAGCCATCTCCAGGAAGGACTACATTTTCCAGCTTCCCTTACAGCTATCTGTGGCCCTGTAACTTGGTTATAATTAAAGGAACAGAGCAGAAGTGACGTGTGCAACTTCTGGGAAGTTATCTTCACAGGATGTGGATGGGCCCAGCTTTTGCCCTTGCCTCCTTCCTGCTGGTAAGAATGCTCCACGGATGACAGAAACTAGAGAGGCAATCTTTGACTAAAAGAAAAATGCCAGGTCCCCTAATGAGCACGAAAGGCACTATACTGGCTCAGGACTGTCCATGATTTACATGAAGAAAAGGAAACTTTTATCTTGTTCAAACCATTGTTTTGTGTTTCTGTCACTCACTGCTGTACCTAACCCTATTTAATACAAGGCAAAACTATAAAGTATATTATTTATTATTTCATTAAACAATTTCTAATATATATTTTAAACTTATTAGGATTAAAATAAAACTTATTTTTGATTATTCAAATAACTAAGAAGCTCTAAAATGTTTTTCTATACTATATTTGCAATGTAAAAATGTTATCATCAAGAATTTGTCAAAAAAACAGCTTCCTCAATATCCCTTGGGATCAAGAGATTAAGCCAAGTCTCTTTTATATTATCCATATCAACAGTATTACTCATTTATTCATTCCATTCAACAAATGAATGCCTATGGCATTCCTCACATGCTCGATGCAAGGAAACACTGACGTGACCAAAGTAGAGGGTCTCTACCTTCCTGGAGTTTACAAGACAGCAATGGACCTGAGGCCGCAGAATCTGAGCACAACACTCTGGATGCCTCTTTCCTAGCCTCCACGTCAATCATACCCCTTCTGTTGTCATATTCTCGTTTCAGACTGAGTATAATATGATTAGACTTCAACTTTGCTCTGCTCACATAATCATATATAAGCATATTCATCAAAGATTACTCCCAAAATTAGAATCAGCACGTTACCAAAATGCCACAGCAGCTATCATTAATGGTGGGTCACTTTTCCAAATGGCAAATCTTATTTACCACATGACACTTCTCTTTGATTTCATCTCAAAGACCCTTAAATTTGAAAAATACTTTGCCCTTCTCCCCAGGTCCAAGGGGCTGTCCTAAAAAAAGTGAGGATGTGGGGCTGTAGACAAGTGGCCAACTGCTTTTAGTTATTCCTCACAGACCATTAAACCAAGCTCACCAGAAAACTGAAGCTACACCAAGAAGATGTGTGTGTCTGTCTGTCTCTCCCTCTCCATCCTCTACCTTCTAGAACCTCTCGAAGAGGAGGGAATATTAATCTGACTGGGTCAGACTAACTGGACATCTTTTTAAGTCAAAACACTGACTGGATCTTCTTTATCAGTATAAAGATTAAATATAGATTTAAAAATAAATATATATATATAAGGGTTTGCTTTCTTGCTCTTGTTCGTTTTCCTCAGACACGCTCTACAAGACTATTGTAGTAAACTAGTAAGATTTAGGGGGAAGGGAAATCCCCTGCCTAGGCCTTAAACTTAAGCAATACACTCCAACCCAGTTTACTAGGCAGCTCTACATTGATATTTTGGCCAAGAGCCCAATTACTAATAAAATAATATTCTGAATTTCCCACTTGGCTACTGTACTGCTTATATATACCTCCTTCAGGAATATCACAAGGAAGAAGAATAGCAAAGCTATAACATTCTCATCATTTATCAGCACCCCAAACCTCATCATTACTCTTTGGTCTATGCCATTCACTTGGTATTGAATCATGTACTGTTTTGTAGCATCTCTTATATTCAAGGAATAATAAAAATTTCATAGTTGGTAACTTAGAGAAAACTTATGCAAACACTCTAGAGTCGACCCATCGCTCCTATATACCTCCTGGTTATTGAATGTTGCAGATAATAAAAAGAACATAGTAGAAAGCTAGATCTCTGAATGACAACGATAAAAGTAATAATAACAAATATGGGCTAATATTGATTGAGCACTTACTATTTACCATTTTAAGCACTTTACATGTATTAATTACTTTGGTCCTCACAACAAATTTGTGAGATGAGTACTATTATTATTCCCATTTTACAGATGAGGAAACTGAGACAGAAAGTTAAGTAACTTACCTAAAGTCACAGAATTTACAAGTAGCAGGCTGGGAATTGAGACTAGAACTCTTAACTACTTTGCTACAATAGTAAAAAGATTAAGAGTGGACAAATACAGATTGGTAAAATTTGAGGCTCAATACCCAAAAGACATCCAAGGAGGCAGAGGGCCACATGGAACTGGATCTCAGGAGATCAGGGCTGTATTTATAAACTCGCAGGTTGGAAGCAATAGGTGGAATGAGGTCACTCTGGAAGACAGCGCTGAAGGAGAAGTTAACAGACAGAAACATGAGGAACACCGAAATTTACAACAAAGTTAACATGGTGTCATATGGGTACCAGACTTATTAGGGGGTTCACTTTATAAATTATGTAAATGTCTAATCACTATATTATACACCTGAAACTAATATAATATTGTATGTCAACTGTAATTGAAAAATTAAAGTTTTTAATAAATAAAGTTAAATTAACACATTTTAGGTCTAACTGATGATGCAGTAGGGTGGTATTTTAGTATATTACATATGTGAAACATATAATAAATTTCAAGTCAAAATATATAATGGTTATACTCACTCTATGGAAACTAGAACATAAATTTAACTATAATGACTATAGCTTTATAACAGCATCTCAGATTTTATTGCATGGTTAGTTATAGCTTAGGTTTTCATGCAAAATCTTTGGGCAAGACCACCACCTATAACAGTTTCTATGGGAGAAAATAATCTGCTTTAAGATCCATCTTTAGACATGCTTTCCAGGGAACATACAGTTGTGAAAACGAAGACAGCCCAAATAGATAACCATATTTCAATGATTCTAAGATGCACAATATTTTACATTTGCATAGCATTGGAAATGGAACAGATCTTACATGGTTTAATTGGCAACTTCTTTTCATTGTTATGGTACATAAAATAATGGCACATCTTCCACTGATGGCATCTTAGATTCAATGATATGTGTCTTTCAGAATACATCTAATTCCACATGTAAGCATACATATTGGTGTAGTTAAAGGAAAACTTTCTGCCTTCAAGGGGCTTACAATCTAATGGAAAAAATAAGATTAACACTAAGATAAATGCAAGTAACAAACATTTACACAAGATATGAAGCGATTAAAATGAGTGGGAGGTTAAAGAACTGAAGAAAAAGTACTTAGATGGTAGGAAATAAGAGTGGCCAAAATAAAAAAACTTAAGACAGTATTTTCTAAGCATAGTTTTAAATAGATTGGATCTGATGTAAGAACAGGAAGAAAGTAGGAAATAAATGACAGCTCAACAATGGTACAGGGAGAAGATGAATAATGTTAGCTTTGGTCATGTCATTCTCCTCTAAGAATCAGAAACTACCCTCCAGTTAAAGTAAAACATTGCTTGAAGATAACTGATCAAAAGGAAAAACTTTTTTTAATCTTCTACATCTCTCTCCTTTGAACCCCTGCAGTGGTTTAAAATCAATCGACAAATTATTTGTTACTCCTACTAAAGAGGCGGGGCTTAATTCCCTTCCCTTTCCATGTGGCTGGACTTGAGACTTGATCTAAGTGATGGTGTGACTAGACCACAAAAGGCTCCCCTTCCCCCAACTCCCTCCCATTCTCCCTTCCTTTCTCCCTCCTCTCTTTCTCATCAATTAAGGTCACTCAAGTAATCATATAGAGAGGTCCACGTGGCAAGCAACTGAGGATTCCTGCAAAGGCCTTCAGCCCCATAGCCAAGAGTGAGCCATCTAGAAGAACCTCCAGCCCCAGTCAAATCTTCAGATGACTGAAGCCCCAAATGACATCTTGACTGCAACCTCAAGAGAGACCTGAGCCAGAACCACTCAGCTCAAACAAATGACCACAAAAACCATATGTAAGGTAATAAATGTTTACTGTGTTGTCATTAAGCTTTGAGGTCATTTGCTATGCAGCAAGGCATAACTAATACAATCCCATGGTATTCTGTGTCTCTAAAACACTTATCTTTATCTTCTTACAGTTCTGTATATGTGGATGGCCAATACGGAAAGTTATTTCTAGAAGGCTGTTCTCTTGATCTTTACATGCCTGTAAAGCTTACCTCAATGAACTGCACAGTTAAGTAGTGTCTTTGTTTTTATTTGTTGAAAGATTCTTGCCAGTGCCTAAATAGCTGACAACAGGTATTCAAAAATGAAGCAATTTTTTGAATAAGAACATTGCTACTGGAGTGGGGTGAAAAAGAAAAATATTGATTTGATGGAACTGATTGAAAACTGAATGAAGAATAATGGATACAACAATCAAAAATAACTCCAGAATGACATGTGTATACTGTGAAAAAGCAGTCATTCTGTACTACAGAATGCAAAACTTGCTTTAAGAAAAATAGTACAGAGCAGCAAAGCATTATAATAGTAATATTTAGAACTTTATTATTAAGGAAAAAAGGACAAGCCACTTAATTATGAAAGTATTAATTCTATACTGTTCTACAGAATATTAACTCCTATAAGAAGGTCAGAGTATTCTCTGGGGAAGGAAAAAAAGAAAGCAAATCAAAGAAAGAAAGAAAAAATGCCATCTATATACTATAGGACATTTCTGAGACTTTAAGGTGTTAATGTGCATTACAAACTGATTTGACCTCAGAACACAGAATACTTGTCTTTTAATATGCTATGAATACAGTTTGGGAAACACTGGCTTGGGTAGGCAGACAGGCAGGTAGGTGTGTCGATTCACAGGAAATAAAATGAGAACAGGAAAAATGTAACAAATGATCTTACCTCAAAGAGATAACTGACAACCAGTTATGACTATGTAGAGTTTCTTAAAGCAAAATAAACTGTTAGATAAGCTATTAAAAGCCACAACAGGTGTCACGGCAAATGAGGATGGGAAAAACATTGTAAGGTATAACGAAAGAAAAGAAATTCCCTGTCCACAGGCCATGGCTCAGAAAGCCTCCCACCCCCTCGACTCCTACTGTGTAGGGACCTTGAGAGTTGGCTTGAAAGGGTGAGCACCAGCCATCTAGAAGATTGGTAGGTAGCTTAAGAGGTGGTCTGGCCCCAAACCCTTAACCAACAGTGATCATAACAATCTATCAGAGCTTCTCTCTTGGGAAGTGTTAATTAAAAACATAAAGAGTTCTTAATAATGGAAGTAGAAGCAGAAGCATAAAAACACAAAGAAATCAGAGATAAAACAGCAGAGTAAATAGCAGAAGATTAGATGGGCCTGCTCTGGCTGTTTAGTGCCTCCTGTGGGAAAGGAACACTTTTGTTGAAAATTTACGTTAGTAAACTATTGTCCAATCTGAACAACCTTACATGGTAGCAATGCCAGAGAAAGCAGGATCCCAGTCTGATGATGCCCCTTCAGTCACATGCAGTGACCCACACATAAAGAAGGGAGAGAGAAGGGAAAGAGGATTGAGGGGGCAAGGGGAACACTAGCTCTGGGTTGAACAAGGAACATTAAGTTTAAACTCACCTGAATGATGACTTAATGTATCAAATATCTTTGTAAGTCAGTGGCCACAGCCTACATGCCCATTAGGAATCAAACAAAACTGTCCTAGCATGGCTATACCTCCCAAGTGTAACCAGGTCCTGCCCAGGGAGGGAGAGGTTTCCAGAGTCTCTCCAGGCAGCTTCTCTGAATTCATACATGCAGACACATGCCCACATACTTGCCTGCTCACACTCCCCCTGAACTGTACTCAACTGATACATGTCAAGTGCTACCACCACTCCTCACCGCCAGGAGAAGTAAGAGGGTCAGGAATCACACCCTGGGAAGCCTGATGGACATGCCTAAGTGTCAGTGGATGTGTATGTGCATGCTCTGAGTGTGTGTGGCCATGGGCTGGAATGGGTTTATTTTACAAGGGGCTCTTGCCTGCTGCTCCAGGACTCCGGAGACGCTAAATGGCCATGCATGCTCACAAGCTCTCTTTCAGATTAGTCCACGCCCACAATATAAATACTATCCTCTTTAGAGTACGATGCTACACACAGCTTAGACAACCATACACAGCCCTGGCACTAGGTAGGGTATGGCTCAACAAACTCTCCCTGCTGAGGAGCAACAAGGTAATCTGGTCACTACTGCTAGGAGAGATCCCTAACAGCAGGGGTCCCTAACCTCCAGGCCACAGACCTGCAGGGTCACTTGCCTGTGAGGAACAGGACAGTGAGCAAAACTTCATCTGTATTTGCAGCCACTCCCCAACATTAGTATCACCGCATCAGCTCCACCTCGATCATCAGGCATTAGATTCTCAGAGGAGCAGCGGTCCCTGGTGCCACAAAGGTTGGGGACCACTATCTCCCATCCAAGTACTACCCAGGTCAGACCCTGCTTAACTTCCAAGAACAGTATTCCAGCACCCATGGGGCCGAGCCAAACCTGGGGTTCTTATTTTTCTGTGAGGCCTAACTCTCAAGGTTTAAATTTCTGTTCCACTTTTCCCCAACATGTGAGATGACTTGGAAAACTTTCTGTTCCTTGAACCAAATAAGCCTAACCAAAACCCTTACAAATCACATGTATATCTAGTTTAAAATTAAGGCCTGATCCGTGGCTTCAACTTCTGATGCAAAAAGCCCACAACAAATAGGCTGGGAGGATTCCTCAAACACCAAGTGGTCTATGAATTAGAGGTCATATCATTTTGCCCCTTAACCATAAAAGGAAAAATTTCACAGGTAAACATACTGCTTATGGCTGATAACATGCTGGCAATTTTTACCAAATAAAAACAACAATTTTACACTGGCACAAGCAGGTCACTTTATAAAAAAGCTCTTATATGAGCCATCCTATCTGACCCAGTTACTTAATATGTTACAGAAACATGTTACATTTTATATTACTTGACACACCAACAAGTTAGTTATACAAATCATAATTCCAACCAAAACTCCAAGCTGGTAAATATATTTAGTATTTGAGAACTTGAGTTATTGTGGCCAAATATTCATTAAAATAGCTTAAGTAATCTTAACAATTTTCTAACACATAAATGCTCAATTCGCCTCCTTATTTAAGAAACACTAGAACTCTGTTAGATAAGAAACCAAGCACAAGCCAACAGGCTCACCAAAATTACATTTAAATAGGACAAGCAAAGCTATAAACTTGGAATAATTACCAGATACTAATAATTAACAATCGCTTAAATATAATTCAAGAGGAATTCCTGGTTGTTGAAAACCCCTAAGATCAACCAGAGGACAGCATCTGTAGAAAACGATTAGGACAACAGTGCTCTGTTTCAGGGTGTGTGAGTACATGTAATGAAGTTCACAGCTATGTTACACTAATGACTCACTTAAACGTCTGAATTTTCTACTATCTTAACCTTTAAATCAACTGCAAAAGAAGCTGCCAAAAGCAGTTAAAAGGAAAGCACATAATTCCCAAAAGAATTTGGTATCTACATTTTATTTTACTACTTAAATGTTTTTCTGATTACTGAGATTTAAACAAGATGTTAAAGATTCAAAATTAAATTTAAAAGAAAGAGCTGCTTACTAAATCCATAATATTCAACATATACCGGCTTTTAGAAAAGCACAGGTCAGTTATACTCGTGTATGTGTGTGTGTGTACAGCACATGGCATATTTCTGTTCAACAATGCACAAAATTATTGCAGGACCTGAAAGTGGTTACTGTCCCACTTTTTAAAAGCTTTTTGACTGACTAGTAAGTCAAAGTTGAAAAAGTAACTGGTGCATTTATTTCTTGATTTGAATTACCTTTCTGTTGTGAATTGGTTCCAGTTACTCCAGTTACCTTGAAGCAAAACATGGGCAGAGAATATATTGGATTGAAATTACCTGACTCTTCCTACTGAATAAATAATTCATTTGAACTTCTCATATTTCATTGTAAAAAAAAAAAAAAGGATATACAACTTTGGAGATTACGCTTTAAATTCTGAAAGCAAAATGAATTGGGAATCACATTTCTATGAGTAACCTGTCTGGAACAGAAGACATTTATTCTATATAAGTTCCCCTTGTCATTACAAACCTCTCTAACAGTTTATTACATTAAAACAATTTAGATGGGGTAAGACGTGTGATAATAAAAACCCTTCGAGGCATTTCTCAAGCAGATTATCTCTTGAGACTACACCTTGGTTTAGAAGCCTCTGAGCAGGAATTTGGCCTATGTTAATCTGTGCATGCACTCATTTCACATTTTTTCTCACCTCTAAATTTTTAAATCCAACCCACAGAATAAGTCATCCTATCAAATAATTGTATTTATGTCTATATGACCATCGAAAACAACACTATTACATATGAAGAATTGCCGATTTTAATGTGCTCCACACCTACCCGTCCACCCTCTACCAGCCTCACCTTGCTCCCCCACTCCACCCCACACACACCCTCCCCATTAAATCCCAGAGGAAAAACTCTGGGGCCAGTGCGAGGATTTTTCTTTTCTATAGGGTAGGTCTATTTGACTTTTTACTAATGATATTGAAAACTTTTAAAAGGCTGTTAATGTATACCTAGATTCCAAAAGCAAAAACAAACCCCCATATTTTGTTTAATAGTTCAAGGCAAACTAAATTTCTCATAAAAGACAGATGAATATCTATTCAAAAGAGTCCTTAGAAGTCAAAATGTGTAAATACTTCTGATAATAGAACAAATTACTGTCAAGACACATGCAATAACGTAAAAAGCCTCGATGCAACCATGCCTGTCAAAAGGCATCTGTATTAGCAGCTCAGGGAAGTGGCATTTGCAGAAAAGCACTACAACTGCTTCAAAAGAAAATCATTAGGCCTCAGCCGTTAATCCCCTCCCCCATCCTCTTCATTTGGATCCTTCAAAGCAATTAACCACTAGAAGGTGCTATTCAGCAACCCACCGGTATTCACACCAACCTTCATCCTTGGCCCAGAGCTGGGTTTACCCCAGGTGGACTCTCTCAGCTTATTCCCTGTCCAATGTTCCAGGAAGCCTCTACACTAGCCCCTAAAGCAGAAAAACAGATCTTATAAACCCTATTTATAAAACAAAACCAAACAAAAAATACTGACGGCTCAATAGCCAGCAAACCTATCAAACCATCAGAACGTTAAGATGTCAAACACCCACGCACACTTTGCGAAATATTAACCTCAAATACAATTCTAATAATCTTAACTGAGACAATCTATTTCTACCTAGAAAAGATGACCCTGGTCATTCACTACCATAAGAGTCAACTGAACAAATCACTGTCCCCAAAAAAGTCAGGGGCAACGAGAAATACGAAAGCTGACTATCAGGTCACCACATATAAAGAGGGATTTTATCTTTACATACACACACACACACACACACACACACACAAAGCAGCAGAAACCAGGGTTGCTCAGGGAAGAAAGGAAGGTGAAGAGGAGTCTGAACATGTTTCTGAGTGTCCTCTAGTTTCCGATGTACTCTTATGCCTCTTACAAGGTTGTGAAAAAGGCCAGACATGAGATGGGTGAAAGAAAGCTGAAAAAGAAATGCACCCACCCTTCCCCCATCTTCTCTCCTCTCCCCAAAAGAGCTCTATTTGTCTGTGCAAACCTAGTCCCAAATATGGGAGAGAGAGAATGAATGTGTGTATGGAAGAACAATGAGCCCTCAGCCTGGTATTGTGTGTGTGTGTGTGTGTGTGTGTGTGTGTGTGTATGCTTCTGCCTCTTTTCCCTTCGACCTCAACAACAACAGGGAGAGCTGGAAGCCAGCTTTCCACGCAGCTTAGGCCATCAAAATCAAAACTGGTTTACAATTTATGCGGGAATTAACTCCGCAAGCAAATCCATGGAAGGAAACAGCTACCTAAAGATGATTTTATTATTGTATAGATCCATCCTCTCTCCCCTCCCCCAACAGACTGAGACTAAAGAATCCAGTGTACACCAGACAAAAAGGTCTCTCTTTAAATGGAAAGCAATTATCAAAACTGTTTCAAATCTAAGCATAGGATGAAATAATTTGTGTTACATTAAGACATTTGTTTTGTAATTCACCAAGTGCCCCTCTGACTAGTTATCTTTTTTGTCTTTAAAAAAAAATTGCTTTGGAGAAAGCTATTTCAGGATTCATACAAAACTACTTTCTAAATGTACCTTAAAATAGCAACACATACTGAAACATTTAAGGCACCCAGTTTCTCAAGGACACATTTTGCTTAAATCAATGTTTGAAGTCTGTAATCCAGAAAAATTGTAAGCAAACCTTGGAAAAGCAGCAGAGGAAAATGACAATTCAACAATGAATCATTTTGTTTTCCTTTCAACAACTTCTCAAGCAATGAGTTTCAAAGGAAACCTGCAATACTTTCCCCCTCCCAACACGCACACACCCCATCTATGTAAAACTACTACTTCTCTTCTTTCCAAAACCTTAAAAAATAAAAATAAAAATCGGAGCCACTCTCTTTCCGAGAGCAGAACTAAAACACGATCATAAGAATCCCATTCTGCTGCAAGTGATTTTTGGTTTCATAATTTGGTGATCACACAGAGACCTAGAGACTGAGAACACAAAGAGGGAATCTTCCCCTAACGTGAAAATGATACTTTAGGTAAAGTCCTCCCCCAAGACCCCCAGACCCACAACGTTCAAAAAAAAGATGCGCCGTTTCAGTCCTTGACTTCCTTTCCTCTTCCCAGTTCGGCCAGTAATTTAGTCACATGAAATAGTTTAACCTCAGACAAGTCAAACAAGAGCATGAATAAGCAGCGAAGAAAGAACAGGGGTCAGCCGGCGAATGGGACAGTCCCCTGGCCGGGACGGGGCCCAACGAGCCCCTGGCCCTTTTATTCCTGGACGTGCGCGGCTCCACACCGGCCTTCGCTTTGGGGCGCGGACCCCGGACGTGGAGGGGGGGGGCTCCCGCCCACCCCGCGCCCGGTGCCCAAGACCTGGGGCCAGAGAAGAAAACAGACGCCACGCGCGGGCAAGTTGGACACTCACCTTACCCGGACGCGCTACACCATCCACGGAGGTGTGCTCGGCCGGCTCCCGGGAAAGCGGGGCGACGCGGCGGGAGGCCCGCGGGGCTGGGGGCCGCGGGGCGCGGGCCGAGGAGGGGCCGGCCGCGGGGACAGAGGCGGGGCTGCGGGGGCTTCCCTCCCGTGACCTCTAGTGTGGTCTCCACCAAGCTCCCTCCTCCTCGCTCGGCCAGTCCCTCAGGAGCGCAAGCCCAGGCTCATGTCTGGTTTTGTTTTTCTGAGGGCGAGGGGGCTCCCTGAGGATGATGGTGGGTTGGGTTTTTTTTTCTCCTCAACTAGGAGAGAAAATGAGGCAGAGACGATGTAGGAGGCGAGCGACGATGGAGGCAGAGGCGGGGGGCGAGACCCGAGCGGGGACAGCGTCTCGGGCGTGCGGGAGGAAGACGAGGCTGGGAGCGCGGGGGGCGGCTCGCGAGCGTCTGTGGAGCAGCGGCGTCTCAGCGATGGAGGCCGAGCCGCGGCGGGGCTGCTGCACCGACCCACCGCCCACTCCGCGCTCGGGTCCGGCCCACCTCGCAGTATCGCGCCTCTCCATTGGCGCGTCTTGACGTGACGCACACGGAGGTCGGGCCAATAGGATGCGGAGGGTGGGTTTAGGGGCGGGGCTTCGCTCCTCCGTTCCCCCCGCACCCCTCCTTTTTTTCTCCTTTCTAATAAAATAAGCAGAAGAGAAGCTGGGGAGCGGCCGGCTTCTGGCGACGCCGCGGCCCCGGCTGGAGCGCGCGCTCCGGGAGGCGGCCAGGCGGCGGGCTGGGCTCCGCTCCGGGGCGCGTCTTTGTGCCAGACGGGGCCGCGGCACGCAGCGAGCAAGTCACCCGGGCAGGATGCTCCTGTTATTACAAGGGTCACAATTTGCCCTTTTAGCCACTTAAGACGCGGATTCATATTCCTGGAGGGCAGGGGAGGGAGAGGAGGGGAGGGGAAGGGAGGGTGGCGGGACACGGAGTGGGTTCAAACAATTCGCTTAAGGACTCTCAATTCTGATGAGCATTAACGGTTTCAAAATAAGTCTATGGCAGAAGATTAATTAAGAGAAAAACAAAATTGGCGGATCCTGCTGCTTTTTTGAAAAGAATAAGAAACGCCTGAAAAGTCTCATCAAGGAGTAAAGAAGGGCCTGTAACCACCGGCAGAGGGGATTTTAGAAAGACAGCAGTGTACTCAACTCTATGCCGTAAGTTTGAAAAAAAGTCTAAAAATAAAAAAAGAAAAATCTAAATATCACATTTTTTCTTTGAGAAACAGTATTCTGTCCCACTTCCCCAAAGTCTGGTAAATCGTAGGGTCTAGGATGTAAGGGGGAGTGAGGGGCAGACCAAATGCTCATATTCTATTTAATATAATTTATAGCATTGAAGGGTTTGGAAGTTTTAATTATGATTAGCAGTTTTTGAAATGCATATCATGTTTATGGAGTTCTTTCATAGACCCTGGCATGAATCCAGGGTGAATCATCAACCTATTGTTTGTTTGTTAATATACTGTACATGTTTATTGGTGTCCTTATACCATACACATTTCCTGAAGAAGTTCAGATCTGTATATAATAGAATAATTAAGGGATAGAACGGAGCTCAAAATAATTCACTCATCTATTTCAAATAAAGTGATAATTTTTCTCATTGGAATAGCTAGTCAGATAATAATTTCCACCTCCAACAGTTTCTTTTAGGAATAATTTGAACTAGCAGATATTATTGGACTGTGACCCAAGAGATCTAAAAGCAAATGGGTCTTTGTCATTACCTTTCTGAGTAACTTTAAGCAAGAAAAATCCCATCTGCTGCATTTCCTTCAGCTACAAAATGGGAAAACTGATCAACACTGCATAATGTCACACTAATAATGTGACAACTGAATTTTACAACATAATAAATTCAACAAACAGCCTTCGACATCCTAGACATGGATAGAACTCTTCAACATCGGTTTGGAAATAATCAGAGGCATAAAGAGCATTAGTTAGGTGGCTTCAGTTTTCATCAAAATTGACATTTACAGGCACTTCATTTCTCATCAAGTTCAGCCTGTGGTGGGCAAATGGACAACACCTCTGAGATGGTGCATGCCTGTGGGTACTGTAACCGCCATTCAGCAGTGGAGAGGGGCTATTAGCATCAGGAAGCTACATTTACTGTAGTATTAGGGATTGGCATCATTTCCATTTATTTATAATAATGTAGATTTAGAAGTCTCAAAATTCTACATAGTTAAAATGCAGAATTTTAATAAGCAAACTAGACCTGTTTAACTATTACAATCCCATGCAAGAATCGTGGTTCAGTCATAAAGCCAGAGAGTACAACCTTCCTTCTAAGGAGCTAAGAGGCTGATAAGGTGATAACAATATATTGTAGTAAGAACTATTGAGCCATTGATTGAAAGCTTAGTAAGTCCCACGTGCCAGGTGAAGCATGTGGCATTTCTCAGTCCACTTAGTCCTGACTACAGCTCATGAAGTATATTATTATTATCTCCATTTTTAAGGTCAAGAAACTAGGCTTAAAGAAGTTAAATAACTTGCTCAAGGTGAAAGAGGTCAAATATCCAGTGGATTATTTTCCTACTGTGAAATTAGAAAGTTTCCTATTTTCTTTTCAGCAAGCTTTAGAAAATAAGGATTACTTTCATTATTGAATCTGAAAACATCAAGGACTTTTGCTAGTTATTTTTCATATCTTGCTACAGGTAAAAGTGATTTTATTTTGTATACAGAGATCACATCAGAAATGCAATACCATTATTTAAAAGAAGCCAGGAGGAAAGAGGGATTACTTAATAAGTCATTAAATAATAATTGTGACAACCAGATAGCTATATAGGAAAACAAAAGCAGTGCAGAAAAAAAATTTTTTTAACTAGATTCCTATTAGTCCTAAACTCCTGTGCCCCAAATTATAGATGGATATTTTTAAATGTAAAAAAATGAAACCACTAAACCACTATTTCTTAGGTTCAGTTTACTGGTGTTTATTTTATTATAGTCCTCTATAATCTACATAAAGATTATGCTTATTTTTTTGTATATGTCAGATTTTTTAGGATTTTTTTTTAATGAAACCATAAAAGCATTAAAGAAATACTAAAACTTTTTAAAATAATGGACCGAGGAAGTTCTTTCTAAGCATAACAGGAAACCCAGAAGCCATAAAGGAAAAACACCAATAAATTTTACTGCATAAATGTTTTACATCTCGTTAAGGCATAAAAAACACCATAGTAATGCAAAAAACAAGCAGAGGGAAAATATTTCAACACCAAAAATAAAGGGCTAACTTCCTTAATATAAAAAGCTCTTACAAATTTGTAAGGAAAAAAATCAATAGAAAAATGGACAAAATATATGAATGAAAAATTCACAGGAAAAAATATGTTTAATAAACCATATATTCGAATTGCAATGAAGCAAATGCAAATTAAAATCATCTCAGAAAACGGGAGCTCTAAAACATTGTTGGTAAAAATGTAATCATACCATTTTTTAGAACACAATTTGGCACTATCAGTGAAGACGTAAGATATCCATACCCTTGGGCCAAGAAATTATTCTAGAAAGCCATTCTATGAGTAATCTTGCATAAATGTATGAAAATATACACAAAAAGCTTGCGACATTATTTATAATAGTGAAAACCTGGAAAACTTCAAATATTCATCAACAAAGAAAGTTTAAACAAATTATACTACAAACAATGGAATACTTGACAGCTTTCTGAAAGAACTGAGTAAATCTGAATTGATAAAGAATGATAACCAGGATTCGGAGTTCAATGAAAAGAGCAAGTCACAAAACAATTATGTAAAGTATAATTCTACTTTTATTTTAAAAAGGACAAATTTATATATGTTTCAAAAATGTCAGAAACATATATACCAGGAAAATGTTTACAGTAAGTCCACTGGGTGTGGAATGGAAAATGAGGAGGGAGACTGACTTTTTCTTCAGTCGACTGTTCTGTTTGATTTTTTCCTCTTCCTATCAAGCACGTGTAATTTTTATAATTTAAAAAAAAAGGGAATTCAAGTTCTTCGAACATATGGTTAGGAACTAGTATTCATAATTCACCAGAAGGACTCAAGCTTTAGAACAAGTAAATTATTTTCCTCTAAAATGCCTTGAGCAGAACTGGGGAGTTTTCTCAAGCCTGATGACAGACTGAAGCTTGTTTCCAGGCATTTTCTTTGAAACTGCCTTCCAAGTTTATGTGGTGCAAATACAAGCCAGTAGTGAGCTTCAACTACCTTGCATTGCACTTTTTCAGGCTGGGCAAGAGCGGTACTTCTGCAGACACTTACCACTCTCCTTGCATTTACCCGCAGTGAGTTTTCACTTTATATTTTGTCGAAAATCAAAATTGTTCCTGCTCCAGTCTTTTCCCTCAAGCCAAATAAGTACCCCCAATAGCCTTTCAAAGTCCCTGCACAGCTGAATTGGAATGGAGGATGGGTGATTATTGGGTTTACTGCAGGAGGCACGTGTCATGCATGCAAACACAACAGTGAAACAGCTTTTTCCAAAAAATAAAAAAAATAAAAAATCAGAAACCTTTTTCCTTTATTTGGACATGACTAATTGTGGATAGCAATTAAAGTGCTCAATTTCACTCTAGAATCTGATGAATTTTCTTTCAACCGAAGCAGAAGTAGGTCCGTTTACCAACATACTTAACAGACAAATCCCAAGGAACCCCTGCTCCACTGAACCACATCAGGTCTAGTGTAGTGATGCTCTTCTCTGAGTCATTTAGCCAGCCAAGGATTCTAGGATGCCTTCTGGAAAAGATCTAAACCCAACATCTGACTTCTGACCACTTGTGGTTATTGAAAAGTCTCGTAGGGCTTTGTGAAAGCATTAAAGGGAAGAGATGCTGAATTTCATTGTCCTGGCCCAGTTCCAAGTTTGATCATTAGCAGTCCTCCTCCTTCGTCTGCCATCTCACTGAGATGTGCCATCCCACAGTCCCTGCTAGAAACAGCTGTCCACTGTCAGCTGAGTGAGCCAAAGAGCCAGCAAATTCCACTCTGGGGAAGCTGCATTTCAAGATAAATACGTTCTCCGCATCTATTGCTAAATTACCGAGGTTTACCTTGGAGGAAAGGTGTGGTTTTCCAGGGCAAATAAGGGCATGATTATGGGGAGTTAAAAATTACTCACAAACCTTATTTTGTCTAAATGGTGAACAAAGAAAACTGGCATTGATCACAAAGGGGCCCTCGGAAGGAGGAGTCCAGAGGAAATATAGTTTCGATTCTAACATTTCTAACATTGATGTGGGAGGTGCTATTTGGCACCAAAATTCATTTCTTCAAGTCCAAGGCATATATACAAACAAACAGGCAAGTAACTCGGTAACCCAGAAGACACAGCAAAATTCACCCTCCGCCATCCAAGCTTTGGCATCTATTGGACATGTCTGGGACACTCACTTTAATGCCTCCCTCCCTTTCATTCAACACTTTAAAAATATCCACATTCCTAGTCCTTTCAACCCCAAATGTCTCCTAATACAACAACTTCCAGAATAAATTCTGCTATGTTGATTTTCTTAAGCTTAAAAAGAGCATTTTCACTTGGAAGCATCTGAGATGTCCTTCAGTAAGTTAATGGATAAACTGTGGTCCACCCATTCTACAGAATATTATTCAGCACCAAAAAGAAATGAGATGTCAAGTCGGGAAAAGACATGGAAGAGCCTTAAAGGCATTACTGAGTGAAAGAAACCAACCTGGAAAAGGCTATTAACGTGCTGTATGATTTCAATTATATGATGTTCTGGAAAACACAAAACTATGTCTGGAAAAGACATTCAGGAAAAGGAAGTAAAGAAATCAATGTTGCCAGGGATGAGGGATGGAGGATGAATAGTGGAATACAGGGGCCTTTTAGGGCAGTGACACTGTTCTGTATGATACCGTAAGGGTAGATACATGCCATTATACATTTGTCAAAACCCACAGACTGTACAACATACAGAATGAACCCTATTGTAAACTATGAACTTTGGTTGATAGTAATATATCATATTGGTTCATCAATTGTAACAAATGGACCACACTAATGCAAGATGTTAATAATAGAGGAAATGGATGGGAGGGGGGAAGGAGTATATAGGAACTCTGTACTTTCTGCTCCATTTTCCAGTGAACCTAAAACTGCTCTAAAAAACAATCTATTAATTGAAAATATATAACATTTTGTTTCTATTTTTTCGTGTCATAAGGAATGGAGACTCACTCAACATCTCAAGTAACAGATTTTTTTTTTTTTTAATTTTTTGGGGGGAGGGCAACTACAAACTTTTTCATTGTGGCTACACCAATCTGCAGTCCCACCAACAGTGTGCGAAGGGTCCCTTTTCTCCACATCCTCACCAACATGTGTTGTTTGTTGATTTTTCTTTTTTTAGACAAAGCAACCCTTGGTTGCCCTCACAGATGGCAAGGACCTTGTCAGTTTACAATCCCTTATTTTTTATTTTTTACACCTATAGCAAGCACCTGGTCTTCCTAGGTGGTCTCCCATCCAAGTACTAACCAGGCCCGACCCTGCTCAGCTTCCAAGATCAGACAAGATCGGGCTTGCTCAGGGTGGCATGGCCGTAGATGTAACAGGAGATTTATGTGAGAATGTTCCTGTAAAGGAAGGAACAGGCAAATCTGAACCACGTGACAGAAGGAAAAGCGGTGCCTAGAAGGCAGGGCCACAGGAAGGCCAAGTCCCCTGACTCCATCACCACTGCTGTCAATGGCCCACTATCCTCACCTCTCTCACGAGCTGGCCTCCTCACCCTTTCCTGTCTAGCTTTCCTTCACTTCAGAGTGTCTGCTTTCTCATAATTTTCACTCCTTCATAATCGCGGCTTGCATGTGGCCTCTCAGCCTCTCTGGTGTTTCTGTAGCTTATGACTGATCAGCTACAGCTGCTTCTGCTGACTGCATCATGACTTTAGTATTTCCTACTCCAAATTCCTGAGTGGGAGAAACCTCATTGCCCTAGTTCATCATTTTAGGCCCAGCCTTGTCCTGGTCCCTGGGCCCCTATGGGGTGCAAGCAGCAGCAGAGGTCCAAAACCCCAGTGCTTAGGGCGGCTGCTTCCTTGGAGCCTTGACAGGGGCCACCTCCCTGTAAAAGGGCCCATGGGTGTGGCAGCATTCTTGATGTGCCTAACACAGCAGTTTGTAAATAGCTTGTGTCAAAAAAATGATGAGTAAAATTGAACCTTAGCAACTAAGTATTTCAATACATTTTTAAATAGTTATCTTTACAAGGGACATTCCACCTCTCTTAGAAGATCCAAAAGAAGCAGACCTTAAGTTACAGAATGTTCACGTTCTCTTAATCAATAAAAATTCTGTAAGGATGATCCCTGAGACACCTGCCCCAAAAGGCCTTCCAAGCAACCTCCAGAAGAGCACCCTTGACCTTCAAACTAACAGCAAATTCCTATTGCACTCAAGGAGAGGAGGGAGAAAAACCCGAGACACTATGACGGATCTCTGCATTACACCGAAGCGCCCTCACCTCATCCAACCTAGTAATAGATGACTGATTTTAATCCCAGGGTGAAATAGTCTAGAGTTAGTGAACCAGGGAGAGGTGACAAAGTGACTTTCTCCCAGGACACAAAACTTTAGGTACGTGATTACCACAAGTAAAGGAAATGAATTCCAGTCTCTATAATTAAGAAGAAAACAGAACAACAAAGAAACTAGTGAAAGCAACCGGCTCACAGATCATGGGCAGGAGAGGTGAAGACATACCAACTAAACCAGCCACAGAGCAAGATACTCTGGGAGAGAAAACCAAACTTGATAGCTACCCAGTTGGGTTTTATAAAATCTTTTATAAGAGTTATACCTCAATAAAATAACCAAATATTTTTAATTTTACAGAATTTTTTGAAAAACTACATTTATAGGCATCTATGATTATGTATTCATGAAAACGCACCCAATTTAGGAATCAAAAAGTATGGGTTAAAAACACAAATGTGAAATGCAAAACCAAAGAAATTTAGAATAAGATATATGAGTTGTTGAACAAGACTCAAAAAGCACAAATTATTCAAAGACACATTTGACTAAAGTAATATTAAAGACTACTTATGATAAATTATATCGAAATAAGTGAAAGTCACAAATTGGAAAAAGATCATAGTTTCCATAACCATGAAAGGATTAGTGATGAGAATACATAAAGAAAGCTTATGAATCTATGTGGAAAAGACACAAAACCCAATGGGAAAATTGGGCAGAGGACAAGAACAGGCAATGCACAGAAGAATCCATACGTCCAGTAAACATAAAAAGATGCTCCATCTCTCATGTCTTAATTATTGATAGTTTCCACATACACATAGATGATCCTTCTAACAACTTAGCTTCTTTCGTGTGTGTATGTATGTGTGTTTTAGCTGTGGTAAAACACACATAACATAAAATTAACCATCTTAACCACTTTTAAGTGCACAGTTCAGGGGTTATGCAACCGATCTGCAGAACTTTTTCATCTTGCAAAACTCTACATCCATTAAACAAGCCCTCATTCTCACTCCCTCCCCATGCCCCTGGCAACTCCTGTTCTCCTTTCTGTTTCTGAGTTTGACGACTCTGGATACCTCACATGTGGAAAATCAAACAGTACTTGTCTCTTTGTGACTGGCTTATTTCACTTGACATGATGTCCTCATAATTACTCGCTATGGCTGCCATAACAAAGCACCACAGACTGCATGATTTAACAACAGAAACTTATTTTCTCACAGCCCTGGAGGCTGGAAGTCCAAGATCAAGGCGCCAGCAGTGCCGGGTTTCCCTGCGGGCTCTCTCCTTGGCTTGAAGATAGCCATCTTCTCACTGTGACCTCACATGGCCCTTTCCATAGATATGCATCCCTGGTGTCTCTTCCTCTTCTTTTAAGAATGCCAGTCCTCTTGGATTAGGGCCCATTTTTATGATCTCAATTACCCTTAATCACTTGCCTAAAGGTCCTGTTTCTAAATACAGTCACATTAGGTGTTAGGGCCTCAACATATGAATTTGAGAAGAACACAATTAGTTTATAACAGCCCTCAAGTTTTATCCATGTTGCCACATGTGTCAGAATTTCTTTCCTTTTCAAGTCTACATAGTATTCTATTGAGTGTATATACCACATATTGTTCATCCACTCATCTGTCAATGGACATTTGGGTTGCTTCCAATTTTTGGCTATTGTGAAAAATGCTGCTATGAACATGGTGTAAAAATATCTCTTTGAGACCCTGCTATTGATTCTTTTAGGTATATTCCCAGATATCGAATTGCTGGGTCATATGATAGTTCTATTTTTAATTTTTTGAGGAACCCCCATACTGCTTTCCACAGCAGCTGCACCGTTTTACGTTCCCACCGACAATGCACGAGGGTTCCCATTTGTCCACATCCTCACCAGCACTTTGTTTTATAGCTGTCATCCTAATGCGTGTGAGGTGATATCAACAAATTAGCTTTTTGAACTTGAAATTCTCTCTTCCGGTGATCTTAGTCTCTACCTTGACCCCAAACTTTCTATTTCCCAAATCCGCCACCTTTACCTAATTCAACGTCAGGCACTGTATCCTCCAAGCACCAACTTCTAGCTGTTTTGTCATTCCTCCATTATCCAAATTCCAACAATACTTTGACCCCGGTAGAATATCTAACCCATTGATCCTTCCATCCCTTCACTGTCTAGGTCCTTAAAATCAGAGGAACCCGCCTCTTTGTGAATCTAAAGAGATGAATCTAGAGAGATAAACAGTCGATGCTCACTTGAGTTTTCACTTCTGCATTTCTTTCGTCTTAACATTCTAAACTCCTTGAATTAATATGGCAGAACAAAAAATAACTGCTTAGCTTAAAGTCACTCAAATACATCAATTCAGTTTCTGTTTTCTCATGTAAAATAAGTGTTTTTACATCCTGTAATGCTTACATTAATTCATGTTAATACAGATTAAAACAGACAAATACCAAGTATTCAAGCTTCAGGCAGTGTTTCATTCTCTTCTCCTAGCCTCTGAGTGCTGGAGACCACAGGCTCAGTCCTTGATCTTTTCTCTACCCACTCTCAGTCCCTCATTGATTTCACTCATGGTCATATCTTTAAGGACCATCCAATTGCTGATGATTCTCAAATGTACATCTCCAACCCAGACCTCCCTCCTAAATCCCAGACTCATATAGCCAATGGCCAACTCACCATCTCCACTTGACTAATAGGTACATCAAATTTAACAGGTCCAAAATTAAATGCCTGCCTCACCTGAGGTCTTCCCCATCTCAGTCAATGGCAACTCCATCCTTCTAGTTTCTCATATGAAAACCAAGTCATGGTCATCTCTCACCTGGACTATTGCAATAGTCTTCTAAATGCTGGCCTCCCTTCTTCTACCTTTGTCCCCCTGGACGGTCTCCTAACAACATGGCAGGCAGTAATCCTTTTAAAGCATAGGTTCGATCGTGTCACTCTTCATTTCAAAACCTCATGATAACTCTGTATCAGTCAAGGTGACCTAGGTTATGTTGCAGTGACGAATAACCGCAACATTTCAGTGACTTGAAATGGCAGTCATGTCTTTTCTGTGTGCCATATCCATTTCAGGCAGGCAGTGAGAACCGCTCATCACCGTCATCGCTCAGCAGCCTGGGCTTTCGGCTCAGGGCACCATCTTGAGTGTTTCTGGGCACCTTGGCGGAGGGGTAAAAAGCTCTAGAAGATTTATCACTCGTAATTAAAGGTTCCTAAAATGAATTCTCAAAGCTCAGTGGCCAGAACTGGTCACATGGCCTGATACATCCTTTCGAAAGCCAAAAAGTGCTATCATGCCCTGCACTCAGCAGGCAGAGAGCCAGAAGTGTTTGGTGAGCTGCTGCGTTCATGAGCACCCTGGGCTCCCAGTGGTGCTCGAAACTGGAAGCAGAGTTCTTACAATGGCCCTCACCTCTTGGACCTCAGCTCCTGCTCTTTCCCAGGTGCCATCACACCTGAGAGCCTTTTCCTCTGCCTGGGTGGCTCTTCCCCTAAAATATCTACATGGTGAATTCCTTCACTTCCTAACCTGATCACTTAAAATTGCGACCTACCCCTTCTCCATTTCCAATCCTCACCCCACCCCACTCTACACACACACACACACACACACACACACACACACACACACACACACCTGAATGAAAACTTCACAAAGGCAAGGAAGGCAGGTGCCTTGTCTCTTTTGTCCACTGATGTACCCTGCGAGCCCAGATAGGGACCTGACACAAGGTAGGGGCTTAGGAAGTATTGGTGGAATGAACGAACCTCACTAGCAGTCAGGAAAATGCAACTAAACACAAAATACTGTTTCATGCACAAGAGACGGCAAAATATACAAGCCTGACAATAGCAAGCCCTGATGAGGATGGATGTAGGGAAATGGAATTCTCCCACACTGCTGGAGAGAGCAGAAATCAGTGCAACCACTTTGGAGAGCTATTTGGCACTCGGTGGCCAAGAACTGCTTCAGCTCAGCGATTTCACTTCCCAGTATTTACTGTGGAGAAACTCTTCCATATGTACCCAAGGAGACACGCACAAAGATGTCCATAACAGCATTGCTTATGAGAAAAAAATTGAAAACAATTAGAATTTCCATCGGCAGGGCAATTAATAAATCACAGAGAATATCATACATCAGTTAAAATAAATTTAATTTACATGTGTTGACTTCTAGTCCAGTGTGTAAGGAGCTTGGAAGACACTCGTTCACACTACAACAACAAAAACAATCTGAACATCAATAACTATTCTTAGATCCATCAGAGAACTGAGCTCATAGGGCAAACAGCTGCCCCCAAACTTAAAGAGGCGGGAAGGTAGGTACAGAGCAACACAGCTTACCTGAGCAGAAACCTCCACGGGAACCACGAGACTGAGTGTAGGTAGAGAAACCTCCAGGG
This sequence comes from Eidolon dupreanum, assembly GCA_028627145.1. Taxonomy (NCBI): domain Eukaryota; kingdom Metazoa; phylum Chordata; class Mammalia; order Chiroptera; family Pteropodidae; genus Eidolon; species Eidolon dupreanum. Next base: position 2,906,698 of record CM053502.1, read on the forward strand.
TGGGGAAGCTAGGCTGTAACTGATGAATTGCCAGAGGCTCAGTATGGACAGTTTTAGAATTAAAAACTCTAGGGGGATGAGTCATAGTGGGAGGGGGGGCACACTTTTGCGAGTTTTACCTTCAGGAGCACTAGGAGGTTCTCACAGTAAAGACCTGAGAAAAATCCCCTCACGTCTCTAGCAGGGGGAGGGAAAGGAGCTGCTTTAGAATACACCCCCAGCACTCCGCTGTTTGTAAGAAGCGATGCACTCTGGAAAAACAACTTCACCAGAGCCTAACTGACCTGGGGGGAGGGAAATACCCAGCTGCTGCCCCTCTACCCTTCACCTAAGCAGATGGAGGAAGCCAGAAGCACTGGTGGGGGGCACAGCCCATGGGCACAGGCTCTCTACAGAACTGAGACCTAATAACCTACACCACACATGTCATAGTTTAACTACAGACAATGAAAAACAAATAAAAATCTTGAAAGAAGCCAAAGGGGGAAAAAAACTTACCTCTAACAAAGCAAGGAAAGAATTACATAGAACTTCTCTTTGGAAGCCATGTGGGCAAAAAGAGAATGGCATGAAGTATTTAAAGTGTTGGAAAAAAAAAAAACCCCACCAATTTAGAATTCTGTATCCAGTGAAATTATCCTTCATAAGTCTAGGAGAAATGAAGACTTTCTTAGAGAAGTAAATCTTGAGGGAATGTGTTACCAGGAGAACTGCCTCACAAGAAAAGTTGAAAGAAATTCTTCAAAGGAAAGAAAAATGATATTGCTTAGAAATGTAGGTCTACAAAGAAAGCAAGAGCATCAGGGAAGGAATAAGTGAGGGCAAAATAGTTCACATGTAGTGATGCCAAAAAAAAAAAAGAACATAATGTTGAAAGAGAAAAGCAATTTTCAAAAAGACATTTATACAATGATGCCATTTATATGAATTATGAAAGCATACTAAACAATGCTCTATTATATAGAAATAATAAAAATATAAAAACATTCACTAAAAAGAGTCAAAGCAACTTCGCCCTCTGGGGAGGGTGGCGGGAATGTGGCATGTGGAGAATCTTTGGCTATATTCGTAGCGTATTATTTCTTCTAAAAATATCTGAAGCAATTATGAAAAAAACATTTTCAAAATCTATCATCTATTATTTTAAAAAACGTTTTAAAAGATATTCCAGAAAACAAATAGTAGCCAGATGATCCTTACAATATTACAAAAAGCCACTCTCTCTGTCTTCTCCATATTTTATAAGACAAGTCCCAGCTTGCAATTTACAAGCACCCTTTCATCCCTTGATTTAAGTTTAGCAACATTAGTGAAGTGACAAGTGCCCTTTGCCCAGTAAACAAAGGTTCCGTGTGCTTTTCAGAGGATCTCATATTCTCAAAGCTGATTTTAATTGGATTTAAGATTTGGTTCAGCAAATAGCTCTTTGAAATGTCCCCCTGTTCAGTGTGGAGAAAATTTTCATCTGCCTTCCATCCCCAGGAAAAGGCTTTCGCCTTAGTGCTTCTGATCACACTGGATGGACTGTTGACAGCCAATACCTTCCATGTATATCACTTTTTAAAAAATTGATATTTTGATCCTTGGACGATAAATATACACATCTACAAATCAATAAAATAGTACTCGTGAAAGTAAACAAGAAACTATTCATCAATTATCCCAATTAGTCAAGTCTATTAGTGCCGTTCTAGACACGTAGGATGGTGTAAACATACAAACATCATTAAATGCAAAGTGAGAAAAATACAAAGTTAACAGAAGCCAAGTATTTCAAACTCATTAATATTTACCTAAGAATCTGACAATGTTTCACTAGGGTAGAACCCGCACAGTCACTTACCTAATCAGACTCTGGGTTCAGAATCTTAAATATTATGGATGATTGTTTTGGGTTGAATTGTGTCCCTCAAAACAGATATGCTGAGGTCCGAACACCTACTCCTCAGAATGTCACCACGTTTGGAAACAAAACCATTGCAGAGGTGATGAGTTAAGCCGAGATGAGCTCATGCTGGAGTAGGGTGTGCCCCTAACCCCATATGACCGGCGTCCTCATAAGAAGGCCATGTGAAGGCACAGAGACTCGAGGACACGCCACACAAAGACGGAGGCAGAGACTGAAGTGATGCGTCTACACGTCAAGAAACGCCAAGGATTGACAGCCATCACCAGAAGCCAGGCGACAAGCATGGAACAGGTTCTTCCTCAGAGCCCTCAAAGGGAACCCACCCTGCCAACATTTTATTTTTTGACTTCCGGCCTCCAGAATTCTGAGACAATACATTTCTGTGGTTTTAAGCCATCCAGTTTGTGGTACTTTGTTACCGCATCCCCAGAAAACTAACACAATGACCCAAGAGTTTTTGTTTGAGTGGCTTTTATCTCCTGATTCTTACGGCATTCGGCATTCGGTGTTTTTGAAACACAAGAATATACAAGCTCATGTTTCATTAGCTGCCAAAGCAATGACGTCATCAGGTCACAGAGCCCCTGGGGCACGCCACTGTATTCACTCGTGACCGGAGGAGAGCGGAGAAGGCAAATAACGGCACAGTTTGTTGTGAAAATAGTTTTGACCTCACGGATCCCCACGGAAGGGTTCCAGACTTCACTCTGAGAACAGCTGACTAATCCAAATCCCCTTTTTTTTTTTTTTTTTTTTTACAGGTAAGAAAACTGAGACTCCAGGATGGGAAGCAGCCTCTCCTAGCCTTGGCCTAAGGGGAGGCCTGGCTTCCTGGCTCCCCTGCAGAGGTTCCTAAAGTCTCGGGAGCCACAGAACAAAGGCATAGAGACCGGGCAAAGACAAGCAGCTGGTGTGAAACCCATGGTTTTAGACACCGCCCTGTTCCGCCTCACAGATGAAGCACAGGGCCTTTCAACTGCCTTGTGTGCAGCAAGAGCACGGGCCACATTTTAAGTGACAGGAGTAAGCTCTTATCCCCAGCGTCTAAGGCAACGTCTGATTCTGATGGCGAGGACTCGCAGGGCGCCCGTGAACCTGAGATGGTATGAAGGGAAGGTGAGCGTGCATCCGAATGTGCATGCACGTGTGTGAGCACCTGACACACCCATGATTTTGGGGAGGAGGCTCCCTAGTGCTCATCAGGTTTTCAAAAGGGGGTCCCTGACCCAAAAGAAAACTGCAAAGCATGGCAAAAGGGAACGTCGCCCAAGGGATGCTCTCTGCCTGTGTGGACCGCGAAGTCAAGCTCCTGCTCCCTGTCCTGCCTTCGGGGCAAGGCCGTGGCATGGTTCCCCTCTGAGGCATGGATGGGACCTCTCTCAGCCTTGAACTTTTTGCTCTGCTGTCTCATGACATGAAAACAGATGTGTGCGAAACAGCCAATTCACTGACGAGTCTTGTGAAGAATCACCTCCACTTGTGGGAGCCATCGACTAACAGAATAATCCAGAGCTGGAGGGACAGGGAGGAATCAGGAAGCAGAGAAAGCTTTTGTTCTTTCCTTCTCTCGATTTGGCCCAGAAGGACCAACTGTTCACATGAATATGAACACTATAGCAATGACATTTAAAATTTTAAATATTTTAGTACTCAAACATATATGGTATGGATTTTGATAGACTACACTCAACTCTAGGTAACTAAAGTAAGATTTTCCTAATTGGAAATAAACAGTAAAAAAAAGAAATATATGTATCTGAGAAAATATATATACATATATATATATATGAGAGAAATAAAATCTGGTCTTTTCTATTATCTAAGGTTTAATTTCATGATAACCAACTATTTCAGTTATTTGTCTTTGCATGTTCATGTGTATTAATCAGCTGCATTTCTCCAAATCACATTATTTTTGGAGGATTCTCAGCAGAGAAAATTAGCATATTGATTTCTCATCTAAACACCAAAAATATGCAGCAGAAAAAAAACAATTTGAAAAAACTTCAATTGAACAAATGTTTAAAATAACTCATCACTCATTGTTGTATATTTTGTGGCACAAAAAGATGCCACGGCCATTTCCGGCAGAGGAGATTCATCTTCCAGGAAGTGTGTCAGTCCACCTTTGAATTCACCAGTGCCGAAACGGCTGTGGCCAATGAAGTTTTCCCTCTGCGTGAGACTTAACTGCATCTCCCCCTCACCCAATCCCTACTGGTAAAATATCATGGTTTAATTAAATTATTTTGGTCTGAGTCCAAAACAGTCTCTTCATGATATCATAGAATTTATAGGTTTTCCGACAGGTGCCAAAACCATTAAGACAATACCTTACAATCGTTAAGCGCCTATGTACTACGGTTGTCTCTGTTTTACAGTTCATTATTTAATAGCGCTTATCTAAAAGGTTAACGTCTTTATAGGATCATTTGGCTCATTCTTAACTTGGCTAATATACAAATTACTTCACGAAGATCTTCATGTCATCATTATTTGTGTACAAAGATCTGATTCAGGATATGAATCTTTAGATTATTAAGGCGCCACTGCTTTCACCAGATACCTTTTAGCATTTCCTTACTCCGAATGGTTACCACCTTGTCAAGCTGAAGCGATGTACATTTGTAATGTGGCAGACTGGTTTTTAAAAATCATTTTCCCTTCATTATAAATCTCAGAAGTCAGTCATCTAAGTTGTATCTCCTTGTCATTAATGCACATCATCAATAAGAGGCTTCATATAAAAAAATTAGAAGCTGAAGAAAAGGAAAAAATATTGGAAGATATTTTGCATGGTAAAATATTGAAAGATATTTTGTGTAGTAAAATATCTTGCGTTTTCAGTGAAACTAATCAAATGCACAAGAATTCTAAAGGGATCGTATAAACGCAATAAATCATTGCAAAGACTAAAATGCATTTAACATCTATACCGTTTCCTGCTGTTCCCTACACCGAGGACATGAACTAGATATACCAGCCAGGTCATCGAGATTCTGGCCCGCGGTCCCTTGTCAGCCTGTCCCTTACAGAGAAACCCAAGCTGGCTTTTGATGCTCCTTAAAAAGAGCAGAGTATTTCCTTCATTCACATCTTAACTCAAAATCCAGACCGTTTCACGTATTCACAAGGGCTAGAAAGAACGTCAGGGCTATCCAGAATAACAATAATTGGTCCTTCACCAAATGTCTTCCTCTGCAAGACGTTATCCCGGGAGCAGAGCATCGCTCTGGATGTAGGGAGCGGCTTGGGAGCCCCCTGGTGCTCTGCATTTCACTAAGGGCCAGGCTGCGTCACCTCCTTTGAGGCCAGTAAGTAAGCTGTGCTGCACTTCTGAGGACAGATTTGAATGGGTCATCTTGACTTACTTCAGTCCAGCACTGTGATTTTTCCAATGTAGACGTGGATGCATGGCCCAATGGTTAATCAATAATTATTAAGCCGGAAATTAGACCAAGAAGGGTCCTTCCAGACAAAGTATTTATTTACTAGGACTATCTGAGGGGGAATGGAGAAATCAATGTAGGATCTTATTTCTCACCTACACACAATAAAATTTCGGTTATTTAAAGGGTTAAATACAACAAATAAAAATATTTAAACCTGGGAGACAGGCAGGGGACTGCTTACCTCTTCAGTCTTCCAACCTCCAAATGCTGAGCTGCTCCAGGCCCCGGCCTCAGCTTCCTCTCCTCTCTCGACCCTCACGGCTTGGGAGCTACATCTGTGCTCACAGCTCTACATGAAACCGACATTGACAACTTCCACGTGCTACCTCCAGCCCAGACCTCTTCCGGAACTGCGGACTCAGAGACTGACACGCCCACGTGGATGTCTAGTGCGCATCTTACACTTCCCAAGGCCCGAACCAAGCTCCTGCTGTCCTCCCCCTCCGGCCCCCCACACTGGCCCCTTCCAGGCGTTCCAGCCCCAAACCTCAGAATCAGCCTTGATTCTCCCCTTTTACACACCCCACATCCAACCTGTTGGCAAAGACTATGTTCAAGGGGGATCCAGGCTCTGACCACTTCTAACCACATCCAGCGCTCCTGCCCTGGTCCAGAACGCTGTCACCTCTCACCAGGTATGAGCTTCCTCTGACAGTCTATTTTTACTAGAGCCACCAGAGTGATTGTTTTAAAACTTAAGTCAGATTTTTCTTTCCTCCCCTCAAACTCTCCTCGCTGGTTCCAAATCCATTCAGAGAAAACCCAGAGGTTTTGCCAGAGGCACACGAAGGCCCACGGGACCTGGCCCTGCATCTTTTTCTTCAGCCTCCTTCCCCACTACTCTCATCCTGCCCCGTTTTGTTCCAGTCACATGGACCTTCTGCTGGTTATTCACACAAACCTAACCTGTTAGGTTTGGCTCCCCGGGACACTAGCATTTGTCACCCTCTGTTTGAAGGGTCCTGTTAGGAGTTGCATTATGTCCTCCCAAAAAGTACTACTCTGAGTCCTAGTCCCAGCACCTGTGAGTGTGACTACACTTGGAAATCGGGTCTTTGCAGACGTCATGAAGTTAAGATGAGGTCACACCGGATCGGTGGGCTTTAAGTCTGGTGAATGGTGTCCTCACAAGGAGAGAGAAACCCAGACATACAGAGAAGACACAAAAGCAAGTAGGCCTTGTGGTGACAGAGGCAGAGATTGGGGTGGTACGGCCACAAGGCAAGAACCAGCGGAAGGCCAGCGACCACCAGAAGCCAGCAGAGGCAGGAAGGACCCTCCCCTTGTGCCTTCAGAGGGAGCATGGCCCTCCCAGCACTTGAGTTTGGACGTCCAGCCTCCAGAACTGTAAGAGAATAAATTTTTATTGTTTTAAGCCACCCAGTTTGTGGTCATTTGTGATGGTGGCCCCGGGAACTAATATAGCCCTCCCCGCCATATCAGATGCTCCACAATGTCACTTTCGAAGAGGCTGGGGGCGGGGGAGGGCTCTCAGGGCTAACCTGATTTGCTCCACAAAATCTTCCCTGGTCACTCCCAGCCCCATTCTTCCTTCCTGCCCCAGCCCAGGGGACTCCCACAGTATGGCGGGGGCCGGGGACCACCCTTCTTTCCCAATCTTCTTTCCGATTCTCTCAGTGTGATATAAACTCTGCTCCTTCCCCAGGCTTTTGCTGTTGATTTTCAACAAAGGGAATATTGACTCTTGGCTTTTATATTCTTACTGTACCTCTCACCCTCTTGAAGCAACGTGGGTGCCTCTTCCTGGGGGAGAAGTTGCCAAGGACATGTGTAAAAGAAAAGCACAAACGTTAATGGTTCAAGATTATTCAAGATGTTCTCCTGCTCCATTAACTAGCGGGCGAGTCGGGTTCACGGGGGCACAGTGCTAGAGAGAACACAGACCTTAACCCATTTGTGACTAGTGGCCTCCTTCCTGCTCCTCTCTACACTCGACCCCTTCGGCCAGTCCTCCAGGATAAAGAAGCAAAAGTGGTAGGAGCCGACGATACCGACGAGTAAGTAGGAGCAGGTAATGTAACATGGGGAATAAATCTCTGCCCTGCAAAGAGCTGAACGACTGTGAGTCAGGCCTGCTGCTATAATGGGCCCAGAATGTCACCATCCCAGCTCTGACATTCACATGGTGGCATTTCCGGGTAGAGACGCTGCCTGACACCCCTCCTCCCCCAACTGTGGGCTGATGACTCAGGTGGCAGAGGGTTGGTGGGAGGCAACAGATGGAAAGCTGTGAAAACCGGGTCCAAAGACCAACAGAGGGACAGAGGCTGTCCTCAAGGCGGACGTATTCCAGGAGCAGACACAGAGGGCTCAGCAGAGCCAGGACCCTTTGAGTGACTGGGAACCGAAGGGCAGTCACTTCGTTACTTATTGAAAAATGGTTCCTATTACTATGCATTTTACTTTGCGATGAAAGTTCTGTAGGAAACTGAAATAAGCATAACAACAACGAAGCCTGCAGTGAGTTTTTGCAGGAAGAGAAAGGAGAGGTTGAGAGGGACAGTTGGAGGGACCGGTGGTGGTGGCTTTATTCACAGCTCCAGGCAAACCAATTTAGAGCCACTGGGAAACAGGAGAGATGGGTCACTCCCACCTCTGTGGGACTGTGACGAAACCAAGCCGGGGCCACAGAGGTGTAGTGGAGGAAGGTTATCCATAAGCGGGTGGGCTGTCCAACCAGCAGCGCACTCAGGGCCCCAGGGGAAAGTGGCCACCTCGCAGAGCTGTGCTTGGGGCCCCAGCCGTGGGTGGTTCCCTGAAACCACGTGCTGCAAAAATATGTTGGGCCCCCTCTGCTCAGGCCTCCCAGCGGGAGCAGGGGGCCAGACAGAGGTGCCAGGCTCCTAGCTGTGCTCAGCCCTGACTGCTCAGAGGCCCCAGAGAGAAACAAGGCGTGTTTTCAGCTGCGGCTCAGAGAAGTGGCCTGGCCAAGGTCACACATCCAGGAGGAGACAGGAGTCGCAGCCCTGAAACAGTGAGTGTGGGCATTTTCGCCTGCTTATTTTCCACGTGCTATCTTTCTAGTCACGGCACCCCAGTCTTCCCTTGGGAAAGGCCCTTCCCAATCTTAGTCCATGTTGTCGAGTGAGACTAACGTGTCTCCAGAATCTGGGGGTGAGCTTGTGACGCAGGCCTAACTAACCATCAGTGAGTTCATCCCCCTTGGCTACAACAGTTGATTCAAGGATGGGCATGTGATCCAACAGAAGCCAATTAGAGTCTGGCTTCGGATTATGGCTGAAATAGTTGGGAGAAAGAAAATGGGGCTACTCAGATGAACATAAAGACGTATTGGGGGCCACCAAGCCAGAAGAGTCTGCCCGAGGGTAAAACCAGCACAGAGGACAGCAGAGTGGAAAGGTGATACCAAATTCTGGCGAAATTCAGCCTCTGGACCCGGCCATGCCTGAAGCCACGTGCCAATAAAAGTCCTTTTCAGTTTAATTGAATTACTCGCTTGCCACTTGCAAATGAAAAGTCCCGACCCAAGTGGACCCCAACTCCATGCCTCTCCCAATGCCACGCCGCCGTCGGCTGGGTCCACCATGCCCCAGAGCACCATCCCAACCCCCGCCCCCAGGGGCTCTCCCCCAGCAGCAGCTCAGCCTCAGCTTGTCTCTGCTGCAGAAAGCTGTGTTCCCTTTAAAATCCGGCCCCTGTCAAGGTAGCATCCCAGGAATGGTGCTCAATAACCAAGAAGGGAGGGGAGCAGGTAGACACGTGGCAGCTGCTTTGCCGTGGGACCCACAGCAGGGCCCAGGACACTGCCCGTGCCCGTCTTTCTGCTTCCTCTCCAGTCACCCTGCAGGCTCTTCATACTTCGAGGAAGGAGACTAGAGACGGGTGAAATGGAAGCTCCAGTCCACCATCTCAAAGGAGGCAGGCACCATGGACAGGGACCGACGCGTAAAACTAGATGAGCTTTGCGTGTTGCCATTTTTGTTGTTCCGCAGATGTTTCCTTATGTCTGTGGAAGAAGGAGGAGGGGGAGGGGGGAGAGAGGAGGAAGGAGAAGGAGAAATCCCTTACGGAGAAAAGAAAACCTAGGTAGGGAGCTAGTCTGTGCCGGCATCTGCATGAATTTCCAGCATCACCATTGCTTTGACAAAAGGCAGCTGCTTTGCCATGGGCTCCTGTGTGACAAGCATCGTTTCTGGCAAGAGTCACATCCTGAGATCTCTAGTGCTGTCTGACTGACACGTCACCTCCTGGCCCGCAGGCAAGTTCTTGAGGGGTTCTGCTCTTCAAACCCCATGTGCCAACAGCCCTGAGGGGCCCCCATTCCCACCCACCCTGTGAATGGGATTCAGGGTGTGGCAGAATTAGTAAATACAGAAGCTGTCTCTGCTACTTTGCAGGTATCAGGACAAAAGACGCTCAGGTGGGCAGGGGCATATTTTGGGGGCGCTCAAACACTTGAGGTCAGTGGTTCATTTCAAATCTAAGTCTCGGAGCTTCCTTGTCACTTGGATTGGGGCAATGTGACTATTAGTTCTGTTCATTGGTGAATTAAGCTGAGCAAGTGGCCTTCTTTCAAGAGGAGGGGGCCACAGCCCATGCTAAGAGTCCCCAAACATTCAGCCTCCCCTGAGGTCACAGAAGGGTCGCCAAGCCTTTGTTTTTTCAGCTGTCATCTTTCTGCTCTGGGATTCGGGTTTCTGCAGCAGAGATATACCTAGGGCTCATGGAGGTGGTGGCCAGAGACGTCTAACACTCCAGGCTCTTTCTGACAAACACTCAGCCTCTTCCCTCCAGAGGCTGGCTGGATTGGATGGTGGTGGGTAAGACAAGGCCAGTGGTCCATAAAAGCAGGGGAAAGGCAAGGACGGGGATACTTGAGAGAGACCCAAGGATGTGATCACTCCCCCGACCCCATCTCAGGCTGTCCTTCCGCAGATGAGATGTCCAGGCGCCCTGCCTCTTGTGGAGCTGCTGATTCTCCCTGCACAGAACCAGTAAGAAGAGAGAACAGGGCAGAACCAGAATGCATGGCCAGAAACCCGACACAGAGCACCCCTGACACCAGTGCTGAAACTCGGGGTGATAGAGGTCCTGTGGCAGTCTGACCACAGAGGTCCTCCAGCGAGCACTTTTGCCTAGAACCTGCTGGTTTCCTTCAGAGCAGGCGCACGTGGACTTGGGCACTGCGATACGGCCACCTGGGCCCAGGAAGTGCCACCCCAGCCCACGTCTGCTTGTTTTCTGGCGAGGCCAAAAGCAGCTGTGCTGGAGCGAGGCCCCACTCAGGGCCTGCCCCCCGCTTTGCATCCCGATGAGGCTGGGGCAGGCGAGATGAGACCTGCGGCTTAAGGCCCCAGTGGACAGAACAGCGAGGGTGGGAGGCACGTCATTCTGTCTGCCTGTGTCCTTCAATCCCTTCATCCTTTGAAAGACTAAACAAGTCCTCGACATGCAAGAAAATGCAGGGGTGTGCTCCCCAAAAGGTTCAGAAACCACGGTGAGCCCAGGGAAGAGCTCGCTTTGTGTGTGTCTGTGTCTCCGTTTCCTCTGAGCCTCGCCACAGCATCTGCGGTGACAAGGGAGACAGGTGTTGACAAGGACTTGCTGTCCAGGAATTTTCCTTTATCCAGTGACAGCTCCATTCGTCTCACTGAGCTTTGCCCAGAGCTCCAGGCTGGCTGTGCCCTGGCTCTGTGAGCCGCAGGGCACAGTCAGCTGAGAAGAGCAAACCTGTGCCAGCCAGCTGGGGCTGGAGAGCCGAGCAGGGAGGCCGGCCAGCCGCCAGGGCCAGCAGTCAGGGCCTGGCAGGCAGGAAACAGGCGGGGAGGCCAAGGGGCTCAGGGCAGCTCTCACAGCGCCCCCTGGTGGCCGAGGGAAGCCCTAGCGCTGCCCAACCCCGGCTTCCACCCGCCAGCCAGGACTAACAGCCAGCACCTCCTAACATTGTGTGCCCTACAGGCTCTCCTGCCTCACCCTGGCCCTCAGCCTTCACTTTAGGATGGTAGATGGAGAGACACCTTGCTCTCCTGAGGGGGTGGGGGTAGGTGGGAGCAGGGGTGGCTGAAGCTGCACCAGGAGAAGGCTGGAGGAGGCCCCATGCACTACATGTCTGGAGTTCCGGTTCCACGTGGGCACAGACTGGACGCTTCATGCTGACTTGGCAGCTTGTTTCCGGTCCCTGCAGCAGTCTGTCAGCCCTGACTGCACCTAAGGGCGCTGTTCAGCTGAGGCAGGGTGCTGGGGGAGGCAGGCACGACATCTGAGCACACTCTCTAAAAACACCACCTTTCCAACAGTTTTTAAGGTGATATATTAACAAGTGTTATGATTTGGATGAAAATGACATCTTTTCAACAAATGGTGCCAGGACAACCGGATATCCATACGCAAGAGCTTACACACAAAGATGAGCTCAGATGGATCAAAGACCCAAATGGAAGAGCCGAAACTCTTAAACTCAAACGGAAAATAAGTATAAATCTTCAAGACCTTGGATCAGAGGTTTCTTGAAAGTGGCACTGACAGCACAAGCAAGAAAAGAAAAAAATGGTAAATTGGACTTCAAAATTAGAAACTTTGTACATCAAAAGACACGAACAAAGTGTGAAAACAAACCATGGAATGGGAGGAAAATTTGCAAATCTTCTGATAGTATCCAGAAAATATAAAGAACTCTATAATTCAGCCACAAGACAGACAACTCAATTTAAAAAACGGCCAAGTGACTTGGAAAGACATTTCACCAAAGAAGATAAATAGCCAATAAGCACGCAAAAATATCTGACATCGTTAGTCATCAAGGAAATTGAAATCACGACGAGCCTTTATACCTACTGCGATGGCCATGATAAAAAAGTGGAAAATAACAAGCGTTGATAAGAATGTAGGAAAACTGGAAGCTTTGCATATTCCTGGTGGTGGGGGGAGAGGTAAATGGTACAGCCGCTGTGGAGCACAATTTGGTAGTTCTCAAAAATTAAATAGAGAATTACTGTATGACCCGGCAATCCCACTGCTAAGTACATGTCCAAAAGAACTGAAAGCAGGGACTCAAACTGATCATTGTATGCCAATGTTCATAGGAGTATTACAACAGTCAAATGGCAGAAACAACCCAAGGGTCTACCATCCAATGAATTGATAAACAAAAGTGGTACATCCACAAAATGGAATAGTATTCAGCCAAAAAAAGAGATTCAGTACTGACACATGTCTAAACCTTGAAAACATTATGCCAAGTGAAATAAGCCAGATAATAAAGATAAATATTGTATATATAATATTTAGGTAAATTCATAGATATGGAAATTAGAATAAAGGTCACCGGAGCCCGGAGTGGGAAATGGGGAGTTACCGCCTAATGGGTGGAGTTTCTGTTTGGGGTAATAAAAAAGTTCTGGAAATAGATAATGGTGATGGATATACTTAATATCACTGAGTTGTACACTTGAAAATGGCTAAAATGGTAAATTTTGCTGTATTTTGCCACAATTAAAAAAAAAAAAGCTAGGGTGTTGTCTTGCATAGTAACTTCTTTGTAATAGGATCGGGGATCCTGGAGAAGCCAGAGTCAGAGAAGCTGCCCCTACTTAGGCCTGAGCATGCCCCCCCAAAAATAGGCAGTCACATCTGCAATCTGGTGGCTAGAAGAGGGAGCCCAAAGGTGACTGTCATCAGTGAAAGCCAGTCTCAGAAGTGTGACGGGTGAAGATGTAGAGTTTTAATTGCTCCTGAATTAATGTGCTTACTTCTCACCCCTGGGGCGCCTGGGTTTAATTACTGTCTTAGGTCACTATGCAAATGAGCTTGCTATCAATTCCTGTCCCTGCGGACAGCAGCCCTGATTCCCAAGCCTCACACTCACTCTGCAGCAAGAAGGGCAGGAGGAACGGGGATGCCACTGGCCAGGCGGCCTCCCATTAAGAGCTCAGGGGCATAATTAGATGAAGGTGGTGCCTGCCTGCCCCGTTTCTGGGTCTTAGCTGAGCTGGAGAGTTCGAGGTTGTGTCTAGGGCATCATTGCTACCTTAAGGCACAGAGAGATCAGCTGTCAATGGCAGAGAAGTCCCGGAGGACCTGAACTCACAGAACCCTTGGGAACAGAGCCTGCAAAACAGACCCTGCAGCAGGGCTGCAGGTTTGAAAGGCGCGGAGGGCCCGGCAGGTGTGCGAGGAGGGAGCGGGGCACTGGGGCCCACTGCTGTCTTCCCGGATCGCAGGCCCAGTGTTGCCCGCTTTCCAATCTAACACCCGGAAGCTGGAAGTTTTACAAGAAATCTGTTTCTTTTAGATTTTGATAGAAGTTTTTGAAAACACTGGGTCCAGGGGTTAAGGTTGGAGATTGACTGGGAAGGGGCTCCAGGAACTCTTGGGGTGCTGGAAAGCTTCTCTGTCCTGACTGTGGCACTGACTACCCAGGTGTATTTGTGAATTCGTGAAAACTCATCAAACCGTACACTTTGAACGGGTGCCTGTTACTGAATGCTCATTACCCCTCGGTAAGGCCGTTAAACTGCAGGTCAGCTCGGTGGGTCCCCATACTTCTCCCTGGGCTGCTGTGAGCTTTCTACCCCAATCTTTCCCTGTTGTTTAATCACCACTGGGGGGACTTTTGCATGCTCTAAAGACCCCCCTCCCCTTCCTGTGTCCCGTCCCTCCTTGGGCAAGTCTGTCTGTGCCTGTTTAATTCATTTTATCCCGAGTAGCAGCCTGAGTCGATGCAATCGTGTAGCATACTCACTGTGCGACAACCCAAGGCTGCACTCTCCTATTAGCTCCATTTTCCAGATGGGGAAACTGAAGTACAGGCCTCCCACGGACGGGCCAGAATCCAAGCCCGTCATCTAGCTCTTCTGTGCTCCCTGCCACTGCACAGCCTGCGCTGTGGCCGCTGTCGGGGGAGCAGGTGTTGGACCCCTGCGGCTTGGAGGAGGGCTGACTTGGCTGCACCTCCAGGTCCCAGCACAGAATTCGCAGCCACGAGGTAGGCTCCTGTCACAGCCCCCTCCCTGCAACACGGCCCAGCTCTGCAGACTGTCGACGGCATTCAGCCGCCATCTCCCAGCCTCAGCCGCATTCATCGAAACAGGACCAGGGCCGAGGTTTGCGGGGAAAACCGGGCAGCTTCCATCGTCTCCTCACAGGCTTGGCATCCTAGCTCTGCCAGGTCATCGGCAGCTCTGCACCAGTGGTTCTGCAGCTCGGCTGCACACGGCTCAGCTGGGGGACCGTAAATGTCACTGATGCTTTGGGTCCCATCCCAAGACGGGTGTTCTTTGGGCAACAGGGGCTTCACAAGCTCCCCCAGGTGACGCTGGTGCACGGCCAACACTGGAGAACCACTGCCTCACATTTTCAGGTGGTTTTTGTTTGAATGTCAGAGATGCAGTAATTTGGGGCTTGGAGGACATGAATGAAATAGCATGTTTTGGAGAAAAGCATTTGTAATATAAAGTTAAAAAAAAAAATTAAGTACTGAGACTACAAACATATGCTCTTGACTTTAAAAACACTCAAAATTCCTGTAAGCCCATGTGATCCAGAGACATGTCTAACCTCCCAAGATGTCATAAACCCCATGGATGGTTTCCTGGGAACTTGGAATTCACGCTGCCTGCCCTGACTCAGATGGCACCCCCGGGAAGTCCCTTGGTCTGCGATCCTTCCAGCTTTTGCCAGTCAGGAGCGTGCTTTGTTTCTGCTGGGTCAGAATTTATTGGTTACCGTCCTTACCCATCGAGCCCCAGGCGGTGGCCTTCTTTTAGGGTGGAGCACCTCTGAAAGAGCTCCTACCTACACTTGCCCTCGAA
>CM053502.1:2922349-2963362 GCA_028627145.1 Eidolon dupreanum
TCAGCCCGATGGCCCAGAGGCACACCTTGGGTGGTGGCTCATGAGCTGGGGCCCCAGGGTCAGTCACTGAATTCAGAATGAGGATAAGAATGTGATGACTTTCAGTTAGGGTTCCATTTCATGCCCAAATGTGAGGGCAGGCCGTTTCCCAAGGTGCCTTGGTGACTGGTGACAATTGCTGAGACGGGAAACACCAGGCAGCATCTGGCTAGGGATAGCAGGCCCTGGGGACGCCCCTCACCAGACCCCAGCGCTCCGCAGGCCAGGAGCAAGGACACAGGAAGGGCCACTGATCCAGGGAGGCCTCCCCATACTGCTTCCCTCTGCCTTGGGCCTTTTCTCCTTCCGGTGTCACTTGTCCACAAAGGCTGCCCTGTGTGGCCCTTCAAGTGAGTTTTCATAAGTTAGGACATCAAACCCACGGGCCAATTGGATGTGGCAACGCTGTCTGCGACCGGGCAGGCACACGCCCCCTCGCCACATGGCCTGGTGAAAAGCGCCATTGTGCTCTTGTTTCAGTGGACGCAGCGGAGGGTGGGTCAGCCAGCCAGACCTGGCCAAATGTCATCGACAGTTTCTGAGCCTTTAAAAGAAGAGCTCCCCCGAGCCTGTCCCAATCCCAGACCTGCGGCGGCACCATGACCCCTGCAGTGACACTCCTGCCCCTGCTCCTTCTGGGGGCCCTGGCCCAGCAAGAGGCCCAGCAAGAGGAGTCCGAGCAAAAGCCCGAGTGGACGTACTCAGGTAAGCCCCCCCTCGGGGGCTGCGGGGCCCCTTGTCACCCTCACCGTGAGGAAGGGAGCACCTGCCCCTTCCCGAGGGGCACGGCGAAGCCTGGCATTTCCCGGGCTGCGAGGCCAGCCACCCATGATGGCGTGCCATTCCTAGGCTGGGGTCTACCCGTCGCAGGCTCCACGTCTTGGGGTGTATAGAGGACACACTGGACTTAGACCTTGATTAAGGAAAGGAAGAGCTAGCTGTCCCCTCCGCAGGCCCCTGACGCCCTTGTAGCTTTTTGCTTTAAAACCCTTTCGGCCGCGGTGCCGGCTGGACAGCCCGCTGGCGCTGGCGGGCGAGGCCGTGGCGCTGGCGGGCGAGGCCGTGGCGCTGGCGGGCGAGGCCGTGGCGCTGGCGGGCGAGGCCGTGGCGCTGGCGGGCGAGGCCTGGCGCTGGCGCCGTGTTGGCGGGCAGCAGCTGCAGGCTCGCAGCGGCGAGCGGGGCTGGCGAGCGCTTTCTTCCCAGCCGTGAGTGATACCCGGTTTAACCAGGACGTCTCGGCTTGCGGAGAGCCCGGTGACCTTTACCTGGGCTCCAGGCTGCCACCGCATCGGGCGATTGCCACCGACCCGCTGACGCTCAGATCCGTTCGACCTTTCAGATGTGAGATCGGTGTGAATCGCGAGCCACAGGCAGGAAGGTCACGCAGGAAGGCCCCGTCTGGGGGGCGCGCATGCGAAGCAGCCCTTCCACGTGGCAGGCGAGAGAGCTCCTGCCTGCGCCCCCTCTTCTCTGTGCTGCACGGGGGACGGGGCCCCCCGAGGGACGAGGCCCGGGAGGATGCTCGCGTCCGCCGGCGACACCAGAGCCCGAGCGCTGCGGTGTGGGGCCCCTCGGCACAGCCTGCCTGGCCTGAGTCATGAGAAAAGTGTACACTCAGGGGGGCCGTATGTCACGTCGAGTCAAGGGCAACATATCAGGGATGTCGCAGGGAGGCTCTGAAAGTCCAGCTTCGGGGAGCGGAATGGCCGACTCTGGCCGACAGGACCCACACGCGGTAGTGGGGAGCAGACCTGGGCTTCTGCTTCCCGCGCCCGCTGGCCCTGGTGTGAAGGGCAGGAGGAGAGGGTGCGGCTGAGACCAGGAGGTGGGTCTCTGGAAAGTCACCCAGGCCCGGAGAACTCAGGGGGTGGTAGCTGCTGCGAGCGCCTTCCAGGAATCCTTCAGGAACCCCCCAAGGCTGGCAGGGGCCTGGCCAAAGCCTTTAGATCCATGAAGGGACTGTGCTTGAGACCTTGGCCTTGGGCCTGGCCTCTGCCTCTAAGAAAGAACAGTTTAAAAATTGGTTTGTATATTAAACAGGGAAGAGAAGGGCAGAACTGACTTTTCTCTTGGTTGCAAAGCTAAGAAGCTGCATGAGTCCCAAATATACGAGCATCTCTCTTAAAACAAGCTGTGCCCCAGGGGAAGGAGAGCTTGGATTCCCTGTCACAGGCAGGAGAGACCAGGACCCACAGCTGTCTGGGGGCCGAGTCACCCATTATAACAACTTGCTTTCATTAAAGTCGTTTTTGATTAGTAAGATAAATTTCTTTACTTTGGTATATTTTTTAACTCATCATTTGATACACTTTGAACCCAATGCTTCCTTTCTTGACCTGAATCCGTAGATATAGGTGCCCAGGTGGCCTTTACCATACTGGAAACCAACTGAAAGGGACTTGCACAAAAACACAGCGGGGAGGTCCAGCCGCAGCGGGTGGGGGCTGTGTTTCTGTTGGGGGCTGGGAAGCAAAGGAGCTAAAGGCCCCCAAGTGCCACACCCAAGGAGTCTCTGGTACATTTATCAGCTGACAGTCACCCAAAGGGAAAACTAAAGCAATGCATCAAAGACTTATATTGCTTTCAAAACACGTCGTGTTCCTAGAGCCAGTGGTTACAATGGTACAGGTCGGGGTCAGCACCCAAGCCCGGACACCGGGGTCCGTGGCGTCGATTCAGATGCCCCTCCTGCCTCCTTCTGAGGCCCACTTCTGCTTCCAAGAAGGCAGACCTCTGGCCTTGAGCCTGGCATCCTGCCTGGCCCCACTGGGCAGGCCTCCATCCTGAGTGAGCTGCTCACAGGGAGGGCTCCCCCAGGCACC
Organism: Eidolon dupreanum; assembly: GCA_028627145.1. Classification (NCBI taxonomy): domain Eukaryota; kingdom Metazoa; phylum Chordata; class Mammalia; order Chiroptera; family Pteropodidae; genus Eidolon; species Eidolon dupreanum. The sequence goes on from CM053502.1 coordinate 2,925,211, forward strand.
CCCTCCAGCTGTGTCCCCTTGGCTCTCTCCTGGCCGCTAGATCAAGCGCACTGGTCCGAAGACTACCCCGCCTGCGGGGGCCAGAGACAGTCGCCCATCAACCTGCAGGCGAAGAAGGTACAGTACAAACGCTTGCTGAAGGCCCTGCAGTTGACTGGCTACAAGGCCCAGGATGGCAAGTTCACCATGACCAATGTTGGCAAGACAGGTAAGGGATGAGTCACAGGTTCTAACCAGGGGTGGCTGGTGGAGTTCATCCTGGGAGCTGGAGGCCGCCAACATGATGCTCGACAGGTGTGTGGGCCTGGAAACTGAGAAACTCTCGCAAAGGTGCCCGGCCTCTGTCTCGAGACTCCGTTCCCCGATGGGCGATGGGCGATGGGCCCCACCGCCTCTCCCAAGCTCGCTCTGACCCTGCCGGCGGCGGGAAACTCAGCTGGCAGAGCCGCGGTGCTGAGGAGCCGCTTGGCCCACCTGCCTGTTCTTCTCTCTGGCCCTGGTCCGATTTTCTGTTTTCTCTGTTGAGGGATGAGCCCCAAGTACCTGACCGGTAGGCCCAGTATTTCTAAGAGGTCTGAAAGAAGCTCTTGTTTTCTGTTCTGTCCCAGAAAGGGGGTGAAGGTCAGACAAAAAAAGCTGGGTATTAGGGAACCCCACTTGAGAAGCCTGGATTGGAAAATGGGAAAATCCATGCTGTATGTTTGCAGAACTTCCTGAGGGCCGGAAGCCTATTCCTTTGGGGTCCCTGATCCACTCCTCAAACGTATCAAACATATTAGCTCTCACACTTCACATTACTTTTTTTTTTTATGTATTTTGGAAAAAAAAATTTTTTTTGCATTTTATTTTATTATGTGAGTATACAGTACATTGGTTAGACATTTGGGAATTTTTTAAAAATAAAAATTAGCTTTTGAGGTTATTTGGCTACTCTTTACAATTGGCTATATGTTTTCAGCAACCTCTAAGCACGTTCAGGAATTTTACCAAAGAAAAAAAAATAAGCTACACATTTGTAAATCTAATGAAATTTTCATGAATACTAAGTTTAACAATATGATGTAATTAAACATTTATTAATTTTGATTTGCAAGGTCCTTTTTTATATTTTAGAACCCAAGATACAAATATATATTTCTATATTCCTATATGATATTATTATATATACTTTAACAGATTTTATTTTTTAGAGCAGTTTTAGGTTCAGAACAAAACTGACTGGAAAGTATAGAAATCTCTCAAATGCCTCCTTCCCACTACACGCACGAGTTACCCCATTATAAACATCACTCACCAGAATGGTACCTTTTTTTTCCTTTACCAAGAATGAACTACACTGACACATCATCATCACCCAAAGTCCATAGTTTCCTTTAGGATTCACTCTCGGTGTTGTACATCCTACGGGTTGGACAAATGTATAATGACCTGTATTCATCACTATAATACCATGTACTGTGTTTTTATTGCTTTAATTATCCTCTGTGTTCTCCCTCCACCCCTACCCCTGGCAACCACTGATCTTTTTACTGTCTCCATAGTTTTGCCTTTTCCAGAATGTCTCATTAAGTGGAATCATGCAGTATGTAGCCTTTTCACATTGACAACTTTCACTTAGTAATATGCATTTAAGATTCCACCCTGTCTTTTCATGGCTTGATAGCTCATTTCTTTTTAGTGCTGAATAGTATTCCGTTGTCTGGGTGGACCATAGTTTATTTGTCCATCACCTACTGAAGGACGTCTTGGCTGCTTCCAAGTTTTGACAATTATAAATAAAACTGCTGTAAACATTCATATGCAGATTTTTGTGTGGACATAAATTTTCAACTCCATTGGGTAAAATACCAAGGATTTTGAATCGTATAGTAAAAGTATATTTAATTTTATAAGAAACTGTCAAACCATCTTCCAAAGTGGCTGCAGCACTTTTTGCATTCCCACCAGCAGTGTGTAAGAATTCCTGTCGCTCCACAGCCTCTCCAGCATTTGGTATTGTCAGTGTTCCTGATTTTGGCCATTTTAATAGGTGTGTAGTGGTGTCTCTTTGTTGTTTTAATTTATATTTCCCTGATGACACATGATGTAGAGCATCTTTTCATATGTTTATTTGCCATCTGTGTATCTTCTTTGATGAGGTGTCTGTAAGATCTCTGGACCATTTTCAAATCAAGTTGTTTGTTCTCTGATTATTGAATTTTAAGAGTTCATTGTATATTCTGGGTAGCAGCCCTTTATCAAATGTGTAGTTTGCAAATATTTTCTTTCAGTCTGTGGCTTGTCTTCTAATTCTTTTGATACCATCTTTTGCAGAATAGAAGTTTTTAATTTTAACATAGTCTATTTTATCAAATATTTCTTTCATGGACTGTGTCTTTAGCGTATCTAAAAAGGAATCACCATACCCAAGGTCATCCAGGTTTCCTCCTATGTTATCTTCTAGAAATTTTATAGTTTTGCATTTTACACTTAGGTCTGTGTTCCATTTTGAGTTAATTTTGGTGAAGGATGTATGGTCTGTATCTAGATTTATTCTCTTGCATGTGGATATCCAGTTTTTCCAGCACTATTGTTGAAGAGACTCCATTGTGTTGCCTTTGCTCCTTTGTTAGAGATCAGTTGAGTATATTTATGGGGGTCTGTGTCTAGGCTCTTTATTCTGTCCCACTGATCTATTTTTCTATTCTTTTACCAGCACTGCACTGTCTTGATGACTGTAGTTGGGTAGTATCAGTTCTCCAACTTTGTTCTTCTCCTTCGGTATTGTGTTAGCTATTCTGGGTCTTTTGCCTCTTCATTTAAACTTTAGAATTCTTTTGTTTAGGTCAACAAAATAATTTGCTGGGATTTTGATTGGGATTGCATTGACTCTACAGATCAAGTTGAGAAGAACTGACATCTTAACAATATTGAGTCTTGCTATCCAGGACCATGGAATGTCTCCATTTATTGAGTTATTTTTGATATCTTTCATCAGAGTTTTATAGTTTTCTTCATATAAATCTTGTACATATTTTGTTTGGTTTATACCTATGTATTTAATTTTTTGGGGTGCTGATGTAAATGGTAGTATGTTTTTAATTTCAAATTCTACTTTATATTTTTATGTGCCTCATTTTTATTATTAGATTAAACAGACATAAAATTACATTCTAATAAAAAGTAATTGAAAACATACTCAGGTATTGAAACAAATACCACGAGAGTTTCTAAAGCTTATTCTCAATTTCTATATTTTATTGTAGACTAGTATCAGTTGGTGGACTGTTAGTATATGTATTTTTAATTCTCCCAAATGTATAAGCTCCAGAAAAACATAAAGGCCTTAGGTACTGGGCTTCTAGTGTTCAGTGAGAAAAACACTACTGTTCTCTCGATAGGTACTATCAAGCCCCCTCCCTTTGTTAGTTTCCTTGAGAGGAGAGGCCATCCCTCGTTCTATCCCAGTACCTGGCCTGGAGCCTGGCACAGGTGAGATGCATTCAAGGGGACAAGACCTGCGTTTGAAAGGATGGATCCCCAGAGAGGCACTCAGGAGTGACGGAGTCCTGAGCACGTTTGGATCTTTGACGGCTGCAGCAATGAGGCTGGTTTTGCCTTTTTTTTTTTTTTTTTAACTCTTATTTTGAAATAGTTTTAGACTAGAAAAATTGCAAAAATAGAACAGATAATTCCCATACACTTTTCTTCCACTTCCCCTAATATTAACATCTTTCCATCCTATAACCATACTGCACTGAAACAACACGATTCGCTATGCCACAGACCTCGTGTGAACTTCATCACTTTCTCATTGATGTTCTTTTTCTGGTCCAGGGTCTAACCTGAGATCCCGCATCACACTTTCCTTCCTGTTTCCTCCGTCTCCTCCAGTCGGGGTCAGTTTCTCTCTTTCTTAGACGTTCGCAACCTTGATTTCATGGTGTCACAAACTAGGAGGCGGCACGGGGTGAGGGTTTTAACCACACGTGAGGAAGATAGCGACCTCACCTTGGCCTTACAAACAGTGCTCCTTCTGGGTAGTAAAAGTCATCAAAATAGTCTCAAGAGGCCCCGCTTCCTATTCCTACAGTGTGGGCAAATTCTAAAGTGGCCAGGGGTGGAGACTAGAATTCTAGTTTCCACACCCCTTAGCCATATCTTTTCAGGTCCTTGACCTGCCCCTGTGAGGTCCTGCCCTTTTTGTTCTGGGCGGGAAGGTGTGTGCTTTGGGAGAGGCACCTGCCCTGCCCAGCTTGCTCAGTGCCCGGTCCCCATCACGCGCTGTGTGCCGGGTGCTTCGCCTCGTTGGTGATCCCGCTCACGACACTCGAAGCCAGTCTGCGGTGCCAGCCTGCCTGGGGAGGAGGCAGGTGCCTAACCGGGAGGCCTGGCAGGTCCATGCGGCCTGCGGCAACCCTTGCCCCTTGTCTTCTCTTCTAGTGATGATCAACCTGCCCTCCTCCATGCGCATGGTGGCCTCCGACGGCACCAAGTACATAGCCCAGCAGATGCACTTCCACTGGGGTGGTGCGTCCTCCGAGATCAGTGGCTCTGAGCACACCATCGAAGGGATCAGATATGCAACAGAGGTACCTCGAGGACCCCGACCGGGTCCTCTGTCCTTCTAACCCTACAGTCGCTTTTCTTATTAAAACAACCGAAGAGACTTCATGCAGTGGTGACAGCCAAGTCACCATGAGGTCGAGTGTGTTTTTCATACCTTCGCAGCTATTCACTGATCACCGCTCTGTGCCGGGGGTTCAGGCAGGGTCCCCGTCCTCGCAGAAGTCATAGCAAGGCAGGAATTTACAGCCCACATGGTGGGGCAACATGTCTTTACTTTCAGCTGGATTTCTATGCGTTAGATTTTCTGGGTTTCCTCTCTCGCTTAGATTTGTCCTTAGGGTGACCACGGGTTTACGGTGGCCTCCTGGGGCAAAATGGCTCATGTCACCACAGAGACCTCAGAAGAGCCCAGTGGCCTCATAGGATCCCTGGGGACCCCGCCAGCTTGTCTGCTTGGAGGGAGGTGGGGTCAGGGAAATGCCCTGGAATTGCCATCGCCCCAGAGTCCCCCTTGTGCTCTTTCCAGTTTGGAGAGCTTTTCCAGTTTGGAGAACTTCCTTCCAGTTTGGAGATCTCACAGCGTAAATGGAGGGAGATGGAGGCGGGAGCTGTTTGTGTGGGACGGTCTGAGGCCTCAGACGCAGCGTCTTTGTTCTCCTGTTCTGAAAACCTGAGGCATTCGAAGTCTGCATCAACCGCCCTTGACTTACCTTTTCTTGTCCCCACAGATGCACATCGTGCACTACAATTCTAAATACGGTAGCTTTGAAGCAGCCGAAAAAGAGCCGGATGGCTTGGCCGCACTGGCAGTTCTCATTGAGGTAGGCTGAAACTATGCGTGCAAAGTTATAGATTAGCATCCACACGAGGCGTTAAACGTAAATGAGAGTCTTCCTTCCTGTCCCTCCTCATTCGTTCCTGAGGTCACAATTCCAGAGAAGAACTATGTAAGCTTCCCAAGAGGTGGAAAGTAAAAGGTGAGATCGACTTGAGAACTGGATGAACTTTAAATATACGTCTCAGCCTTCACCCAGATTCATCAGCAGAAGGTGCAAACCTAAAGCGCTTTGGGGGTTTGAGCATAACTTCTGCTAAAAGTGTTGACTGACCAAAAAGCAATGCTGACCCTAGTTTTGGCCCCTAGGAATCCAGGCTAAAAAATAAAAATGATATTTAGGAACTAAGCAGAGACAGATACACTTAGATATAGAGAAAGAAAGGCCATGTGATGATGGAGGCAGAGATTAGAGCTGCTACCCACAGAACAGCAAGGATTGTTTGCGACAACCAGAAGCTAGGAATAGGCAAACAAAGATCTTTCCTGGAGCCTTCAGAGGGAGAATGGCCCTGATGACATCTTCATTTCAGACTTCTAGCCTCCAGAAAAGCAACGAATAAATAAATTGAGTAGAGCTGAGACATCAGCTGCTACAAACTGCTGTGCAGACATCGTGCAGATGAAGCATTGGCAGATTACTAAACAGAGAGACAGACCGACAGACAGACACACCCAGGGAAAATATTAAACATCATAATTCAGATTTGCTACCATATATTACCTAAGATGTCCAGTTTTCAACAAAAAGTTGGGCATGCAAAGAAATAGGAAAGTGTGATCCATATTTAGGAGAATAAAAGTGGTCAATAGAAACTGACTCTGAGTGGACCCAGAGTAATTTAGCAGACAATACTTTAAAACAACTATCATGAATATGTACAAAGGATTAAAAGAAACTGTCTTCAAAGAATTAAAGGAAAATATGACAACAATGATCCAAAAAGGGAGCTTCCTTCCTGTCCCTTCTTATATTGAAAGAAATAGAAACTATAAAAATGTACTAAATAGAAAGGCTAGAGCTGAAAAGTATAATAAACAAAATGAAAAAATTCTGCTCAAAGCAAATTTGAGGCAACGTAAGAGAGATTCAGTGTATTTAAAGATATATCAAATAAATTATTCAATCTGAAGAATAACAACAAAAAAAAAGACTGAACAAAAATGAACATAGCCTTAGAGACTCATGGGGACAAGATCACATATCCCAACATATATGTAATGGGAGTCCCAGAAGGAGAGGAGAGAGAGAAAGTGGCAGAAAAAATGTTGAAGAAACAATGGCCAAAAATTTTCCAAATTTGATGAAAAATGTTAATTTACTGGTCTAAGAAACTCAACGAACTCCATATTTGATTAACATCTAGACATATCAAAGTCAAATTACTAACAGCATCAAGAGAAAAAAAATTCATTTTATGTACAAAGGGACAGTATGATTAATGGCTGACTTCTCATTAGAAAGTCATCAGAAGGTGGTGGAATGGCTGTCAATCAAGAAGCCTACGTCCAACTAAACCACCCTTCAAAAATGAGGTGAAATAAAGATGTTCCCAGGTAGACAAAAACTGAGAAAATTGCTATCAAATCTGTCTTAGGAGAAATATTTAATGAAATCCTGGCTAAAAGGAGATGATACCAGACAGTAACTCAAATCCACAGAAAGAAATGAAGAGTGCCAGAAATGGTGAATGTATGGGTAAATACAAAACACTGTATACATATTTTTTTATTCAAAAAAAATCCATAAGATTGCTTAAAACCATAATAATACCACTGTATTATTGAGTTTATAATATATGTAGATGTAATTATGTATGACAAAAATAGAAGAAAAGATAGGGAAGAAAATAGAGCTATATTAGAGCAAAGTCACTACATTTTACTGGGATTAAGTTAGTATCAACCCAACATCAATTGTGATAAATTGTATATTATATCCACTGGAGCAACCACTAAGAAAATAACTAAATGTGGTTCAACAGTACACTACAAGTATTTGTTTAACATAAAAGGTGGAACAGAGGAACAAAAAAAAAGACACGACACATTTAGAAAACAAATAGCAAATGGCAGTTATAAATCCGAGAAATCTGAGTTCATATGCAATACAGGAATTGGATCAACACCACTGACTGAAAGGAACCACTGAAAATAGACCATTTTCACCAAAAGCAACTTCTCTGACTTTTGGAAGGTCGACACGCATACAGATAGATGATAGATAGATAGATAGATAGATAGATAGATAGATAGATAGATAGATGATAGATAGATAGATAAAAAGTGATCAGGCAGTAGGCAGAATTGGAGCAGTTTTGCTTTGGACATTTGCTTTCCTCCTCCCAGCCAGGTCTTGACAGGGTCACTGGGGATATTTTAACAGTGGCTTTTGGCCATTCCCTGAGCATGTCACCGATTACCAAGAAGCTCCCCAAATGCTTCAGATTGTGTCTCCCTGGAAGAGACTGGTGAGCCCAGGCAGCTGGTAGCAAAGAACAGCCAGACTGTCCCCTCAGCACACCTGGGGCATGGATAGTGACCTTCTTCTAGCCCTTGTGGCTCTGCCCAATCTGCCAGAACACCAAACAGATGGATTCATGGGGACAGTGCCAGAGGTGTCTTCCCCAGTTGACTTAACTGGTCGGTGTTTCTCCTGCAGGTCAGCGATTATGGTGAAAACACTTATTTCAGCAACTTTATTTCTCAGTTGGAAAACATCAGGAATCCAGGTAAGGGGAGCCATCGGTGGCTGCAGGAGGGAAGGGGAATGAGTGTGAGCGTAAGGTGGGGACAGACGGTGGGGACAGGAGGACAGGCAAGGGTGGTGCTGGTGGGGAGGATGGCAGATAAGCCCGTTAGGGGCGCGCATCCCTCTGTGTGAGATGTCCTTCCCAGCGGTTCATGCTCTTGGCTCAGGCCTCCAACACTTCCAAGAAACCTGATCATAAACTCTACCTGTCGATTGCCACGATTGGAACTTCTGGATGGCCAGAGTCCCATTAACTAGGGATATCCTCACTTAAGTGACTGTCACCTTTGGCCCCAGCTGGCATGATGGTCCTGGCCCCTGGAGAGAGAAGTCCTCCTGGGCTTCAAGCTGAGAAGACTCTCAAGAGTGAACCCCCCATCATCGTGCCTGGACCCAAAGACACGGAGGGTCGGGGCCGGTCTCCCTTCCCTCTGCCGAGTGCCTGTCAGAGCGATTGCCTACTCCCATAGTCAGCCCTTGACCCTGAGCAATACCCGTGTCAGCCTTGAGGCCTTGGTTTTGTGCATCCCACTTTGGCCTCATCTCCCAGACTCCAGCCCCCTGACTTCCATCTTTACTCCTTCCCCAATTCTCCTGACCTCTAATGCATGGGCTTCCATGTTCTCTCTACTGGTCAGGCCTTGTGCCCTTCATCTCTCTTTACTTAGCTTGGGTTCCACACACCCAATAGTTATCGTTCTGACACGCCTAGACAAACACCCTCCACGGTCTCACCCTGCAAAGCCCCAGCCCGTCTCCCACCTGCTCGGAGCCTGTAGCCAAATGGCAGAACGTGGCTAGACAGAAACACAGACATCTAACTGATATTTTTATTCATAGCTATGAATGTCAGCAAGTACTAATTCTGCCTGGAAATCCTGAAATACTCCGCTGGGTGTCCGCTTTTTCCCTCTCCAAAATTATTCCTTAACATTTTCCTCTTTCCTGAAGCCCCTTTGCCCTGGCCTCAGCTTCTCCCTTGGAGGAGATGCCTCGCTTCCCACTTCATCAAGAAGGAACTCACTCAGCTTCTTAACATGCCCGGGCCTGACTCTGTTACGATGGAGGAAACGTCCTTCTGTCCAAGACAACCCTCCCTGCGAGTGCCGACCTCACCCCTTCTCATCCTCCGGCCTTTTCGCCTGCATCACTGATTTCTTCCCCTTCGTTGGATCTTTCCGCTTAGACACAATTTTGCTCTAATATCTCCCCCCTCGACACACAAACAAAAGTGTCTCTTGGCCCCATCATTCCCCCTGCTTCCTCCACATTGCTTTGATAGTCTCATGCTGAGCTCAGGGGCCCAGCGACACTGACGTGAATGAAAAAACCCTCTAGACGCAGCGACAGGTGCAGGTGCTGCGGAGGCTTGGGACACCCCGCGTCAGTCCCTCTCCTGCCCCCTACCTGCGGCGGAGCTTGGTTCCCAGTGGGCGTGGCAGGAAGAGGTTCAGACCAGATGCCTGAGCCTAGGCCCCCGCTTGGTTCTGATTCTGCCTCTCTAATCTCTGTACCCACTTCTAAATGAGCTCAAACCAAGGAATGTCGTTCTCTCTTTGAGGGCGCTTACCCAGAGGCCCGCAGGAGTCATAATTAGTTTGTTTCACTGATCGTAAGACGTATCCTCAGCCTGACGGTGACAACGATGAGAGGACAGTCACACTCACGAGTACTTTCCTGTGTGCTGGGTCAGTGTATTTTACAAACCCGTTCCCCTTTACCCTCGCAGGAACCCTACTGATTATTCCCATTTCACAGATGAGGAAGGAGCCTCAGAGGAGAGTGTCTGGCCAGCCACTCAGTGGGAGGGTGTGGTACCTGAGCAGGTCTCTCCCCAAAGTCTTCACTCTTTACCCCTCCCAGGAAGTGGCAAACTGGGCAGATATTTCCCAATAATCGGCTTCCATGTTCTTCTGCTTAAGTCAGCAGAGCTGAATGTGGTGAGGTCAAGACTGAGCTGTTTTCTCGAGGGGCAGCAGCTGTTCCTAACATCCCCGTATCTCTTGTTCCCTCTGTTAGGACAAAGCACAGTTCTGAACAGCCTTGACCTTCAGGAAATGCTGCCCCAAAACCTTCATGACTACTACAGCTACAAGGGGTCAATCTCATCTCCTCCCTGTTTCGAGAACGTGCGCTGGTTTGTGCTGGCAGATTCCGTCAAGCTCTCCAGGGCACAGGTAATGCATGGTGTCACTTCACCGAAGTTCCTCCTTTTGACTTCCTGGTTAACGAGAACACTCCCCCAAATCTCACCTGATGCTGACACCTGTGGTGTTTTCCACGAACATGGCTGCTGTGCCTCACCTATGCTGCTGTGGGTGATCTTACCAGTGCTGTGGCAGGGATGGGCAAATAGGCATCAGGGACCCGAGGAACCATTGTTGATGTAGCAAAAGGACCAGACCTCCAGGTCGGAGGAGAAGAGTTGCACAGCGAAGTCAAATACCCGTTGAGCGCTGCTCTTGTTGCCCCTGTCTAGGCCCTCAACATACAAAACCCTGTCCTCCTGGATCTTACATTCGAACTTCATAAGTAGACGTACACAAGAAGGATAGCTTCACATTTAGCTCTTTACGAGCTAAAATACCTGTAGCCCTTTGAGGAGATGAGCTGTATCAGTCATCTTTTGTCCTCCAGCATAGTATGGGTACATAATACATAAATATTTCTTGAGTAAGACAAAGCAGGGGTCCCCAACTCCTGGGCTGTGGACTGGTGTTGGTCTGTGACAGCAGGCCGCACAGCAGGAGGTGAGTGGCGGGCGAGTGAGTGAAGCTTTGTCTGTATCTGCAGCTGCTCCCCAGTGCCAGCATCACCACCTCAGCTCCGCCTCAGATCTCAGGTGTTAGATTCTCATAGCAACTCTGGTCCCTGGTGCCAAACAGGTTGGGGACCACTGAGATAAAGGACAAATGTTGTGAGGTTGCAAAGCAAAGCTGACGTTTACTTCTGGGTGATATTCTTCTTCAGAAACAAATATTTCTTTTTCTTAAATGTTTCATTTTACTACTCCAAGAAAAAGTGGAAAACTCCCTATTCAAGGATATATACACAGAGATATGTTCGAATCAAGTTGGAAGTGCCCCCAGATACCTAGCAGAAGCAAATGTAAATTATCTCTGGAAAAATGCACCTTAAATCCAGATATTGAAGAATTTCCACCAGTAAAGTTATCTGAAATTAGCTCAATTTAAAAAAATTACAAAATACACAAGGGAAAAGACACTATGAGTAAACATCAACAGAATCAGACCTACAATGATTTCAGATAGTGAAATTATCAATTAATATAAAATAAGAATGTTTGATATGTCTAAAATGTATAATATGTACAATCAAACATATTTAGTATATTTAATATGTATAAGAGCTTTAAATATAAGAAAAGAATAAATAAAGTATAAAAATGACCAAGTAGACTTGGAAAAAGACCCATATAGAATTTCTAGAAATGAAAAGATAGTAACTGAAATTAATAACTCAGTAAATGAGTTTAATAGCATGTTAGATACAGTTCAAAAAAGAATTGGTAAACTGGAAGATAGAGCTGAGAAAATTATCTAAAATGCAGCACAAAGAGAAAAAGAGATGGAAATATAAAAAGGAAGTAAGGAGACATAGAGAATATAGTGGAAAGGTTCAACAAATGTCTAATTAAAATTCTAGGGGAAGGGAGGTAGCGTAGAGAAGAGGTACAATTTGAGAAATATTGGCTGACAATTTTCCAGAAGAGTTGAAAGATACCCAGTCATATATATTCAGTAAGCCCAATGAGTTGATGTAAATTAAAGATAAAAATCCACATTAAACACATCACAGTGAAACCACAAAACATCAAAGACAAAGAAAAGATTTAAAAATCAGCCAGAGGAGAAAAACAAATGATCATGAAAAGAATACTATTAGACAGAGAGCTGATTGAACACAGCAACAATGAAAGTCAGAAAGCAGTGAAATCATATTTTAAAAGCAGCAAGAGAAATGAATAGCTGATCTAGAATTGTGCATGTAGCAAAAATTTATTTCAAGGATGTAGACAAAATACAGATATTTTCAGAAAAATGAAAATTGAGCTTGCTACTTAACATATCTCTGTTTACTTCTTTCTTTCCTTTCTGCTCATAGAAAAAGATTAAATGAGATTTTTGGAAGAATAAATAGGAGAATGAATGGATGAATCAATGCATGCTATGAAATGTGCTATGCCTGACACATAGCACCCAGAACCTCCTCAGAATTTGGCGATCTCACAACTAAATCCAAGATCTAGTTCAATTTCTAATGAAACCTTTTAAAACCACCCAATGCCTCTTCCTCTCCATAATTCACTTCATGTTGCCTGCAGATTTTGAAGCTGGAGAATTCCCTGCTGGACAGCCAAAACAATACCCTCCAGAATAATTACCGTCAAACCCAGCCCCTAAATGACAGGGTGGTGGAAGCCAACTTCAAGAATCGCCCTAATAACCGTGAGTAAGATCGACCCCTATTTATTCTTCACAATTTGTTGACTCCTGTTTTCTTCTTCTTTCTCTGGGTAAATCCATCTCTTCTGGCAATAGAAAGAGAGGGGAGTCATCTAAATAGCAGGAGGTTCAGAGGGACCAATCTGAACAGGGCTTGGGTGATGGGGATGATGCGTTTCCCCAGTCCTGGCAGTGGAGTCAGTGAGTGGAACAGGGGGGCCATCGAGGATGGGTGACTATATGATATATGACCTACCTGATCCTAGCCAAAAGTAATAGGAGAAACGAGATGTCAGCTTTCGGGAAAAAAGATGCTCCGATGCTCCTCTAAGAGTGTAGGCTGAAGTTAACCTTGTTTAATCTGATTCAAATTAGTTCCCACACATCTTCATCTTGGTATGTACTACAAGCCCACTCCCAACTCCGGTACATTCCCTCCAGGTATAGTTAACCAGACCATGTGTCCTTTACTATACTTTTGGGGGAATCAAGCCTGGACACCAGGGCACTAGAAGTAAGTATAGGCAGTCCAGCTTCCCCTGGAATTACGACCCCATTGGGTCAGGTTCCAACTGTGTTCTTAGCTCACCTCATTTCTGTGGTCACAAGGATGTAAATATTCTGTCATTTTCCCATCTTTATTTTTTGCCTTCTTCCTCGTTAAGTTGTAGGGAACCATACACATTCCCTGAATTTATTGTCTTTACAATGTATTTCTATTAACCATTCTTGACACCTTTGTATCTTCTAACACAATAGAATGGCTCACCAATCGATATTACCCCATCTTTATATGTATTTTTCAAGATTTTTAAGTGTCTATACATACTCCACCTTCCTCACAACAAAATAAAGGCCCGTTTGTGCTTTCTCCCCATCTTTCCTGGTTCATTGATTGTTTTCTCTTGCATCGGTTTTCTCCTTCAATACAATCCTAAGAGAGAAAAACGATACCAGCTATAATTATCATTTCCTCATAAACTATATATGATATTAACAGTAACAATTTCTTTTCTCAAAGAGTGGCACCTGTTTTAATTTCTGATTAAAACAGTGGAAACTATCATCCATGAAAAAGAAGTAAGAAGAGATATGAGTTAGACACACCGATGGAAATTGATTGAAATAGAAATTTAAGGGCTAATTATCCTCCCATCCAATCATGCGCATTGATACTTTGAAATTATAAACCAACCTAAACTTCTCTGTAGTGTTTAGATGCAATAAATCACTTTGGAAATTTATCATTTAAGAATTTCTCTTTTCTATTCCTTTGTACCACTTCAAATAACCCTTTCTTGCCCTACCCCAAGGGACCCAGGTGATGGGACAGAGATCAAGGTGGGAGGTATTTTCAGGACCGAGATGAAGAAAAAAGCAGTATTAATCAGCTTAAAGCATGAGCTAGTACAGGAAGAGATGGCCTTCCCCTGAGCCCATGCCCTGCCCTGTATCTGGAAAATGCTGTGTGTCTCGCTGTGGTTTGATTAACTGCGACAAGGTTGAGAAGTACCCAGCAGAATGGCCATTATTTGTATTGGTCGGTTACATTCATGGAGGCTGCATCCTTAACTCACCCTTCATCTGCCTCTTCACCTGTGATGGAGCGCACCCTCCTTCTGCTGAATTCCTGGATCTCCCATCATTACTACCTTTGCTGTTCCGTGTTGTTATTCAGCATGTCCAAAGCCCTTGCACATCTGACTTCATTCGCCCCTCAGGGCGATTCTCAATGAAGCAGCATCATCCTCAGTTTACAGACAAAGAAACCAAGAGGCAGGAAGGCCGGCCGACTTGCCTAAGATCTCCCAGGCAGTAGACAATAAGGCCAGGGTTTGAACGCCGGTCTTCTGTACCCCAGCTCTTTGAACTACAAAGGCCTTCCTTTTCATTTGTTCGGCAAGCTTTGTAAAGCGCCTGCTACGTGCCAGACGTGGGGCCAAGGACTGGGGTATAGAGATGGGTGTAGAGCTCAAGTCCAGCAAGCAGCACAGACATTTCAATAACCAATTGCCCTACCGTGCGGAGAACAACTGTTTAAAACCTCCACAGAGGGGCTGGTGCTTGGCCTGGGTTTGGAAGGCTGTGAAGTTCACCTGGTGAGCCAGGTGCGGGAGGGGCGGGGGTGCTGCGGGCCGATGGTGCCGGTCGATCAGAAACATGCAGGGAAGTGAGAGTAGCTGGGAGGGGCCAGAGGGCCGGGTTCCGGGCAGCTGGCAGGGGACGAGGGGGGAGAGTGGCGGTGGCGGGTGAGGCGTCACTGGCGCCTCGTGCCACTAAAGGGATTTCGTCCTGTGGGTGACAGGCACCTACTGCAGGGTTCTTAGCTTTGGGAATGACATGAAGACACGGTAGGATTCACTCTTTCAAACAGAAATGAGTGTCTATGATGAACTGGAGATGAAACAGGGACTAATTCAGCCAAGGAGCTTAGCTTCCTGAGGGGCAAGAGGTGCTACAAACAAGTAAACGAAGGTGTAAGCAAACAGGGTTACATGTGCCTGCAGGTATTTGAAAACAAAGGAAAAAGGAACCAAAATTAATTATAAGGGTTACCTAAAGTGGACATGCAGGGCAAAGAGGGGAGGATGGGGCTGGACAATGGATTTTTCTGGATACACCTTGTTTGGTAGTTTCGGCTTTTGGACCTTGGGTTTCATATAGTTATAAAACAAAAATAAATTTAAAAGATTATTTTAAAATCCCTAGATCTTCAGGTAACTTAAAATATAAAACCATAGTAAAGCAATTAAACAATTGTACATTGAGTTGGTGGCATAAACATAGGAGAATTTTCCCAAGTTATTTTAAACACAGTGTATTTATTTTCATACCTAGTGGGGTAGTACCCTAAGGGCAAGAAGATCTGCAAAAAGTTCCTAAACAGTACTCAGGAATCTTGTTGGTAAGAATACTGATACGTTGTTACGAAGATCGGGGGTGGGGGGGGGGCGTGCGCATGCGCAATTGCTATAAATGCACAAATGATTACGTGTATGTCCTTAGCGATAAGATTTTCCATCTAAAAAGGAGATCCAAATATAAAACCAAAACAGCTAAGTAAAAACTCCAGTAATCATAAATCCGAATAGGAAAAATCAGCATGCGTTTATCGATTCTTTTTCCTAAGAAGCGTGTATTTCCAGCTCGGTTCACCTTCCAGGTGGAGAGACAGGAGTAACCCTGCAGCGGTGAACGCCGCCTGCTGAGACAGGGATCTCGCGATACTGCTTCCCACTCTGAGGAACCCACGGTCCTTGGAGAAATGACTGATACCAGATCTGGGGCAAGGATACACAAGATGAGCTTGGGATAGCTTTTTAGGCCAGAAAACAAGAAATCTAGGATGACTGGAGTCCTGCCTAAAAGACACAGGGGCGGTCCTGAAGTGGCTCGTGGGACAACTGGAAGACTCACTGTAACGAATTGAAATATATCAAATATACGGAAATACATGAGTTCATAACAGTACTGAAAAAAAAAAATAAAAGAAAACTCATTGGTCCATTTTCGGGCTTGCTAGGGATCTGTAAATTGGCAAATTGAGGGAGAGAATCAAGTATTTGTCCTGCCTGTCCTGTTCAAATTGTATTTCAGAGGAATCTCATAGTCGGTTCGATTAGTTTCTCATGGCTGCTTTAGCAAATGACCAAAAACCATGTGGCTTAGAAAAACAGAAATGTATTTTTTTTTCACAGTTCTGGAAATCATAAGTCTGAAATTAAGGTGTTTTCAGAGCCAACCTCCCTCCAAAGTCTCTAGGAAAGAATCCTGCCTTGCTTCTTCCAGCTTCTGGTGGCTCCAGGAGTCCTTGGCTTGTGGCTGCATCACTCCGATCTCTGCTTTCTCCTCTTCTCTGTGATTGTGTCCCTCTGTCTTTTTTAAAATGATGTTTGTCATTGAATTTAGGGCTTACCCAGATAAGCCAGGACAATCTCATCTCAAAATCCTTAAGTACATCTGCAAAGATCCTTTTTCTAAATAAGGTTACATTCACAGTTTCTGGGTGGACATATCTTTTTGTGAGGCTGCCATTCAACTCACTAGAGCTGGTGAATGAAAGTTCTTGGAGCAATTCCCTCTAGTAAATTCAAAAGGAATCACGTGGCAACCTAAGTGAAATCATAGACTCAGGTGATGGTCACCCTTGGTTGCTAACACCAGTGGACGGAGGGTTGATTTGTACGATGGATGGATTAGGCTGATGACCTGTAGAAATACTGAGTGGTTAATATGTCTCCACGTGGCACAAGCTGACATTTTGTGCCTTTTGTACCTTCAGCTCTGCCACTGAAGACTAGTTGCAGAAGAAAAATTTGTTAGAACCGAAATCTAATTAAGCCTTTAGCTATAATGAGAAGTTTTCAGGAAATTCAGGAGCTAGAAGAATGTATTCACCAAGAAGATATAAGCTCCATGAGGAGTTTTTTTTGTTTGTTTGTTGTTTGTTTGTTTTTAATCTTTCCATAATAAACTCTGGGTACCAAAGAAGAGTATCTGGCACATCAAGGTATACTCAATGAAAATGTGCCAAATGAATGAATCCAGACCATATAAAGAAATCCAAAAAATCAATAAGAAAAGGACTAGCAACCCGAGAGAAAAATCATAAAAAGGAATGAACAGACAGGAGAGGAAGTGGGAATGATCAATAAAATACATAAAAAGATTCAGTCTCGCTAGTAATTGAGGTCATGAATATTAAAACCACGAGATAACATTTCCCGCCCCACATTGGCAAAAAACTTTAAAGTCTGACACCACCATGTACTGCTTAGGATGTGGCATAATCTTCGATCACCGCCAGTAGGAGTGTCAACTCCGAAAGCGGCGTGGTTAATACCTCGTAAGATGGAGCATGCGCAGATCCCATAACCCAGAACCCTGCACGGATGCGTCAGAAACAACAACGTTCAGGTCAGCATTACCTGTAATCGAAAAACACGGAAAAAGCCTAAATGTTTGTCAACCGGATAACGTAAAATAACCAAACCAGGAAGTAGTAAAGACTTCATGAACTGGAACTGCACATGTCAACGTGGTGGAAAGTCACGAGCTTGATGCTGAGCCGCAAAAGCCAGTCGCTGGAAAAACGCACAGAGTAATTTTATTTGTAAAAAGTCGAACAATAACAATATTTACCTACGTATATAATTTTAAGGTGGCAGCGTGTGTAATAAAGGTGATTCATAAGACAAAGGTCAAATTCAGGATCGTGGTCGCATGCACGGTGAGAGAGAGGGCGGGGAACACAGCCTCCCATGGTGCCTGTGGTCACTTACTGCTCGAAGTGGGTGGCAGATGCATGGGTGGTCATTACTCTTTATTCACTGCCACTTACTCCTTTAAAAACAGGAATCCAATCACATCACTTTCCTACTTAAAACCCTCCAATGGCTCCCCATTACGCTGTGAACACATTACAAAGCCCTAGTTGTGGTCTACATCATTTAGCCCTTGGCTACTTCCTGGACATCATGTTGCCACTCGCCCTTTGGTTCACTTAGCTCCAGCCAAAGTTCTTCGGACACACCTCAGGGCCTTTGCACGTGCTGCTCTCACTGCACTGAACGTAGGGCACAGACTCCTGCTCTTTCTTGCTATGCTTCTCTATCCGCATCATCACAAAAGCCACCAGATCATCTTCTATTTCTCCCTAGCTGTTGACAGGGAGCTTGAGATGACCCTGGCTCCCTCAGGTAACGCCACGGTGGGCTGCTTCTTCACCGTTTTGCCCTAAACTTGGATTCTGGGGCTAGGCCCGTCAGCCCTTGACCCTAATCAGGGAAGGCTCATGTGCGGATTGAGGGAAGACATTGCAGAATGGCTCGGGAAGGGTGTGCTGTGTAGGAGGGAGGGCCTGTCATCCCAGGCGGAATCACAGTGGTCTCCAGAATCCTCTCCAATGGGTCCTGGGCTGGATGAGCCACCTGTTCACTGCAGCCTCCCCGGGCCCCTGATAGAGTCAGCCAGCAGCCCAGGGCAGCGGTGCGGCCCTGGGTGCAGGCGGTGAAGCTGCTGGGGGCTCTGGGATGAGCCGGGTGGGAATCAGGCTCAGCACTGACCCGGCCTCCAGGGACATTTTACCTACAAGGGTCACTCACATTTATGTCGTGCGTGGAAGTTCTCACATGCCACGTCTCACCTTGAGCCTCGCAGCAGCGCCATGAAGTGGGGACTCTGGTCCCCAGATTAGAAGTAGGGAAACTGAGGCCCAGAGTTCCTCGGGGATAGAACTGGGATTTGAGCTCAGGGCCGGGACGCCAAGTGTCCCCACAGCCGTGCGATCCTCCCTTTGGGGTGGGCAATGCTCCCGCCAGTGTGACAAAGGGGCTCTAATAGAGTCATTGCCTTTGTGTTTACGAAACGGTGACGAGCAGAGAACACCTGAGTTTCTGCCTTGGACAAACCATTGTCGTCCCCCGCACTTGTCACAGACCTGTGAGGACGCCTATTCCAGAACTTACGGCTCACAGGCTCCTTAGCACTAAGAGTGGCTCTCACGGAGGGCTGAGGCTTAGGGGTGAGCCTGCGGAAGGCTGCCGTCTGTTGGGGTGCGGGGGACAGCCAGGAAGCCGCAGGTCTGACCAGAATCTCGTTCACACAGCGTCTCCTGAGGCTGTAACACAGCAAGCGCTGTGCCAGGCAGGCTCCCCGCTCCTGGAGGTCATGTGGGTGGTGGAGGCAAGGGCGCCTGCTTCGTCAGGTGAGCCGTGAGTGTGTGGGGGTCAGGGACCAGCGGGGCTTGCCGGCACAGAAGGGGAAGGTAGGGAGGTCAGGGCAGGTGTGGTGGCAGGAGCGAGTCAAGGGCCTGAGGGCGGGATTGTCCGTGTGGAGAGGTGTTTGCAGCTGCCCAGTACTGGCCACCCTGCCCGCTAGCCCAGCTTGGAGATTTGGCCTCCACCACTGTCCAGGGGTCCCTGGGGGAGCAAGGGACAGTCCTACTGGAGACCCCTTGGGGGCAGCAGAAGGGAAAGGGAGAGAGTCCCCCTGCTGGGGGGGACGAGGAAGACGGGCACTCAGGGAGGTGACCAAGAAGGTGACCGTCTAACCTGCAACATCCGAGGGTAAAAAGTTCTATTAAAGTTTTAAAACTCTTTAGTAAATATTATCCCATTATGCTTGCTTGGTTTGAAGTAGCAAAGAGTTGTAAATTTTATAAATGTCTAACCGTGGAGATGAGGCTGGCATGAAATGTATGTGCGTGTGTGTGTTTGTATGTGTGTGTGTGAGTGTGTGCATGTGTATGTATGTGTGTGTGTGTGTGCGCGCATATATACGAAGAGATCTGGATCGTTCTACACTAAGGATTTAAATACTCATTTTCCGAGTGGCTTAGATTATGATCTTTTCCTCTCTAATGAACAAGCATTGCTTCTGTAATAAGGAAAAAAAAAATACAAAACAAATATAATCAAACGAAAGAATGAAGGAAAAAGATTTAGAATCTCCTAGCATTTCTAATTTTCGACTTCTTTTGTAGTCCATTGTATTCGTTCTGTTTTAATTTTATTGAAAAGTTGAAGACAACTTTTACGGGAGCTGTAAACACCACGTTTGTGTTATTGCTTACTGGTAATTTATGATTCCAACTTTTCGCTACTCAGAACAACACAACGTAAGTCAGAAATCTGGCTGAATTTAGCTTAAAAATGAAAATAAGCAAACAGGAACACCCAGGAGGAGACTGAGAAGACTCCAGGTGACATAAAGTTTGGGTCGAGGTCACTTCCCTCAGGTTGGCATTGTGGACACCTTCCTCACCGAATTCCTGAGTCAATTTTGTTTTCCAAAAGTTTTCTCCTGTGAACTTCAGAGGGCAGAGAGCCCAGCCTCTCCCAGTGAGGGCTGGAAGATTCTGCTCTTCAAACAGCCACAAAAACAGCTTCATGGTGTCAGCAGGAAGAAGGTCACCAGACTTCCGCCCCCCAAGGGCAAGACCCGGGCTCTCGGGAGCAGAAACTGGGAAGACTCCTCAGTTGGCTCTGGAACTTCCACGTTCCTATATTGGTTTATATGAGTCCATGGTGCTTGAGAAAAGGTTTGAGCAACAAAATATCGCTTAGAAACAGCCTGTTGGCTGTTCCATGGTGCTATTAGTAGATGTTATTTCACAAGTGCCAGAAATTTTCCAGAAGGCCTTCTGTGTTGGTGCCATTTTGTGAAAAACTAAAGTGGAGAAGGTTTTGCAGAGGACAGATTAGAGGCCCGGCAGACAGCAGTGTTTGTCGGGAAGGTGCTGCCCTCCCGTGGTGACTTTGAGGATGGCAAGGCCTGTGTCCTGGGGCCTCAGACCTAGTCTATCTACCCCTTCACGCTTTTCATATACGTTAACTGAGGCACACAGAACGACCTATAAAGGTCTTGTGGTAAGTTACAGACATATCAGGGACAGACGTCACAATGTGTGCCCTGGACTGGTCTTTCTCACACAGTAGGATGTGGGATTGCATCAGACTGTGGTCCCTTTGCCTCCACGTCCTGCACCTTCACACCTGGGTGTCAGGTGCCCTTTCTACCCACCCTCTTGTCACCAGGGGACTGAATCTGACACCCCTCCAGCTGAATGGACAGGCTGGCTATTCAGATGTCCCTCTGGAGCCAGCTGACATCTTGAGTGCCAAGGTCATGCAGAGGTGGCCACCGGACTGGCCCTGGCAACCCCAAACCTCGCACAAGTGGCCACTGGGGGAGCAGATGGCAAGTCCTCCCAGGGACAGCGGCTGCCCAGAGGGAAGGAGGCAGGTGCTGGCGAGAAGCAGAGACCTCTGGGCCTCTGCGGGTGGGGGGGGGTCAGCGTGGCTGAGGGGGGCGGGCGATGACAGCTGGTGACCGCTGGACCAGGTCGTACTTCCTACCCTTCGCTCCCTCGGAAAGACGCACTGGCCTGGATCGAGCTGAGCTGGTGGCATTTTTGCTCTTCACAGACGCACACCCCCAGCTAAGACAGAACACACCTCATACTTTGAGCCTCAGAGGCCACCGGGGAGGCTGGAGGGTGGGGTTTTATTAACACCGGCTACAGCCCAGGGAGTTGGGGCCACAGCGTGTGACACAGCCCCTGCGTGCGGCAGGGAACTCAGCTCCCAGTCCTGTGCTCGAACCACTTCCTCATCGGCCCCTGGGAACCCTGGGGCTGGCCTTGGGAAGGGGTCAGCAAGGGACATTCTTCATGTAAATTTTTCAGGGTACAGCCAAGCAGCCTGAGCTCCATCAAGGAAGATGCCTGGGCTAAGTTTTAGGGTGTTGGGGCCCCTGCATCGTCCAAGCGTGTGGCAAACGCCCCAATGGCTTGCTCCGGATCCCCCCTTTGGCCCTGACAGTAAACGGGCTCCTGCGGGTGGGAGCTGAGTGACAGCCGGGACTGCTCCAGGGTGGGCTGTGCCGGCGTTGGCCCCCCCTTCAGTGGGGATGTGAGAAAAACTTGCCGATGCGCATCGTCCTCGGAGGCGGGCCGAGGTGGGCAACAGTCATCGCTCAGCCCTATGTCAAAAAGGGGCAGCCAGCCCTTGCCAGGAGCAGAGGGACCCCACATCCACGACACCCACGGAGGGGCCCCCAAAGCAGTGCCCCGCCCCCACACGCCAGAATGAGGGGTCACGTGAGCTGCTCGCCCTGCTGCCTCCCTCCGCACCTGGCGCCCCCGCTTCACCTTTCAGGAGGCGGAGCCCCACCCGTGAGGTGGGGGGCACCCGATGCGCATGCAGGAACGAGGGACAGGGGGTCGCGGGGAATTACCCCGCTCCCTCCAGGTGCCCCGGGCACCGAGTCGCTGAGCCCGATCAGGCAGCCAGGTCTCCGGTTCAGGACAGGGGTCCTTCCGCTCCGGCCCCACTTCCCGGGACGCACAGGGCTCCCGTCAGACACTGACCATCAGCTGTTAAAAATCCTTTATGGTCAACAAGCCTCTCTTTGAAAATGAAAATGCGACAGGGAAAGGTCGTGTCATACAGTTATTTAAATCCTGGTGTGAATTAAATGGCACAAGCACAAGGGGCCCAATAAATATTTGCGGAGGACAGAGATTCTGCCTAGAGAGGGTCCCGGGAGGGAATGCCTTCAGTCCGAGGGACAATAGGATCGCAGTCCTGCCAGGAAAGGCAGGGGGAAGGAAGGCTGACGGCTCAGGCCTGGAGGAGGGTGGGCCTGGCCCTCTCCAGCACCAGCTGGCCCGTCTCCAGACTGATGGCTTGACTCGCATCGGCTGCGTGTTAAAAGAACATAAAAATAAAACAAACGAAAACTAACCCTTCCAAAAAAGAAAAAGAAAAAACAAACAAACAAACAAAACACCTAACTAAAAACCCACTGGCACCTCCTGGAGCCTGAGAGGAGAAAACACAAAAATATTTTGGGGGCAACTGTAGATATTTGAATATGGCAGGAATATTAGATGATATTTAGGGATTATCTAAAGATTTTGTATGTAAAACTAAGGTATTATATAAAAATATGACTTTATTTTTAAAATGTGAGATATTTAGGAGTGAAATGTCATGATGTCTTTATTATTAACTATTTTGGCAAAGAAGGGGAGGAGAGGAAATATGGGAGATTTTGAAGCTTTTTCTGAAGAACTATGACTGGGACACGTCTAAGAGTTTGAGGAGACTGGACTCTTTCCAGTCCTGAGAATGGGGAGGGGACCACAACAGGTGGGAACGGGGACGAGAGATGAGCCTGGGGCCCTCAGAGTTGGTCACGTTCCGTCCCCTCACAAGGAACTGAAGTTGGGAAAACCATTAGGAGCCCTGTCCCCTCTCCGCGCCCGTTTCCAGCCTGTCCCTCTCAGAGACCAAAGCACACGAACCCCGCCCCCCTGTGACCCCAGGCCGAGGGCCGGGCGCCAGCACCCACCAGGCCGCGCAGGGGCAGACCGCCGGCCGCACCCCAGGGAGGATGTTCAGCTCAGTGCCTTTTCCATGGGGAGGTCCCGTCAGGATGATGGGAATGAAGGCGAGGACGTTGTTGACCAGTGGGGCTCCCCTAGGCTCAGACCGGGGACGGAAGGTGGCTGAGATGGCCGTACCTCTCTGCACATAAAAAACACAGCTAACCGAATGACAAAGGGGTACGTGACGTCTGAGCCTGTCCTGACAGAGGTGCTGGAAGGTGTCCAGGACAGGACGTCCGATGGGGCAAATGCAAAGAGGACCAAGGGCCAAGCCCCAAGGAGGAAGGTTGGGGACCAAAGCAGGAAGGACGTTTTACGGGACGAGGCTGCCCGCAGCAGTGATGGCCAACACTGAGCACGTGGCACTTCCTGCGGCCACCGTGCTGAGCGCTTAGCGAGGTGACTTCCTTTGGGTTCCGGGTCGCGGATGCCAGGGCAAGCGGTTCCTTGGGAAATGGCAAGAACCCGTCCGGTCCTGGAGAAACGGGCCGGGAGGAGAAAGGTGTGCTGAGAAGCCAGCCACCAACAGGCACCTGTGGCTTTAATCCCAAAAGTTATCCATGGAAATGAGAACGACACAGACCGACCCCACGTGAGCAGCGAGGGAACTGGGCCGTCCACACAGCGCCTCCACCAGCCTGGGAAGCAGGTGGCTGCAGGGTGGTCACTCCTCACCCCTCTGGCCTGGGCTCCGAAACGCCTTCAGGTGAGGGGAGGGAGGGCGGACACGGACACACAAAGGCAGCCGGAGCACGTGCGAGGGTGTCTGCCCACACACGTGGACATGTTCATGCTCTCAGCAGTTCTACGAGGCCAACACGAATACTGCTCTCATCCTCATTTTTCAGACTGGGAAGTGAGACAGAGAAGCAGCTTACTGAAGTGCAGAGCCAGGATGCTAAGCCAGGCATCCTGCCCCAGAGTCCATGCTAAAATGGGCAGTGATGAGCTGCTCGTCAGCGGAGGCATTCAAGTAGAGGCCTGACTGTCGGAACGTCAAACAGGGACTCCTACTGGGGACAGGGACTAAGAGACTGACGCGTCCCTTTTCAGAGGAAATCCATGATCTTATGAAGAGGCGGGGGAAGTCACCGAAACACTAGTCGGGCAGCCAACCTAAGCGACTGATCCAGACGATGGCGGGGGAGGGGTGCTGAAAGAACCCCTGCTGAGTGGGTGTCGTGGTACATCCCTGGCCCCGCCCCCTGAGCAGTTTCCTCTCCCGGAGGGGCTGCTCATCCGCCTTGCTAGCAGTGCAATGAGCCAGCCCTGAGCCCCCCTCCCCACTCCCGCTCAGCCTCGGGGACGTCCCACAGGACAAGGCTGGCTCCGCCTGCACTCGGGCTCAGGGTCCCCATCTGTAAAATGATGGAGGCGATGAGACCCATCTCTAAGGTTCCTCCGCTGCCCAAGTTCTGCGACTGTGAGTCGGGCAAGGAGGCTGGGCCTGGGCTTCTGGAACAGCCCAGTCATTCCTGGTAGAGCTGAGACCAGCACAGTCTGAATTACAAAAAAGCCTGGATTATGGCACAATTCCAACACATGGAATGCTGTCTTCATCCAAGTCCACGACATACGGCAAGTGAATTGTTAATCAAGTATCTAGAAGAGGAGGTTATCAGTCCCGCTTTAATACAGAACGAATTTTCAACCGCCAGTATCTTCTTCCATGTGTGAAAAGTGAGTTGCTACGGTTCTTTCAAAGGGGTTTTCTGCACACACTCACAAACTGCCAACCTTGGCACATCAAGTTCAAGTGTAACTGTGAATTGCAGAGGGTGGGGTGTGGCCGGATGGAATTCCCTGGTGCCCTGCCCGGGACCTGGGCTCACACCCTTCCTTCCAGTGAACCTCGACCTGGGCATCCCTCCTTATCTGCGAAGTCACATCTTTGAGGCACCTGGACTTAGGCATAAAGACTAGTGAGTTCCTGTAAGTCAAAGTACAAGAGCTACTGTTTATTCTCAAAGAAGGCACAAGACAGGGTCACATGGAGTGACTCAGTCTGAACCCTAAACCTCAGAACAACAACAATGATGTGGCCGCGCAGTGACAGGCTGCAGCCGTCACACCTTGGAGCCACAGGTCACCTGACCACGGATTAAGCCCAATCGACAAGCATTTATTGGACACCTGCTAGAAGTGCTGACAAGGCACTAAGCGAAGGACCGTCAAGAAATTTGATCAATTTTGAGGCAACTGTAAGCACAGCATCTGGGAATTGCCTGCTGAATCTTAACAGGTGGCCCTGGAGGGATAGAGGTTTGGGTTAAATTTGGCCTGCAGCTGAACCCCTCTCAGGACTGTGCCACTGGATGCCTACTTCACAAATCCACACTAACAAGACTGGGAGACTTAGGAGCTTTGCTTAGTACATAGAAACGGACATGGAAAGGCAGCCAAAATGGGAAGACAAAGAAGCAGAAACCATGTGAGAGAACAGAAGAGAGATCCAGATGTTATAGAGTCAAGTAATTTAACAGAGGCAGAGTTCAAAACACTGGTTACAAAGATGCTCAACGAACTTTTGGGAAATGTAGATAAATTCAGTGAGAACTTCAAAAAGGAGATAAAAAATATAAAAATGGAAATGGAAATTATAAAAGGGAACCAGTCTGAAATGAAGAACACATTATCAAGATGAGAAGTACATTAAATGAAATAAACAAAGGAATAAACAAAGTGAATAAAGAAAAGGATCAAATGACCTATCTAGAAGACAGGAAATCCAAGGACACTCAATCAGAATGGCAATAAAAAAGATGCCAAGACTATAAAAATAATTTAAGGGGCATATGAGACACTATTAAGGGTCTAAATATCCATCTGATCAGCGTACCTGAAGAAAATCAAGATGTTGAACAGCTATTTGAAGAAATAATGATGGAAAACTTTCCTAACCTGGTGAAGAAAATGGACTTAAAACCCCAGGAAGCTCAGAGAATCTCAAAAAACGGGGATCCAAAGAGGCCCACACCAAGACACATCATAATTAAAATGCCAAAGCTTAAAAACAAAGAAAGACTATTAAAAGCAGCAAGAGAAAAGCAGATAGTTATCTACAAGGGAATACCGATAAGACTGGCAGCTGATTTCTCAAAAGAAACTGGACAGGACAGACGGGCTTGTCAAAAAATATTTGACGTGATGAAGACCCAGGATCTACAACCAAGAATACTTTATCCAGCAAAGCTATCATTTAGAGTCAAAGGACAGATAATGAGCTTCCCAGACAAAAATAAGCTAAAGGAATTGATCACCACCAAGCCAGTATTACAGGCTGAAGGGACTTCTTTAAGAGGAAAAAACATGTATCAAAAACAAGAATAAAGAATGGTAACAACTACATTCCTATCAATAAGTACCTCAAATGGAAAAGAATTAAGTGCTCCAACCAAAAGATAGAGTGGTTGAAAGGATAAGAAAACAAGACCCCTACATATGCTGCCTACAAGAGACTCACTTCAGATTAAAAGACACACACAAACTAAAAGGAAGGGGATGGAAAAAGATATTGCTTTGATGGACCTAGAAGGTATTTAAGTCAAAGATAAACACTATATGATTTCACTTATATGCTGAATCTAAGGAGTAAAAAGAACAAACTAGTCAAAAACAGACTCACAAATACAGTGCACAATTTGGTGATGGACAGAGGGGAGGGAGGTTGGGCAGCTAGGAGAATGGGTGAAGGGTACAAATTAGCTGATGGATGGTCATGGGGATGGGGAGCATGGCATAGGGAATTTAGTTAGCATTAATGTGTTGGCTAGGTAGAGGGTCAGGGGAGGGAGGGAGCAATTGGGGGGATCATTTTATGAACTATATAGATGCTAACTGATGTACTGTATACTTGAAACTAATTAAAATAAATAAATTTAATTAAAAAAAACTTTGATCAAAGACTGTACCACCTGCATGGAGTTGATGATGGAAGGACTGTCGTTCCCGTGCAAGTGACAAGGGAAGAAATCCCAAGAAATCCAGGGACGTGCTTAAGGGCACAATGTCTATGGCAAAATGAGGACTAGACTTCAGGCCACCTGATATTCAAGGTCACATCAACCCCCCACTACTTGATGCATAACCACCAAGAGACAATGTGGTTTACTAATGTGAATTTTAAGTGAGAACAGCACACGCTTCTTGTTTACCTGCCACATTTATCAACCAGCAGACCAACTATCAGCGAACCCAACAAGCCACCCAGAGGAAACATGGATACGGTGCAAGACCACAGGATCAGCATGACCTTCTTGTCCATGAATGTTCCATGTCGCTCAAAGTAGATGTCATTATAAAATGACTTCAGGACCTGGAAAATATTGCCCATCAACAGTCAAAAATATTAGGCAGGCAGCTCACGAGAGATGATGAGGTAATGTTCTCAGTTGCCTTTTGTCATTGTACTGAAGGATGTTTCTGCCCATACTCCTAGAACACAATTGATTCTCTGTCGTTCCCTGAAAATAAAAAACCCTACTGTATGATACGGTGAGACAAGGAACCAAACTACCCAAAAAGTTGTTAAAAATTCACTTTGCAGGGCCTTACGCTGCAAGAGGCAACATAAATATTGTGACCAATTGTGTAACTTTGGGCAAGTTATATTACCTCTGTAAGCCTTAGTTTCCTCATTGGTTATAGAAATGTATATCAAATAGAGAACTTGTTAAGTATTCAATGTGATATAGTGTCAGTACATTGCTTAACTAAGAAAAGATGTCCCATCGATGGTAATAATTATAAGCATATTAACACGTCATAAACAACTACAGCAGTATCTTCTCTAAAGCAGATGTTGAATAAAGTGTAGCTATAAACTGATGACACTGATGTTAAAAGTACAGCAGAACTTATGAACCCAAATGAATGGTAACAGTGAGGCCTGTCCTTGCTCTTTCAGGGACTTTTTCCCTGTAGTTGTCCCCTGTCTGTCCTGCATCACTGGTCTATCCCTCTTTATTGCATCTTTCTCCCTTAATGTACAAACATGACTCTTGCCCTGTAAAAATCTAACATGACTCCCTCATCTCCCCTCACTAAACTGACTGCACTTTTTGCTCTCCTGTGTAGCAACACTGCAAAAAGCAGTCTGTCCTTGTTGTCACTACTCCATCCCACTCATTCTCCCTTGAACCATTGCCTCCAGCTCTTACCTCAGCTGCTCTGGTCAAGGGCACTCATGCCCTCCATGAGGTCAAAACTACTGGTTAGTTTTCAGTCCTCTTCTTGACTCATCAGTGGGCATATCCCCCTTTCCTGATTCATGTCTTTTTACCAAGCCTTGGGGACACTCTGCCCTCAGGTTCGTCCCTGCCTGATATGGACCCCTTCTCTTTTCCCTTTGGTTCTCACAACCCCAATCTCACTCCCTAAATGCCCCAGCGTTCAGTCTTTGAGCCCATCCTCTTTGCTCTCTGCAAGTGGTCTTCCGGGGAAAGGGCAGTGGGACTAAGGCTCAAAGCAACTGGGCAGTGAATCTAGGTACTCCCCACCCCTACCCCGTGTCCTGATGTTCCTGAAAAGAATAACACCCCAGGGAGAAACAACCCTAGTCATCCCCTGCTCACCAGAGGCGGGCATCCAAGGGAATACCTGGGGAGAACAGTGGCTTCCGGAAGGAAATGGGACTTCCGGAAGGAAGACGGCAACTTCCGGAAGTAAGATGGCGGCTCCCGTGGAGGAAAACGGCGGCAGTCTCCCAGTCCCCTTATACCTACCTTGTGCGGGGTGTTGACCACAGCGATGTTGTAGCTGTACTGGAAGGCCGAGCCAAACGCTGCGCTCAGTGTCGCCAAAATCAGCGTGGGCTGGATCCTCTGTGGGAGATAAGGTCTACGGTCAGGGACCCTGGGGGCTGGAACTTAAGATCTCCGGAAGTGGGGCCGAGGCTGGGCCGGAAGTAAGGGACTCCAGGCCACGCCCAGAGAAGGTGGAGGTGGTGGCTGGCTGAGGAGGCGGCCCAAAGCCGAGGGCGAGGTTCTCTGGGCTCTGAAACGTGTTGTGGGGGCAATGGAAGGCGCGCGATGGCATCGTTTCTTGTTCCTCCATCGCATTCATTCCTTGAAAATATATCTGAGCATCTGAGCATGTGCCTGGCCCTGCGTAAGGTAAGGAGGTGCTGTGGTAAAAGGTCCACCATCATGCTGCCCTTGTGGAGCTTAGATTCTAATAAGGGGAGGCCAAAAAAAAAACAAAAAAAAAACAAAAAAAAAAAAACCAGATATGAGAATTCCAAATAACAATAATGCTTTGAGCACAATAAAACAGGGTAACAGGTTAGAAGGTTAGAAGCCAGTTAGAAAAGAGAAGTCATGTTTAGTAGGGTGGCCAGAGAAGGCCTCTCTGAGGAGGCCCCTTTGAGCTGAGCCTTGCCTGGAGTAGCGGCAGCAGCCTGGGAGCATCTTGGGGTGGAATGTTCCAGGTGGAGGGAGCAGCAGAGGCCCTGAGCACACATGAAGCTTGTCTTTCACTCCGGACAAGCCCTCAGGAAAACCAAGGCAACTGTGCTTCCATGGCTACCACAGCCCAAAGACAGCTCGGGGGGAATGGCCCCAGAGCCAAAATCTGAAGAGGGGGTGGCAGAATTGGAGCAAGGTCTGTAGCTCCCAGGACTTTGAGAAACCAGCTAGTTCAGAGCCATGGCCCTGGACCAGCCCCCACTCTTCTGCTTGCTTTTAACTGCACCCCTGACCCCCGCACCCACCACCAGCTGCCTGACTACCAACAGCCCTCAGACCCCTTCACCAGTGAGCCAGCCTGATAGAGAAGGGCAGATGCAGGATTCAGGCACCTTCGGGGCTGGGGAACAGGACAGAGGTAAGGGTTGGAGGAAAGGTGGCCTCTCCAATGTCATCCAGTCTCCCACACTTCAATGGAGCTGGACTCAGCCTCCCTCTCGGATGTCTGAGCTGTGATGTCTGGGAAGGCTGCTTGCCCTCCATTGATCTTCCAGGGCTGGCGATCTCCGCAGTAAAGGCAGGAGCAGTTCTGTCTTCTCCTGGCTCGGAGCATTTCAGGAGCCTTCCCCTCCCTCCACAGCTCCCCACTCCTGGTGGGAAAGGGATAGTGACAGTGACAGTTTTGTAGACTTGGCACTTACCCCATTCCTGTGTGGGGTGGGCATCTTCATCCTGTTCAGGTGAGAGGTGTGCTCTGCCTCCCTAATGACACCGCGTTCTGCTTGGCACTAATCGCCTCCCCAGAACCAGCTCTCTCTCCCCTGGGTCTACGTGATTTATTACCCTTTTGGCCTCTGGACCCTGCCGACTTTCCCCAGGAACACATTTTCCTTGGATGTGCTGATAAGATAAGTTTTCCACACAGCATGGATTTTGTCTTTGCCTCCGCCAAGCCCCAAACCAGAAGCTCCCCAATTGCACCAAGGAGGGGAAAAGACATTGCCTGCTTTAGGTCCCTAGAAACCCAGGGAGGAGACCCAGAAACCCAGTCGGGCCTGATCGTCTGGATTTAGGAGGCTTCTCCTGTGTTAGTTCTCTGTCTGTGCTTCGTCTTACGAATTTAGAGTAATGTCCCTTTGAAGGGGAAGAGCAAATGAAATCCTTTTAAAGAAATACAACTGAATTATTTCTAGTTATACTTACTGATATTAAATAAGTCAGTAAAATATTGAACAAAGGTGCTCATTTCAGAATTATCTCTATTGGCAAGAAATAAAGTAGGGAATGATTGAATAAATCATGACAAATCAACTGGTTGGAATGCCAGGCTGTCATTTCAAGGGATAATTATGAAAATTATAAAAGAATGTGGAAACGTGTTATGGATATTATGTTAAATGACCAAAGCGAAGTACACTGGGGTGCCTGGGTAAAGTGTGTTGGCGTATGGACAGTAGCACGATGGTACACCACAGGGGTAAGAGAGCGCTTGGGCCTTCCATCTCCTACCGGTTTGCTTGTGGCAGTTTAGGTGTTCTCTAAAGTGCTATGTTTTCTCTGCTGTGCCCTTCACTCCCTCTGAGGCCTGGCTAGCAGAGTTGTTAAGCGTTAGGAAAGGAAGAGTCTTCTCTAACTCTGTAGCTCTGTAGCATAAGAATGGGCCCTGGGCTGGGACACTTCCTGACCGAGACAGAAAGAGCCCTCACAGCTTGTGCTGAACTTGTCACCATGTGAGGGACTATCTTTCCCTTTTCAGGCTCAGGGTGCTCCTGTGTTCTGAGTAAACAGCATCTAGCAATGGCCCTCAGACATGCCCCCACTTTCTGTATTTTGCACCCCACAGGGGAGGGGCTGGGGTACAGCCACACTACCCTCCACAGCTGCAGAGTGGTGGGGGGGGGCGGACAGACACGTTGCAAGGGGCTGGATTTTGTGCACATTCTTTCTCTCCTCTCGTAGTGGAAGTAGATGGTGCATAGCTTGATGCTAGTGTGTGAACTGTTCTCGGTGACCTTGACTCATGCACTGGTCTCTCCCCTAGGTGGCACTAACCTGCCTTTTAACCTTGGCTGCAGAGCCTAGCCACCCAGTGAACAGTGAAATATTAACATTCATATTTCTACCAATAGTCTGTTCAAGGCCGTCTAAGCTTTCTCTGTCATGCTCCTCAGAATTCTTCCAGCCTCCCCCCATTGCTCAACGCCAAAGCTGCTTCAATAATTTGAGGTGTTTGTCACTGTTTCCCCCGATTCCCAGAACCAAGATGTGCATGAGTTTCCTGTGACTCCTGTAACAAATTACCAAAAACTTAGTGGTTTAAAACAACACACATTTATTACTTTATAATTCGGGAGATCGTAAGTGTGACCCAGGTTTCACTGGGCTAACATCAAGGTGTCAGCAGAGCTGCGTTCCTTTCCGGAGGCCCCAGGGGAGAATCTGTTTCCTTGACATTTCCAGCTTCCGGAAGCCACCTGCATGCCTTGCTCTTGGCCCCTCTTGCATGAGTTGCCCATGAGCCCTTCCATAACGAAAATGGCAAGAGTTGCTGCCCTCCTGTTCCTGAAGCCTATCTCTCGTGGTTAAGTGACATCAGGATAGAGGGCAATATAGTGAGGTTTCCATAAAGAAAAATCTATTCAATTTAAAGGACTGAGATTCTGTGATCGCATTCTTTGTGTATAGTAAAATGCCCTTTTAAAAACTTGCCTTTTTCTCATTATGATAGTTGGGATTGTATGTATGTATGTATGTATGTATGTTTTAGTGTCTTTGCTTGCGACATTAAAAGTAGGCAGCCCAATGTTAGATCACCCAGTTTTGGCTTGTGAAATCCAGAAATGTGGAAACCACTTGTGAAAGCTGCTTTCCAACCGCCTAATTGGGTTATGGATGTGTCATCCTGGGGCTGGCAATGTCTCCCCAGTTTTGCTCGTCCCTACAGCAGCTCAGCTTCATGCCGTTCTGCCTTCACCACTTCCAGTTCTCCCCGCCAAGACTCATCCATTCAAACAAAACATTCCCTGAACCTCTGCTGGATGCCAGCCACTGTTATCAGCACAGTGGATACAGCAGTGAACAAATATGGTCTGAAGCTCCTCCTCACCTCCAACTCTCTCGCTTGCTAACTGCTCTGTCCTTGACTGACCTTAATCAGCATCCAAGGTACCTCCCACCTCCTGACATTTTCCAATTTTCCCAAAGCATCATTTCTCCTTCAGCTTCACTAATCTTTTTAGCCAGTGTGGCCCCCCGAAGGTCTCCAAACCTTTTCCATTGCATCTTCTATTATGTTAGGTGATAAAGCACACACTCCAAAAGGAGTTGTGAAGGGAGAAGGGAAAACTAAAGATAAATGTAGGTTCTAGTGTTTTTTCTCTGCCCTCACCCTAGCCTTCTCCCTTCCACCCTCATTTTCCTCAAACTTGCTCTCCTTGAGGTCGCTGAGTCGTCAGGTCTGATGGACACGCCCTTTTCTAGTCCTAGAAAAAATGGCAGAGCTGGCGGCTCAGTCTTTTTTGGCAGCTCCTGTGTCTCATGTTTGATAGAGTCCCACCTCCTACCTGCTATCTTCTCAATCTGTGCTTCAGGGCAATCTTAGCAAGCTTGGGGCTTTAATCTGCTCATAGATCTTTTGGAAAGGATCTGATCTTCTCCAGGGCAGCTGGAATGGCTCTAAATTGCAGATGGGATTAGGACACTCTGGCTCAAGTCAGCCAGGGGCTTCCCATTCCATTCAGGATAAAATCCTCAATCCTCCTAGTGACCTAGCATATCTTCTTCCTGCCCCCGTCCCTTCCTGCTACAACTCCACGGACTTCTCGTCATCCCCTGGACTTTGGCCTAGCCCTGTGTCACTTCATGACACTCGCCCCTACTGTTCTGTTGGCCAGGCCCATCCTTGTGTAGCTTCTCTCTGCCGCCCCGTTCCTCACTTGGGGGCCTTCTTCCGTCTCCCTAGATGGAGGAGAAAGAGCAGTGCCCCACCTTATGCTTTTCCAGTTCTCTTTATCACATCTCTCACTCCATGACGTTGTTTTCCCCAGTGCCTGGAACACACCTAGGTGCTCAGCAAATGTGTGTAGTTTTCCCCAAATCTATATTTCCGCTCCCTGGGCTCCAGGGCCATGTGGCCAACTTCCGTCTAAGAAAGGAGGCATGTGAGAAATGCAAAGGAAGGGGCTTACAGAAATGACAGACTCAGCTGGTTATAGATTAACCACATCCTGTAGATCTCTGAATGGCCTTCTGGAAACTTGTCACACCTACACTAGAAACGATCGATAAATAGATAGGACTGGTGGTCCGGGAATTCCTTGCAGCCCCCTCTCTCATCCTGAATCAGGAGGTGCATGTAGAACCTCAGACGAAGGAATCACACACCCCTTGCATAGACATTATAGGGGTATACAAGCTGTAAGAAATCTAACCAAGGAGAGCTCATGCTTTGGTGTGCTTAAAGCCTCATGCACTCTGCTGGCATTAAATTCTCCTGCCTCTAACAAAGTTGTCTGAGCATCCAATTTCTTCCATCGGGTGTCACTTCCTGTAACACTTTTGGACAACTTCTGTGTGTCCCGTGAGCTCTTCCATCTCAACATATCCAAAAACTTCGTTATCTTCTCCTCAAACCTGCTGCTTAGCTCCCCAAACCATTCTCCGCTGGCCCCCAGCAGGGATGCCAGAAGCTACACCTGTGATGATCTAGCGGTCCCTCTGAATTCTCCCTTGTGGCTGGACTCAACCACTGTTAGCTTTCGTTATCGTTATTTCCTATCAACTGGTCTCCCTACTCAAGTTCCACCCAGTCTTTGTTACTGCCATGACACTCTTTGAAACCCAGTGATCACGAAAACTCATCTTGAGGAACAAAGTCAGACTCAGTTTGGCTCAGAAGGACCCACAGGTTACCACAGGTTATAGGTCGGCCTCCCATGCCTTTCTGGCTTCACTTTCAAACCAAACTATCTGGAGTTCCCCTAAACACCTCTGCATCTCTGTGCTGTCCTCTTGCCTGGAACATCCATCCTTCACTTTCCTACTGTATCTTCTCCACCTAGAGAAACCCTTGTTGTCTTTCCTGATTCCACATCTTCCTTCTGTGCAACCATAGCAAGCTCGTACTTTTCTCTTCTTGTTGAATTTGACTGACCCATGTAAGTACAGGTATCTATAAATATTTCTATAGGTAGCCATCGGTGTCAATAGTAAGCTGAACATGAGTTCATACCAGTATCTCCAACTCTAATCTATTAGCACATGGATCATTCTAGACTCCCTCTCTTGGCTTATCTGTAATTTCCTGCGGCAACAATGAGATGCTTCTCACCATCTGCCATCCACTTACCTGATTGTTTGATCTCAGCATCCATGTATAGCACAGGTCTTCACTGTGTTTTACCTGTGGGTTTATTTGTCCTCAAGATCAATGCTCATTCCAAAGCACTTAAAAATAACTAAGTACCTAATACATGCCAGGCATCGATCTAAACACTGTAAACACATCATTTAATTCTCATAACCAACCATGTGAGACATTTCTTACTAGTGCCATTTAACAGAAGAGGAAACTGAGGCAGAGCCCCAGGGAGTAAAGCCTCCGAGTCGTGAACTCCACAGCCTCCCTGTATACAAGGTGTAGCAGGTAACGAGAGCTGAATTAATAATGCTGGTCCCTTTACTTCTGACATTACCACTCCCCAGAGTTGAGAGCCTCCATCTTTGGCTGTTTTTGCACGCCCCCCCCCCACACAAACACAGTGCAGATCCCTGCTGTAGGTCAGGGATGGTTCAACCCCATCACTGTGCTATTTACGTCATTTGTGCCCTCACTACTCTGAGTGATTTAATTCATCATCCTACTCCCACAAATGCTGCTCCCAATCCCACCCCTGTTCCACCCGGCCCCTGGCCTCTGCCCCCACTAGATCCCAGAATATTTCACATCTAGCCGGAGGCCTTTCAGCAGGTGGTCCCTTCACTTTCACACCCTGAAGTTTTCTCTACCTTTTTGTACACACCCACTTCACACACACAGGTCTCTGAGGAAAGCCTCTAGCTCTGCTGTTGGTGTGGGGTGCATTCCTCCCTCCCTCCCCATCCTACCTTCAGGGCCCCTTAGTGTTTAGCACATACCTGAAAACACGAAGAGGCTTCCCCAATCTTAAATTTTTAAGAATCGCAACTTTGCAATGACCTCATCTCTCATGTCTCCCCTTCTTTCAAAAAACATTGCCTGACACCGGAGCGCAGCCAACCTGCTAAAGGAGCAGGGGACGCCCCCCCACCGACCTACTCCCAGAAAAGAAGCACACCTTGGTGAAAAGTGATCACAATCGTTTTATTGAGTATACAGAGGCAATGCCATTGTCCTCTAACAATATAATTTAGGACTAATAATCTGACTCGGTTAAAGTTTCCACAGGGGACCGTTCCCCAGCTTCCTAGACCTCATTACTTATGACATCACACTTCTCAAGAGTGGTAATTCTAGAGATGGATCTGACAAGAGAAAGAATTTCTCTCTGATCATGTGCCGGTGGCCCCCAGAAGACCCAGGGGATTGGAGAAGAGTTTGTTTCTCTGGCCAAATTTGATTCCTTTCATTTCATCACCATAGTAATGATTTTTGTTATAAGCGCTGGTGTTACCAGAAGCCACACAACGGCCAACCCAGCATGGTCAAGGGACAGCTGCTCGCTGTGACTCCGGGTTGGTGACAGGTCAGTCTGGAGAAAGACAGCCTGGCTTTGTGAGCTGCACAGAAGCCCTTTGGGAAGTCCCAGCGGGGCCTGCATTCCACCTTGGACTTTTCCAAGTTCTGGATTCTTATAGACAACTATTAGGAAAAAGCCCGAGAGCTCCACACAGATCTACTGAACAGGTGTCTCCTCTCGAGTTACTGCTCCAGAGCGGAGGGCGGGAAGTCCGTTAGTTCCTCTTTTTCTGGGTGCACCTCTGACACCTTATTCATCCTGGCAAAAATCTGATTGATCTCCATGAATGTCTTGGACTTGGTCTCGGGGACAACCAGGAAGGTGTAGGTGGTGGTGAGCAGACATATTGTGGCGAAAATGATGAAGCTGTAAGGCCCGAGGCCCACCTGTGGGAAAGGGAGCCGGGCTGACTTTCTCGAAGACGTTCTTGCCTTACTGCTTGAGGATTTTGTGACTCCAGGGCCCCCACGGTCACACTTACTTGAATGAAGGGGAAGATCAAGCCCACGGTGAAGTTGGAGAGCCAGTGGACGCTGCCCCCCACCATGAAGGCTGATGACCGGGAGGACTGCAAGAAGACCTCAGTGATGAAGAGCGCAGGGATGGGGCCTGGGGAGAGGAAGAGGCAGAGCTGTTTTCCCCGAGGGCAGAGCAAGGTGTGTGCAGGGTGCCCTAGGCGTGTGGTCCAGCAGGGGAGTGCCAGCCGCCAGGACTCCTGGCCTTGTGGTGAAGCAGCGTGAGAAAGCAAATAGCAGGAGTTCAGCACAATAAGTGGCATCCCATGTTGTCCCTGAAAGGGGCCCGGGACCACCTGTAAGGTTCTCAGCGCCGGTCCCAGAGGGCAGCGTGTTCCAACCCGCACAGGCCGCTTTACCGTTTTTGCTCTAAGTATGCTCCGCCCAGACCCCGGTGTGAGAGGGAGACGCGCCTCCCGGGGCCTCTCTAGGGAGCTCGAGCCAGCAGTGTCTGTGCTGATGGTGCAGGACGGGGCAGCGAAAGCACAGAAGCAGCTCCGGGTACGTACTGGGCCCAAGGGCGTGTCCTATGACGTAGGAGATGACGCACGTGATGCTGAGGTACGGCATCCACAATATTGTGTCCTGTGGGGAGAAAACAGAGTTGGATCACACCCGGCAAAGCAGAGACAGCCTGGGTCAGGGACCGTCAGGAACCTTAGTCCCCAGAAGGCCAGCCACTCTGCCGGGTTAGGGAGGGCGGCACCTGGCTGCTCCTTCAACGGGCGATGCCACCTGATGCCACTGGAAGTGGGCAGTGGGCTGCGGGGATGGGGGGCACGCACGGTCCCCTGGTCCCTCTCCTCACCTGCAGAGCCAGAGCCGCTGTGAGCACGCAGCAGGCCGTGAAGCAGATGGAGAAGCCGAGGAGGAGGAGGCACCTCCTGCCCAGGAGCTCCACCACGAACACCTGGCGGGGGAGGCGAAGGAAGAGCAGGAGGCTTATATGCCCCGGCCTTGCTGGCGCCCGGCGGTGCAGCTCCGCCTGTGCCCGGAGCCGCCATCTCGGGAAGCTCCCCGCC